>CM041741.1:4255000-4855000 GCA_023373885.1 Hestina assimilis | reverse complement strand
GGTTATACCAATTAAATGAGCCAACATTAAAAACAAATACAACTTTATATATATATACACTTTAGTATAAGTTCAGTTGTTTTAATTTCATTTTTACGTTTTAGGTTTATAAAATACATTTACTTCCCAGCTACTCATTCTGCGGTCTAGGTCTTTTTAAATATTGATCTTTTAATTTCATTTTATCTTAGATTTATTTTAGGTTAGATCTTTGTTGTCAAAACAAAGTTCTTCTTCTTCTTCTTCTTCCTTAGTGGCTTCCAAATGGATTCGCCAGTGTCAGAGTATCCTGGTGTAAAAAAACAAAGTTGTCATTTGACATTTCTCATTTGTCATTTTCGAGTTGTACTTATAAAGTTAAAATTTAAATGTCAATATTATTTATTAAAAGAATAATCAGTAAAGGCAATTGGCAAGATAAAGAAATGTTTCACTCATTTACAATGATTTGTTTAAAAAACTTACATAATTTTTAATGTTTAAATGATTAAATTGCTAAATTAAAGAGCTAAATTGCAAACAAAATCATTTATATAACGTAAAAATATATAGTATATCGTGTAATATGTAATACCTAGTTGTAATAGAAGTAATGAAAATATCAAAAAGTTTACTTAGTTTAGTTCGCTAAAACAAAAAAAAACTTCGTTGAACAATATTCAGAATAGGAAACGTAAACGTAAGCGCAAATACGTATGCACGATGCGCGAAAAACAATTATTGCAGCTGCTGTTGATGAACATATCAAACAAACATTCTATTGTAACGAATCTTATAAAAAGCACGCCACACGTGCTATTCTTACATAAATCTTCCATCTCGTGATATAACACATACTCAAAATGCAAAATTGGATAAAAATTACGCTTGTACTATGTTTATTTGGCACTTTAAGAGAGATTCGACCATCTGAGCCTTTCGTCACTGAATTCCTTTTGGGTGATTGGCGAAATGTTACGGATAACCAATTGAATCAAGAAGTATATCCCGTTGGAACTTATTCTTATTTGACTCTTCTTGTATTAATATTTTTGATAACCGACTTCCTAAGATTCAAGCCAGTTATAATTCTATCAGGTATGTTTTTTTTTTAAATTATAATATGCATGGTTATAGAAATTGCCTTTTTAATGAGAAAATTTTTAAATTTAATATTAACTGCATAGTAGTTTTTAGTAGTTGAGCCGTGTAGCTTACTAGACTGGCTCAAACAAGGAAATGCTACTCTACTATCTAATTTATGTATATGCTATGACTGTCCCTAGGTAAACTATTGAACCTAAACATTTTTTGTTTTTATTATTTTAACTTTAAGCTACGCTAGCTATACCTTTACGTATATTTTAATGTGTGATAAAAAAAAACTATAATTATTTCTTGTTGCTTTTTTGTAATTAAATAATATCGGAATACAACAGTTAATAATAATTTATTTATAAAATTAAATTCAAATGGCTCTCCTGTAATGTAAGCACTATTCACATTCGAGAGTTTCTGTAAGGATAGTCTATTGCATTTCATTCAATGAGAGTGAAGACCCTATATTTCTCTTCCTTGATGAGAAACATCATAAACTCTTGCAACTTTGTTTCATTAGGAATTACATAAGCTTCTTTTTCAACAGTAAATTAAGAAAACAATGTCAAATTATTTATTTTTCAGTGATTGTTGTACTAAAATAAACATAAGAGTTTATTACTTTTTCATTTAAAATTATAAAAAGATGTGAAAACAAATAATCATATCTTATCATTTTATCTTGTACGTGAGGATTGTATTCATACTAATGCTTTTATCTAAAGTATATGGACACTAAAACATGCATAACTGACTTATCATTTGATTATCCTTAATATCTGGATTAACCAAAATGTGATTGAAGACATTAAAAATATAATATAGCACTTATGAAATATTGATAAAAATGTAATCATTTTGTAACAGTTTGTCATTGTTAGAGTTACAGGCTAATCCCATCACATGGTCTATGTTTCATTGGGGTTAAAACTGCCCAAGCTAAAAAACTATAACCCTATGCTGAAAAAAACCCTAAAAGCCGACCCAAGAACCTATCTACATACTAAGAAAAATTTATAAATTGAACCCTTGGTAGTAGTAAAGCCATGCTTCTCCCACACAGATTAGCCAGCTGGACCAAGGAAGTACTATCTTCTAACAGTAAACTGGAGTAAAGTAGCAGTATCAGTACTGTTGCATTTTGCGTGATGAGTTAGATTGTCGGATGCCCAATCTCCCACCCTCTCTGTTCCATTCCTTTTTTCCCTTCTCATTCCTTCCCTCATATCCCATGGGTTGGTAATGCACATGTGATACTTTAAGTATCGCAAGCGTTCATAGGTTGCAGTGACTGCTTACCATCAGGCAGACTATATGCTTGTTTGCAAACCATCATGAGTAAAAAAAACAATGGTTCTTAAAATGTGTTTAAATAGTCAGAAGAATGTACAAATTATTCCATTTATGTTATAATATGCAAGAATATTTTACATAACCTAATATATTCTATAGACAGTATTTTTCAGGTCTTAGTGGTATATCAGTTTATGCCGTGTTACTATGGACGTCCAGCATAGAATGGCTACAAGTGTCTCAATTTCTATATGGGCTGTATATGGCCACAGAAGTCGCCTATTTAACTTATATTTATGCAAAGGTAAACATGTGTTGTTCAGAGTAATACTTGAAATATTATGCAATAATATATTTTAAATTAATTATATTAATTTTTTTAGGTAGATTCAGCGAAGTATCCAATAGTTTCGTCTTGCACTCGTGTAGCAGCACTGACTGGCCGTTTTATATCCGGAGTTAGTTCCCAGTTGCTCACTCATTTCGACATCATGAACTACCGAGACCTCAACTATATCACTTTGGTTGGTATGTTGTCCAGTCCATTTTTTTTATTTATATACTTTCAACTTGGTGCCATAAAATTTCATCACAATCGGTTTAGTGCTAGGGCTTTTAAATCAAAACAACAACAAAAAAATATGCCATCGATATTCCAAGTGATCAAAATTGCGTATTTAGATTTATTATGACTTTTGTTTAAATTGGCTTAAGAGCTTACAACTTAGCCTGTTGAAGTCGGTTAATTTTGTTTAAAAACGGACCAATAATAATAATCGTTAATAGCTTCACCAGTAGTAATAGGAATTATTATGTTCCATCTTTAGAGGAATTGGAGGATCATGTGCAGAAATACCTTATATCATTATTAAGGCTTACTATTTGTATGTATTTATTAATTTATTTTTATGGGTTAGCCGTGAAACCACAAAAATCATCTCACTATTTAAAAACTGATTATTAATTAGCCGACTTACTACCTGAAATGAAGGAAAACTGGGAGAAACCTTTATGTTGAAAAAGAAATTCTAGGACACGTATATAAATCCAATTCTAGTTTTTTTTTTTTTTGGAATGTGTATTGCTGTTGGCCCTACTGGCCTTGACAGCGTCACCGGACGGGGGTGAAGTACTGAGACTCAGCCGTGATAAAGGGACAGCCCTCACGGGGGCTCAAATTTGATTCCGTCCTTAGGGTGCCTCCTGCGAAGCCGAACACGGCTAAGGACGTCATCGGAGATGGAGGCAGCGCTCCGAGCGTATTCTATACGATAGACTCACCCGACGGTGTGAGCGCGACGCGACGTGCGAAACAAAGGACCTCGTCCTCTCCAGCGAGGACGGTGTTGTGTGCGTGTCTGTGCTGTGTAAGGGGCATTTTCTAATGTAATCCTATCGTCAGGGTCTTGCAGGACGTGCTTAGGACGCCTTACTTTTGTCGGTTGGTTAAATTCTAGTATTGGTTTGTTGCTGATGGTAGGGCTTAAATGCCCGCCTATTTAACTACCACCGTCTATTGGTGAAAAACTCATGATCGCTTAACATCAGGTGAGCCTCCAGCCCGTTTGCCCCCTCTCACATAAAAAAAGTGACTGCTCGTCAGCCAGCGTATAATTAGTTGCATCTTGGGTAAGTAGGGCGAAGGCCTTCTTCGACGATATTGCCACTTTTGCATTAAGGCTTTTATCAGTCGGAGTAAAATCATCTGGACTCCGCCCCTAAATATAAAAATATGGCGTGTCAAAAATTCAACCAAATATTATGAACCTAATTTTTTAAAGTTGACTATTAATATTGGTAATTTTAAAATCAACGAAGATAAATGGTAAATTGTACGCGTACATGACGTATCGTCGGACATATTAATCTTTCAAGATAAATTAGTTTGCAATCAGAGTAAATATAAAGAACAATAGAACTAGACCATCTTTGATTGACTTGTGTACAGAGATACCGAGTAATTATTGATAATTTAAAATGCTAATATGTATGCGACCTTTATATTGAGTAATAAAATGACGTCATATACGCATGACGTAATATATTCGTAAAAGTGCTTTGAGCTTATATCGCGGTCACCTTAAAAGCCAGGTTTGATTCTCGCTCAGGACAAATGTTGACACTACAGATATGTTCTAGTTAGTTTTGATGGTTATGCTTGTATTACGATGTGTACAGACCTATTATTATATTATATATATTTGTATTACTATCCTTATGGGGGATTGGTAGCTTTATTTATTTAAAACTACATCCCGCAGATATTTCTGTATGAATTTCCACGAAATATGTAAAACAGTTTATAGCAAATAAAAATCAAAATTATTACAAAACCTAGTGAAACCTGATATGTAATAATAAT
The DNA here is from genome assembly GCA_023373885.1 of Hestina assimilis. Taxonomy (NCBI): domain Eukaryota; kingdom Metazoa; phylum Arthropoda; class Insecta; order Lepidoptera; family Nymphalidae; genus Hestina; species Hestina assimilis. The sequence goes on along the minus strand of CM041741.1, from coordinate 4,850,268 downwards.
AATAATAATAATAAATATATTTTATTTGCACACCACAAAGATAAACAAAAAGTAAATTACAAATTTCTAAAATGTACAAAAGGCGGCCTTATCGCTAAGTCAGCGATCTCTTCCAGGCAGGATGGATGGACCTTTAGATGGAGGAGATGAACATGAGAAGCGGTGGAGGAGGTGTACAGTGAGAAGGCTTAAAATTAATTATAATATAATATATAATAATTATATATGATAAAATAAATAAATACATTTATATATTGATAAGATAAATAAATATAAAATAAATAGATTTAACATACATACATAAATAAATAATATATATATATATATATATATATATATATGTGTATATATATGTGTAGTGAAGTTCAGTGTACCTATTCACTTATTTTAGAAATATTACTGATAAATGAACTTGTGTTCTAGCTCTAAACTGGAAAATAAGCTCTTAGTTATATTTTAACCAAAATAAGCTAACAAATTTTTTATCTAGACCTACCTCCATAATGGTATCAGTATAGTATGACGCAATATGATCAATTAAACTTAATAGTCGTCTATTATCAGTCTTATTACTATATCTCGAATACAAATGTGATTTAAAAAATAAATAAATCAAAGTAAATGACTCTTACTCTTACTTTTGCAAAAAAAAAATTATATTGAAAAAAAAGAGCCGGTCGTAGAATCTGACTTTCAACAAATAAGCGTTATGATTTTTAAATTGAATTAAAATATTTGGTTTTCATTTTCCACATGCGATTTTGATTTTTAGTTCGAACCCCGTCATAGATGGCGCTACTTCATTCTTCAATTTTTACCAATTTTCAATATTTGGGACATACTATCTAATGGGGTTTTGGGCCTCCGGTGCCACCTCGTCGCCATCATAAATAATTATATAAATAATGAGTATATTCATGTATTTATTGTTATTTGATTATGTTCCTTTCAGCTCAAATCGTAGCTACATTTTGGGCGTTTTGGCTGCCACCTGTACCCTATGGAATATACTTTCACAGACGATCAACAGCCAACACCACCCAAATTGACATAAGCTATAGTAAAGAAAAACAACCGCCCATACATTCTGAGAAGGTACTATATTTTTTTAAATGTAAAAATGAGAAGTAATTCAATTGACCAAAAATCTGCAATTATAACCTTAATAAAATACAATATATAAAATTTGAACCATAATTATGTTTTTTATACTACCAAATATGACAAACAAGCATATAGCCTGCCGATAGAGAGTTGTATCCAATCCATGTTGACTGGTAACATCAGTGGCATTGCCGTCTTAGTTGAGGAGTGGGAGAGAAGGGGGTAGGGACATAAGGGGTATAAGGAATTTAGCTCAAAATCATCAAACCATTTGAAAGAGTTGGGAATATGGCTGCCACTTAGGTATCTTGAGGGTAGTAATTACCCTGTTGAAATAGCCGAATCTGTCCTAAAGACCACAAAGCCACTAATCAAATAATGAAGACCTCCTAGTGAATTACAAGCTTTAATAACTGAATGATTGAAAAATAAAACTAATCCTAAGGCAGATATACATAAATGAAATTTGATAGTTTAAGGTCTTGTTTATTTCGGAAGTCTTTTACAATTATCCAATCCATAATCAAGACTTCCTGTTGAAAAGTGTGTGTATATACGCACGTAGGAAACTTATCTATCACAATAAAAAAAAAGTAACTATCGCGTAGTACTATACGCGGTATCTAAAAAAATCACTGACTGTTCCGCCAGGTTCCGTCGTAATAATAGCGACTAACTTCACGTTAAAAACAGTGCTGCTAAATTCCATATCCGTAAAAATTCATTGTCATTATTCCAAGCTTCTTAAGAGAAGCATAATTTAAAAATATATATATTCCAGCGTACTCTACGTGACGATGTAACAGATGCCGCGTCTCTCATAGTGCGTCATGCGCGCTCCGCCTACACGCGACCTAAGTTGCTAGCGTGGTCCGCTCTGTACGCGGCGGCGCTGGCTCTGTTCGTTCAAGCGCAGACGTACGTACAACTGCTGTGGAAACATATACAGAAGGAAAGCAATGCACCGGTTAGTTGATTTATTTTAAATAAAATAGTAAATTTTTTAATGTTAAAAGTTGCCAGAAGTGAAAGTGATCACTGCGCCTAAAGAAGTTTAACTTCAATTTTAACGCTACACATTTCATTATATTCTTATTCTTCCTAGCATTATTCCCGGTACTATACAAGTATTTACCCAGGGTCTGCTTATTACTCTCGTCCGGATTTGACATGTTACTAGTTTTTACAAAGCGATTACCATCTGACCTTAACCCTAAAAGCGAACTCATTGTATAAGAGCAACTTACGTTACGTTATCAAGACTTTTACACGACGATTATTATCAGATCTTATGTGATAACAACCGGGACCGACAGCTGAACGTGCTCTCCGAGGTACGGTGAGAGACCGATAAGAACAAAAGCTCAGACCGAAACAGATAAACGGGGATCGAACCCGCAACTGTCCAGGCTAAGGCAGACACACTGCACACAACGCCACAACGGTGTCGATGACATTAAATTACATTAAGATAGTAATATCTTAATGGGTGCTCGTGTCGAGGCTAAGTTCACAATGGTTGTACCATAACGATCGCAAAAAAACCTTAACAACAACTTAGTCGCTCATCAGGCAAAAACTATATTAATGCTAGTGAAGAAATAACTCTGCATCTCGAATAATTGTTTATTAAATTTTCTCCAGGTCGCGTTCAACGGAGCCGTGGAAGCGATACAAACGCTACTGGGCGCTTTGGGAGCTTTCTTCGCTTCGTACTGCGCACGCGCATCGCTCGCGGCGCCCATCATCGCACTACAAGGACTCGCCGTGTTCGTGGGGACATACATTCCTAACATTTTTGTGTCATACACGGGCTACATCGTCATGGGACTCTTGTATCATTACATTATAACCCTGGCCAGGTGAGATTATAACTATTCGACTATGGACGATCATAAATATAATCAATGCTCGATTAACGATTAAGCTAAGTACCTTTGGGCGCGGTCATTCTTTTGATGGGTGATCGCATAGTATTTCAACTGAGTGACATTGTTATTTAAATAGCTCATAAAAATTTGTTAATAGTAGGTAAACCAAATTGGAGAATTCGAAATTTGAGCCCACGCGAGGACTGTCTCTTTTTCACGGCTGGGTCTCAGTACTCAGCTCCCCACCCGGTGGCGCTGTCAAGGCCAGGAGGGCCAACAGCAATACATATTTAAAAAAAAGTTGGAGAACCTATAGACTTGAACAGGACCAACATTTTGTAGTGAAAAATTTCTTTTTGTAATGTAATGTTTATAGTAGTACTATACTTATCTAATAAACTAACTTATCAAATAAACCAAATTGACGTATCAACTTTGGAGACTTTCTTTCCAGCTACTTAACTCAATTATCTTTTCAGTGCAAAAATAGCGAGCCAGCTCAGCGATGAAAGCTGCTTCGGTCTCATATTTGGTATAAACACTCTAATAGGAACGGGTCTGCAATCTGTGCTAACTCTTATCCTTAATCAGACCCTGAAACTAGAGATCACTGCTCAGTTCTTCAGTCTAAGTGGCCTATTCATGTTGGTCGCTTCTTTCTGGCTACTCGGATGTATGATACATGTATGCAAGCAGAAGAAAAGTATTATTGTAATAAATCAGTATTAAATACATCTTTCCATACAAACAAATTATCATAAACATGCTGGTGCTCCTTCCTAAATCCAACATCGGCGGAACAAAACGAAATTAGTCACAAGCTTGCTACGGGATCCAGTGAAGTTAGCATTATGACTAACTTCATTTCAATGCATTAGTGCGAATATACAAAGAAGCACCATGGAATCTTTGGTTATTTTTCTGTATGGAAGTTTATAGTAAGTCAATGGTATTAAATATTTAATTATTATGATCTTATTTTATATTGGTGTTATATATTGTTTTCTTAATCCTATTTAACGGGCTTAGCCAGGTGTAATATCAGAGGGGGTTATTTTGTTAACCATGGAATTTTGTAGTCTGTTGCACTTTTACTATATTTATGTTTAATTTCTCAATCTGCAACCCAGTGCAATTATCGCCAGTGTGTGTATAGGATTTTCAACACTAAAATGGATTATTGTTATTATTATTGTGCAATACTTATTTTTTATTTTGTAAAAGAAGTTAAACTGGCTGTGATGTTTGATGTAGAGAAAATATAGTTTTATAAATATATTCAACTTTTTGTGATCAATCAGTGACCGGATATCCTAATGAATTTAATAAATATGTAAGGTTGTATGATTTTATGTTTGTCAATTACACAAAGCGATTGAACAGGTTTGGGTACAATTTATCCGCTAATTGTGCATAAATTATGTCACAAGTAAAGGGGAGAGGGTTGACGAAGTGTGACATTGTTTGACAACCCTCCTTGGTTTTCAGTTTTGTGTTGTTACATATCAAAATCTAATATATATATGTTGTCACATATCAATTGAAGGGCTAAAGAAAAACTTAAAGTATAAATAACTAATTTCAGAATTACCGTTTTAATTGAATAATTTCTCAATATAAAATTGCAAAAATCATGAGATGTTACACAAGGAGGAGACTCAGAAATGTGACCAACTGTGACAAGAAAAGAGGGGGTCAAAAAATCATTAAATATGTGACGTAATTTATGGATAAATATATAAGATATTATTCACCCATAAATATATTGGGACCCTGAGGGCTTATAAAACATAGAGCTACAGAATGTATCCACAGTCCATTTTAAATTTGGTATAGATGTGCAGTTGTTTTAATAATGTTGCTAACATTAAAAAATTAAAAACTAAAATAGAAATAACAAATTAAAAACTAAAATAGAAATACAATAAAGGATCTCTTCCTGCCAATTCGCAAATCATATGGAATAGAAGAATTAACATTCAGATGGTTTTCAGGCATAGGACCTACATTAACACAAGTAAAGCAGTGAGCAGCACTAGTTATAAATTATATGTTGTGTAATGAAATATTATTTCACTGAACTCACTGTTATTAAATATAAATAATATTTACTGGAAATGATGAAGTTATCTACATATTTACAAAATGTATTGTTTAAGCAAGATCTGGCCATATCAAATATTTATGTTTTAACTATAATTATTGTTTAGTTAGGGAATAATTCTTTGAAATGTTTTATTTTTCCTTCCTTGATATACAATCAAATAATAAGTCGTCTGATTTCTAGTATGACATATTACATAATTAAATTATAACATATTTTTCTGAATTATGTTGTTCTTGGTTGACTTTTGGAAGTACAATATAGGGAAATAATGAAAATTTTAATAGTTAAATGTTTTATTTGGGATTAAATTGATTTCATTTTATTTATATAACGGTATAATATTTAAGGTATGACAGATTTTAAATAAATATTTATATATGAAATTTATATATTTTCATTATCTTAACATACCCTTTCAGAGGAATAGAAATTTAACATAATTACTGTTAGATAAATAATTTATTTCATATTTACAATGATATGTTTATTGGAATGTTTTTGAAGTGAATAATTTAATAAATGCTGATTAAATCTTCTTGAAAATCTGTATCAAGTCAATGTACTATTCACAACCTTAATTCTTAACTTTATAGAAACCTCTCCATTTAAGTAACACTCCGGGTACTAATAATTTACTATTTACATCATTATAAATACTTTCGCATTACGCCACTTGCATTGTTGGGGGTCTTGTTTTGAAGTAAACGTAGACACATATCAATAGAAAAATAATGGCAAACGTGGGTAAAACAATTGTATGAGTTTGTTGGCGCATCTTAGCAAACTCCTGTTTTCTCTCGCGTTTCTGTTTTGCGTTTTCCTTAACAGTTCCCTTTAGCTTCCTCATTGTAGCGCTGAAAACGCGCATGGAACATTATAGAAAAACATTCCGCCACGTCCGGTGAAACTAAATCAACAAATAAAAATGTTTAAAACGAATACTTACATTGTTTACAAACAATATTAAATAGTTGATAATTGATATAAATATAAATTATTCCTGTTTTTATGTTTGCAATTTGGGGAAATTACAATATGGTAATACACGTCACCAAACTAAATAGCTGAAATAGCAAACACTTTTCATATATTGTTTTGTTAGGACCATTGAGCATTGAGGCATTGACCACAGAGCAAGTAAGAATCTGTCACCATGATAGTGACAGGTACAGTTTAAGTCTATAAGAAAACCGTTAACCGAAGAAATGGTACCGAAAAATCGTAGAAAAAATAACTAAAAATGCAATAATTACATTTAAGAATTAACCTACAGTTTTAAAACAAAATGTTTCGTATCTCAAACCTGTAGCAAATTCTTTTTTTTTATATAAAACCAAAAAACAATTGTTGATTTATAATATAAACAAATAAAATAATCTGTCTAGCAGGAGGCATCTCTCAAAGACGCAAAGGCATATAATTTGAGCCCCTTTGAGGGCTGTCTCTTTTTCACAGCTGAGACTCAGTACTCGTGTTAAAAAGTATAACAGAATCCTATACTTTACGCATATATATACATACATACCATTCAAATCAGTTTACTAGTTTTTGCGTGAAAGAGAACAAACATCCTTCCCTCCATTCTCACAAACTTTCACGTTTATAATATTAATATAACTCTCTCAATATAAATTGAACCACACGCAGTAACACTTTTTTAGTCTCAACCGTAAGCGGTATGAAGGGGGTCGCGTAACTATAACAACGCGGCGACGCTAGACTCGATTAGTACACTCGCTTACGGTTGATTTTATTTTAATGATTAAAATATATATATTTTTGTCAGGTATGTTACACACATATTTATAATTTTTTCAAGATGAGGTGTCATTCCAATAAGACTCAATAAGTGACATTGATTAAAAATGTACATTAACTTTTTTTTTTTTTATATACATATTTTCTCTATTATTATTTATTTTATTCTATTTATTAAGTAATTAATAACGATAGTAAATAAAGAATTTAGAAGAAACAATAACTATATTATATATATCACTACATAGTATAAAACAAAGTCACTTTTTCCGTCCCCATATCCCTATGTTCGCTTTAATCTTTAAAACTACGCAACGGATTTTGATGCGGTTTTTAATAGATAGAGTGATTAAAGAGGAAGGTTTATATGTATAATAACATCCATTAAATGTTGGAGAAATACTGTTATTTTTGATGTTTCTAATGTGATGTCGTAAATAATCGTGCGGGCCACGGGCAGTAATGAATAAATCAAAACTACTGGATCGATTTTAATCATTTTTCACTGAATGACATAGGCTATATATTTTATACCCGTGCGAAGCCGAAGCGGGCCGCTAGTATATATATATTCCGTTTTCACACTTTATAAAAAAATCTATTGAAATAAGATGAAATCAATATTTTTGTCCATGATTGTAGGTACAATGCGCAGGTGCGCAGAATCGGCCATTTGGGTTCATTTTAAATTGAAAGAACTATAGTATAATCAAGTTATTTTAAGAGTCTAAGAGATATAACGAATGCAACGATTACGATATTGCCTTATGGAATATAATAAAAAGACCTATTAATATTTTGAATACATTTAATGCTTACGATAAGTTCACAACAAAATCAATTTTTCAATCTACAAAATCACAAGTTTATTCATAAATGATAAAAGCTACTTCATATTAAAAACTTCACATGTTTTCGTCTCTTCTTAAATTGTTAACAAAAATTATATAAGTATTTTTTTTTTAAATATCAAAATATCATAATAGTTAAACGTGATATTCGCCGCCGTCTTTCTTTTCATCTGCCAATGAATTTATAATTCCTGCAGCTGTGCTATTAGAAAACCAGATAAGGGACATGAATAAGGCTTCAAGTATTCCAATACCCATTCCAGCAAAGACATCCAAGAAGTAGTGTCTCTCTGCGAGAACCCTGGAAATTGCTACAGCTCCCGCCCAAGCAAGCAGTGGAGGATAGAATATAAAGTAGACTGGATCTATACATATCAATATGAAAGCCACTAAAAATGCTCTACTTGTATGGCCTGAAGGGAATGAATATTTGTCAGGGTTGCCCGGTAACAATTTATTCATTGGTAGGGGTCGTCGTCTGCGAACGAAAGCTTTAATTACTGCTATGATTACAATGTCTAATATAAGTGCTGAAACAAAAAAAATATTTTAAAGAATCAGGTATTCAGGTATATTAATAATATACATACTATACACAGTCACATATATTGCCAGATTGAAATTGAAATCGATTCGATCCCCAAACATTTGAAGCGCTTATCGCAAAACTATTTCGATCAAACCACTTTCCATCCAAATCCTTTGATTAGACATGCTTGTATCTACACAGACCGATGTAACCAACCGACAAAAGTAAGGCGTCCTAAGCACGTCCTGCAAGACCCTGACGATAGGATTACATTAGAAAATGCCCCTTACACAGCACAGACACACATACAACACCGTCCTCGCCGGCGAGGACGAGGTCCTTTGTTTCGCATGTCGCGTCGCGCTCACACCGTTGGGTGAGTCTATCGTATAGAATGCGCTCGGAGCGCTGCCTCCATCTCCGATGACGTCCTTAGCCGAGGTTCGGCTTCGCAGGAGGCACCCTAAGGGCGGAATCAAATTTGAGCCCCCGTGAAGGCTGCCCCCTTATCACGGCTGAGTCTCTGTACTCGGCCCCCCCGCCCGGTGACGCTGTCAAGGGCCTACAGCAATACACATTCCGAAAATATATATATATATATCTTGCCAGTAGATATTCAATGCAATATACTTTGAAAGCATGCATGATTAAGTTTTTTTAATTACATACCAAAAAGCATGTTGACTTGAAGTTGATAGAGTTCCTTGTTGTTAAACAACCAAATGAACGTAAGCCAGCCGGCAAGCCACACAATGCCATGACATGATACCTAGAAATGAAATAATAAACATAAATAAAGTATAGTCTTGATAATCCAAACCCCTGATAATTCGAAAGCCACTCCACAATCTCACACAATGTTGCAGAGCGATGCAGCCACAAAATGCAGCCTCATTCCCTATGGGCAAAACAGTTATGAACTGATTATTTCACTTTGTATACAACAAGAATCAGTGATTTCAATTTATAGTCACTTTCAATGATAAGAATCAATGTTTCATTTCAGAAACACCTATCTACATACTATAATCCAAATGACGGATTGAAACTGAATAGAGTGTAAAATTTGAATGTTTGAATTATACAGTGTACTGTATTATATAGTAGCTATTGCCCGCAGCTACATTCGTGTTAGTAATTATTGTTGATAAGGCACTTTCATTACAATAGAATTTATTGGTTCAAACAAACTTTCAATGTAAATTGACATATGTTTTATCTATTGCCAATTATTATAGGTTATTCTTGTATTTCTTTGAATCTGATTTTATTGTAAGCTTATAAAAGTTTTATTACAAATAAATTTCCCATCATAGACATTAACTCTATGATTTCAATTCTTTTTATTTTAAATCCCAAATTGAATTTTGGAAAAGTCATATATTATACAATTATTATCAATATAAATTATCATTTAGTAGTCCATAATCTATCATTTTATTGTTTTAGACAAATGTCAGAAGCAATTTCAAGGTGACGCTATTGGGCACTGAGTCATGCAGCATGAGCATGAGTTATTTCAATCAATACATATTTCTAAACCCACACCTTACACATGTGCAAAGTGTAGGCCTTAATTACACAAAATGTATTCAAGAATTATAAATAAGTGATCAGATTTTTGATAAATACTATACCTCTAGAAATTTAGAATGTATTCGAAGAGATCTTAAGGCTGTTATGTTCTGTGACATTTCCACAAACTTTTTGGTGACTTGCACGTCATAGCGGAGTATTCTCTGCAGCATATCTGGTACTTTTCTTTTGTCCTCAACTTGTCCTAACTAAATGTATAAAATTCTCATTACAAAAGACCTTTATTCTCATTAAAAACTTAGATAAGAAGTTAGCAAAACTTGTCACTCGATAATTAAAAGAATGATCTCACTCATGAAACGTAAAAAAAGCAATTTATGCACAATAGTTATTATTGTACTAATACTATTTTAGAACTTAATCTATGATGAAAGTAAATTATCTTACCATATCCATTATACAAATAACAAAATTAACAATAATTGTTATCGATACTGGCACTTGTGTAAACTGAATAAGTACTATAGTGTTAAATCAAACAGGTATATAAAGAAAACAAAACACATGCAACGAAAGCGTTGTTACAATGTTTAGGACTTTAAAGTAAGATATATATATATTGTTCTACTTTCTGCGATTAAAAATATAATCACCAAATACCTATGTTGTATCTTGTATCGTGTACGTATTTCGTATTGACTTTTGAAAAAATAGAAATAAAAGTGAAGATGTCAACTTGTCAATGTCATTTTACGAAATTCAGAATAATCATACAGAGTAGGTAAGACCGCTCCACGTGAGTGAACTATAAATAAATAAAAAAAACATTAAATGGCTGCCAAGAGTATTAATATATGAAGTGTGAGTCTATATGTCGTAAAAAGACAAAGTGTTCAATATTTAAGTGTGCTTCACCAAACAATATATTATCAAAGAGTACGTTGAACAATTTTGTAATAACTCAAATAGATATTCGTACATCTAATTTTTAGTATTTGTTTGAGGCGAAACTAATACTTTTGAATTTTTGTGGCTTCTTATCTATAAAAAAATAAAATAAATTTATATCTTTTATAAATGACTTTTAATTTCTTTTTAAATGTTTGACATTCTTAATTCATTTTCCTAACAAGTTAATTTCAGTTTTGTCATGGAATTTTTTGGTATATCTTTATACGGCCCACAAAACTACATTAAAGATATTTTAAAAGATGATTATAAGGAACCTATCAACAAGGATAATGTTGAAAGATTAATGAAAAGAGTTATAGAAAATTCGACTATGCCTAAAAAGGTAAATAATTTCAATGGATACTGATATGAATAATATTAATAATATATTAGTAATAATTATAATTTATATTAATACTAGATTTTTCATACTAGATTGAAAGGCCTGATGTGGAGGCGGTTAGACTTATTGATTGTTATATAGGTAGAGTGAATGGTTTTGCTTACGGTTCAACTCAGAGATTTATTAAAATGAAACGTAAAGGTGTTATAAAACCTGTTGGCCCCGCAGATATGTACAGATTACCGGCAACTACATCAATCGAGGTAAATTCTTCCAGCTGTATATTTTATAGAAATAAGTTAAATAGTAAATAAAACTAGATATTTATCCTACAGAAGTCTGAATGTATATGAATATATTGCTCGTTAAATTCAAAAGTGCCACAAATCAAAAAAATTCAAAAATGATTTTATTGCAAAAATACAATCTTAAACCTTCATATTTTTATATTTAGCAAAGACACCCATTGATTTCGCATTGTAAAGTACAAAAATAACACTTGCGTTAGTTTGGAATTTTCGTTTTAAACGCTCGAAATATAATCTAAACCACCATATTTCAAAAATAACTTTTCAAAAGTGCCATATTTCATCATTTTTTCATCAATATCATTTCAATTTTTGATAAAATAATTAGAACTGTTGTAAAAAAATACCAAAGTAGCCCCAAAGTTGTCCAGATCAAAGAAAAAAAGAAAAACATAATAATAATTATCAGCTTGAACCATCACAAAAACACGAAGTCAGGCCTCATATCATATCCAACGAATCTTCATTTCCTTTAAAGTTTTATATAGCATTTAATTTGTACTATTAAGTATCATGGAAATTTTAATTCAATTCCTATATTTTTTATAAAAAAACCCGACTTTTGGTTTTGACTTTTTGACTTGCGGTTGTTTTATTATATATTTTTTATATTCAAAAATACCGTATATGCTTATATCTCTTCCAGCAATCAGTTTATTGTAGAACCATTTAAATAATTTAATGCTGCTTAAAAATACGCATCTACAGATGTATAATGTGCATATATTTGATGTAAAATAAGAAAGTAGTAGGCAAAAATATTTTTTCATTTTTTGATTGGCTCTTCTGAAAAAAGTGTAATTTTGATTTGCGGTAGCTTTGAATTTAACGAGCGATATATACGAGGAACTCACTAAAATAATGATAGTTGATTCGTAATATTTCATAAATTTGCATAATTATTCAATCTCTAGAAAAAAAAACATTTGAATTCGCTAGAAACACATTGAAATAGGGTATTAATATTTATTACATCAACGTAATAAGAAACATAATAAGGGTGACCAAAGAGTACAGTAACAATTTGAATATCATTTTTTTAATGTGTATTGCTGTTGACCCTACTGGCCTTGACAGCGTCACCGAGTGGGGGAGACGAGTACTTAGACCCAGGCCTTAGGGTAGGAGTTATTGTTGTTTTGGTTGTGGGATAATTGGCTGGGTGTGGTAATTATCGTCTTGGACTCATTCCAGATTATATAATATTCAAGGCTTAGCCATCGGCTGTGCCCGCCTGTTTTAGTTACATTTTTCATTGACGCTACGCTCCTATTGGTTGTAGAGTGATGTTATATAGCCTTCTTTAATAAATGAACTATTCAAAAAAAAATCTAATTAAACCAGTAGTTCCTCAGACCAGCCCGTTCAGCCAAAGACCCAAACTCTTTAGCTTTATAATATCGGTATCGTAAATAGGATAGACTCTCGATCTTTTTAATTAAGTTTAAAACTATCTCAGCCGCAGCTTAAAAAAATCTCAGCATAGCTGACACCTGACAGTAAACTTGTTTCAATGTGGTTCAAGCGAAGGTGGGAATGCCATAAAAACAATGTGGTTTTATTTTTAAGATGTCACTAATTTTTATACAACAATATACATAACAATGTTTATTGAAAAATCTTTGATATCAACATACTCTTATTTTAAAGTACTTTGTTTAAATAAATAATAGTATTATATTAAGTGCAGAATATATTTTTAAGTTAGAATAATTCATTTCATAGTATGGATGGTGGCAGCATGACCCATCAGTTACCAGTAATTCCTGGCACATAACTTATCCAAGACGACCTCAGCCTTCTTCTCCGTATACTCTTATACTTGATGTTGTTAGAAAAAATAACAAATACGCTACATTGTTTTAAGATATTTATGTTGTAACTTTCTTTTATTGGTTTTAATTTTTATGTTTTATAATTGAATTACTTATTTCTTTACATGTTAATTGTTATGTTGTATATAATAAAATCAAATACAAGTCTAATTTCAAGACATTTTATTTATCTACAATCAATATTTTAATCACTAATAAATAATTATAGGGTTAAGATGAAGTCACACACTCATTTTCATCTGAGAAAAAAAAATTATAATTTGTGGTTTAGTCGTTGAACCACTATCGAGAGGCTACATGAGGCCATACCATTAGATACAGTCTTATTAGTTCAATATCGTACTTAGGCTCTATGATCTAAAGTATCTATAACGTCTATTGTCATCGATCAGTAATCTCCCTATAGAAAATGCTATTTTGTATGGAGATGGGAACACATTAATTCTTATTTCCACATCGTTTAGGATTTCGCATTTTGGTGTTATAATGGTTATAACTTATAAGTGTAACACTCAATATAACACGTTATGGTACTTAACAGCTGCCAAAACGTGAAGCGTGCTAGAGTATTGGTCGGATGTCTATATAACTAGTGTTGATTTACTTAGCTATTTTCACATGCTAATGCGCTAAAAAATACTTAATTTAACGTTAATTTGCCACTTTTTGACTTAAAAGAAAATATAGACCTTCGTTTTTGTTTTATGGGTAAAGTGAAAGTAATAAGCGTAAAAGGAATAAGTGTACTTCTCTAAAAAAAGTAATTTAATTTACAACGGTAGTCAAATAATATATGATCTTAAATATTATTTTGGCGCTTTTTTTACCTACTAGATCACTATTTCCATGCCATGAATGAAAAAATTCTGGTAGGCCTCTGGCTTCTCTTTTATACTTTGTGTCTGTACTCTTATAGTCTCTATCATCTATGCTCACTTCTGATAAGCAACTGTCATTCAAGAAATAGTCTTTTGAAATTTGACATCGCATCAGTCAGGTTGTTTTTGTCAAGATGTAAGTAATCTAAAATTATTTTAATAATCTCTTATAAAATGTATACAGTAATAAACTATTATATATTTTATTATTGCTGAATAATGTAAAGAAAATATTATTTACTAGTTCAATTAAAATTTGTTACATTGCGACTTAACCTAATTTTGTATTCGTAGGTCGAAAGTATCGCGTGATACGCTTTACGAGTGCGTGAATGCTGTACTGCAATCATCGCAAGACAAGAAGCGTAACTTCTTGGAGACTGTGGAACTCCAAATCGGTCTGAAGAACTATGACCCTCAGAAGGACAAGCGTTTCTCCGGCACCGTCAAGTATGTTTACCTGAAAGGAACATTTTTGTGAACGTGTTAATTTTTGTTCGTACACAAAAATGGCTCTGGACAGGGAGTCAGTTTTTACTGACGGGACTCTACCCAGAGTCTTTAAAGAATGGGTAGGTTAGCTTCGGCTTACCGATTCTTAAAACATTTGTGAACGAAATTTGGTAAGATATTATAAATTGCAGCATAGGATGTTTATTCTTTAACAAATTTAATCTTTTTGCGGTCATTAATTCTAAGTTTTTTTACTAAGTCAAAACTTATGTAGCTGTATAGTCTGTTAAATGTAACTTGAACCCTGCGCAGTAACACGTTTTTGGCTCTCAACCGTATGCGGTATGAAGGGGGCCGGGTTTAGTACACTCGCTCACGGTTGTTTTAGTTCTTTAATAATAAATAATTAAAATATAAATTTGTTTTGTCAAGTGTGTTAACATTTATTTCAAGATAATGCCTCAACCACAATCAACTTTAAGGAGACGGGAGAGAAGGATTTTATTTAACGTTTATAATTATTTTTAAAAGAAAATGGTGTAACTAATTCTCTGAATAATTCTGCGGAAGATACGAAGAAGTCTGTCTCACTATTAATAATGTACATTAACTTTTTTTTTGTATATATAGGTATCTTTTTCTATACTATTTATTTGTTTTATTCTATTTAAGTAATTAATAATGATAATAAATAAATAATTAATTGAATTTAGAAGAAATAATAACTATATTATATACTTCATTCTGTTTTCCCTTTTTATATTGATTTAAACAAGACTTAACCAGTATTTAATATATTTCATTCAATATTTTTGTCCATTATTGTACCTGCGCAAAAGCGGCCATTTTGGTTCAGGTTACATTTAAGGAATTATACCTTATGATGAATAAAAAAAAATTGCATGTATTATCTGACACTTGATGTGAACACTTTTTTCTGATTATTTAAATACATTCTTTGTATTTTTATATAGAATCAACTATTTTATTAATCTTGCCACTCCTTTCAGGCTAAAGTACATCCCCAGACCAAAAATGCAAGTATGTGTTCTTGGTGACCAGCAGCATTGTGATGAGGCCAAAACCCTTCAGGTACCTTGCATGGATGCTGAAGCTCTTAAGAAGCTGAACAAGAACAAGAAGCTTGTGAAGAAACTAGCTAAGAAGTGAGTATCTAATATTTGTTCTAAGAATGTGACACTAATTTTAAGACTGAGTAAATTTTTCAGATGTAATAGTACAGTGTGTCATGTAGAAATATGAAACTTTCAGTTTTATTAAAGTGTTCTTTTGATAGCCAGATTTTAATTTATAAATTGATAAATTTCTGACTAATATACAAATATTTCTATAAATGAGAAAATATTACATGATTATTTTTGTTAACATTGCAGATTTGATGCATTCCTTGCATCTGAATCACTTATCAAACAGATCCCACGTCTTTTGGGCCCTGGTCTGAACAAAGCCGGCAAGTTCCTGGTCTTCTCCTCCCACCAGGAGTCCATGACACAGAAAATTGATGAAGTTAAGGCTACTATTAAATTCCAGATGAAGAAGGTAAGCTAATATAGATCATTATTATAATGCAATTTAAATTATACTTCATAGATATAATTTTTCTTATTATAATATTAATTTTAATCAACCTATTTATAGGAAGACAAAAATAAACATCATAAATTCATCTTAAAATTAAACATAAACAAAAAAAAAAATTATAAAGTGGAGTAGAAAATTAACACATCCTAAAATTTCAGGTACTTTGTCTCTCTGTAGCTGTTGGCCATGTTGACATGACACCTGACGAGCTTGCACAGAATGTGCATCTCTCAATCAACTTCCTGGTGTCGCTGCTAAAGAAGCACTGGCAAAATGTAAGGTCACTTCACATGAAGTCTACCATGGGGCCACCACAGAGATTGTACTAAATATTTAAATAAAAATTTGACTTATGGGATTTAATTTTTTATTTATTTTAATTATGACTATTTCTAAAAAATATGCTGTAGAGATAATTCGTTCCTAAAACATAGTTTCATTTTAAAACTATTCTCAAAAATACATTATGTATTTTTTGTATCTATGAATGGCATCATTAGTAAGACAATATCATCATGGAACGCATTACGGAATCCTAGTCAATGAACGGTTTTTTTTTTATGTAAGGGAAAACTGGCACGAGGCTTACCGTCGCCCATGAAAATCTGCAACACCAGAGGGCATCCAGGTTATGTTGGATACGTTTTTTAAAAATGCGATATGGCGACGAATTTGTAGAATTTTGTCTCTTCCACAAAAATCCGCATATCTACAGCCTAGTACAAGCTATAATCCTTTTTTATTGCCAAAATATATAAGTGGTATTTTTGGCTTTGAAATAAAAGTTTTCAATTGCAACAAACTATACATACGTACTATACGCAGTATTGAGAAAAGGTTAGGTCATTAAGGGCGCGTTTACGTATTTGACGAAAAATAGATGTATTTCGATCTAATTTCCGACAAAATCAAAGTAAATTAAATGGAACTTTTAATTACTATGAATAGATCAGGCCTTTATCTTTAATAACGCTGTAAAAATATGAAATTTTCTTATTATTTTTTATAGTAAAACCGATTTTCCGGAGCCTCTTCACACCAAATTAACGATATCGAGCTGAGTTTAGGTAGCCTTTTAAACTATTTCTTACGTGATATCAATTAAAAAAAATACCTCTAATAGTAAGACATGTTCAACTCAAACCCTAGGAAGAGATATTTATAATAATACGACACATTAGCTCAGAAAAAAATAAATATCAAATGTATCTTTTACACATATTTTGCTTCTAAAGTTGTACCTTAAGCTGTTGCATTAAGGCCTATTTTGTTTGATGACTGCCATGACTTATTGTTCAAAATTTTCTAGTAAAATATTAGTCGGCGCTGAGACGCCTTCGTGAGTGGACGCTATGTCGCTTGTAAGCAGGAGGTTATATTAAATAAGATCGCTAAAATATAATATTATATAGAAAAATTGACTATAACTACAACTCTTGATACTTTATTTTAAGGATAATTTGATAAATATTTTCTTTTTTTTTAGAGATTAAAAATTCTAATTCGTCTTATACTTATTGCTCAGACCTTAAGGTATACATCCCTGACTGCTAGTGGAAGTCTCGGATGATTGTAGTTTTTTTGCCGTGTTTGGGCTCGTTACTATGAGACCTTAACACCGAACTTGTTGGAGTGACCTGAAGGTCTACTCCGATGACTGATACAGGATCTGCAGTATGAGTAGGGTTATGTGTGCCGTGTTTGGGCTCTATTTGTTTGGTACGTAGAGACCTTATGTCCGAACTTGTTGGAGTGATCTAAAGGTCTACTTCGATGACTGATACAGGATCTGCAGCATGAGTAGGGTTATGTGTGTCGTGTTTGGGCTTTATTTGTTAGGTACGGTGAGACCTTACCTCCGAACTTGTTGGAGTAACCTGAAGGTGTACTCCGATGACTGATACAGGATCTGCAGCACAAGTAGGGTTATGTGTGCCGTGTTTGGGCTCTATTTGTTAGGTACGGTGAGACCTTACGTCCGAACTTGTTGGAGTGATCTGAAGGTCTACTTCGATGACTGCTACAGGATCTGCACCATGAGTAGGGTTATGTGTGCCGTGTCTGGGCTCTATTTGTTAGGTACGGTAAGACCTTACGTCCGAACTTGTTGGAGTGATCTAAAGGTCTACTTCGATGACTGATACAGGATCTGCAGAACGAGTAGGGTTATGTGTGCCGTGTTTGGGCTCTATTTGTTAGGTACGGCGAGACCTTACCTCCGAACTTGTTGGAGTAACCTGAAGGTGTACTCCGATGACTGATACAGGATCTGCAGCACGAGTAGGGTTATGTGTGCCGTGTTTGGGCTCTATTTGTTAGGTACGGTGAGACCTTACGTCCGAACTTGTTGGAGTGATCTGAAGGTCTACTTCAATGACTGCTACAGGATCTGCACCATGAGTAGGGTCATGTGTGCCGTGTCTGGGCTCTGTTGTTAGGTACGGTAAGATCTTACGTCCGAACTTGTTGGAGTGATCAAAGGTCTACTTCGATGACTGATACAGGATCTGCAGCACGAGTAGGGTTATGTGTGCCGTGTTTGGGCTCTATTTGTTAGGTATGGTGAGACCTTACGTCCGAACTTGTTGGAGTGATCTGAAGGTCTACTTCGATGACTGCTACAGGATCTGCACCATGAGTAGGGTAATGTGTGCCGTGTCTGGGCTCTATTTGTTAGGTACGGTAAGACCTTACGTCCGAACTTGTTGGAGTGATCTAAAGGTCTACTTCGATGACTGATACAGGATCTGCAGAACGAGTAGGGTTATGTGTGCCGTGTTTGGGCTCTATTTGTTAGGTACGGCGAGACCTTACCTCCGAACTTGTTGGAGTAACCTGAAGGTGTACTCCGATGACTGATACAGGATCTGCAGCACGAGTAGGGTTATGTGTGCCGTGTTTGGGCTCTATTTGTTAGGTACGGTGAGACCTTACGTCCGAACTTGTTGGAGTGATCTGAAGGTCTACTTCAATGACTGCTACAGGATCTGCACCATGAGTAGGGTCATGTGTGCCGTGTCTGAGCTCTATTTGTTAGGGTACGGTAAGACCTTACGTCCGAACTTGTTGGAGTGATCTAAAGGTCTACTTCGATGACTGATACAGGATCTGCAGCACGAGTAGGGTTATGTGTGCCGTGTTTGGGCTCTATTTGTTAGGTATGGTGAGACCTTACGTCCGAACTTGTTGGAGTGATCTGAAGGTCTACTTCGATGACTGCTACAGGATCTGCACCATGAGTAGGGTTATGTGTGTGCCGTGTTTGGAGCTCTATTTGTTAGTACGGTGAGACCTTACGTCCGAACTTGTTGGAGTGATCTAAAGGTCTACTTCGATGACTGATACAGGATCTGCAGCATTAGTAGAGTTATGTGTGCCGTGTTTGGGCTCTATTTGTTAGGTACGGTGTGACCTTACCTCCGAACTTGTTGTAGTGACCTGAAGGTGTACTCCGATGACTGATACAGGATCTGTAGCACAAGTAGGGCTATGTGTGCCTTGTTTGGGCTTGTTTTGTTAGATATGATGAGACCTTACCTTCGGAGTACACCTTCAGGTCACTACAACAAGTTCGGAGGTAGGTCACCGTACCTAACAAATAGAGCCCAACCACGGTACACATAACCCTACTCATACTGCAGATCCTGTAGCAGTCATCGAAGTAGACCTTCAGATCACTCCAACAATTCGGACATGCGTCTCACCCCGTACCTAGTAAATGGATTCCAAACACGGCACACTACTCATGCTGCAGATCCTGTATCAGTCATCGAAGTAGACCTTCAGATCACTCCAATAATTCAGATGGGAAGATCTCATTGTAACTTCCTAAACGATCACAAGCACGGCACACATGGCCCTACTCATCTTGCAGTTACAGTAGCAGTCGTCGAAAACATCATCAGGTAACTCCATCATGCTCGGGGTAGTATCTTATTATTATTTTTTATTGACGACAATAAAAAAATATTCATATAAAACATTTTTTGTTACCTATAAATAACCTTTAAATAAAAATAATACAAATAAGGAAAAAAATAGTTTTTACAATATTTATGTACACAAAGTATACAAAACAAATATGACTATTTATTACTTACTAACATTACAACTTATAAAATATACCCACAAAAAAATAAACATTTAAAGTCTCAAAATTAGTTTACCGTTCATTATTCCCGCCGATCACAGTCGTGCGCTTGTGTGATCGTTTCGTGTGAATGTAGTGGTGCGATTCGCTACCTATCTATTTTGCAAACGCGTCCTTAATAATCATGCAACAAAATAGTAAAAATAGTCTTTAATTTTTCACAAAACAATCGATATAATTTAATTAAAATACTATAAAATAGGTTAAATTCGTTCCTTTTTATGTTTTTAGTGCCTCGTAGGCTCATAAGAACTAAGATGTAGGTAGGCATGTATTTATGTAAGATTCGCCATATTCTATCTGGCAGTATCAAAAATCTTAGACCATATTACACAATATTAATTATCTTAAACAATATAAGTTGTTAAATGGTCTAAGTCAAAAATATATGTGGTAGGGATAAACGATGTTAACATTAACATCACTTCAATAACATTGATGTTCTTTTTTTCTTGGATATGTACAGCAATCAAAAATATAGAGCTTAAAAATTGCGGTTCACTTGTTTGATGATTTTTATTTGCTTGTACCTTTACTTTGATAGTGATTGAATGTTCCGATAATATACTCATACCATCGATGTTTTCTATGTAAACACTGATGTTTTTACAACATCGATGAATATCGTTTATCCCTAGTGTACTATATCTTATAGTTTATCCCAAGTATACTCTGTTACAATCATCAATCAATGTCATTCTCAGTTGTCAATGTCAATTTATTTATAAATTATTTCGATCACAATTCTTAGGTTATTTGATATTGTTTAGAATTAAAAATTGAATAAATATTTTTATTGTAAAAATATTCCATTAAAAATGAACCTGAACATTTCAAGTCTTAATAAATTTATTTGGAAAACTCAAGCGGTACCTGGTTTTGGGGTAGGTTATACACAAATAGTAACATCAATAACATTGAAAAAATTGTAAGAATACATTATCCTCACTGATATTGCCTCTTCAGTTTCAGCAAGTGAGAAATAAGTGGGCTAATTGGCTAATGATAAGAGATGTTAAGAGACGACGTATGAGTGCAGAGCACTTTTTAGAAAGATCAAGAATTAATGCCATGAGGAAGAATGATGTTCTACCATTAGAGATCAGGGAACTAGCTGATAAGGAAATCAATAAATTTGAGATGAATGCAATATCTCTTCGTATCAATAATAGATGTGTCATTACTTCAAGGTATGTATAGAATTGCATATTCAACAATAATCTTGTCAATAAGGTTCAGAATGAAAAGTCTATAATTGAGTCAACTTTTATTTAATTACGGTTGGCAAACAAGCACATGGTCCACCTGATGGTAAGCAGTCACTGCAACCTATAAACACTAACAATACTTGAAATATCACATGCGCATTGCCCACCAAAGATGATGAAGGGATGGGAGTGAAGAAGTTCTCATAAGAAGTTGTAAGAAAAAGGTACAGACGGGTGGGAGATCTTGCCTCCCATGCTGAGACCATCACACAAAAGACAATAGTATTACTTTACCCCAATATTCTGTGACGGTAGTACTTCCCCATGCAAGATGACCAATTGGGCTGAGGAGCATGACTCTACTACCACTAAAAGTCATACTATACTTTCAGACCTCGTGGTATTGTTAAGGAATGGAGAATGAGCCGTATTGTATGGAGACACCTTGCTGATTACAACAAACTCTCTGGAGTCCAAAGAGCCATGTGGGGATAAAAAGTTTGAGATATAATATTTAGGTCTAGTCTTAGTCTTATAATAAATTTTATGTTTACATATTGTATTATATTTTATTCCCCCTATTAATAATTTTAGACAATTTTTTAATTACTTTATAATTTTAAAGGGTGAAAGAAAAATGAGTAAATACCGATAACTTTCGAATTATAACAAGCAATGAATGTTGATTTAAAATTAAATCAATTTCCCATTAATTCTTTATGTCTTACAAGAGAGGGCTGCCATAAAAGCTGTTCTTAGTACAAATTGTGTGTAATTGTTAAAAACACTTCTAAATAATCAAAAGCACTTGTCGGCAAAACTATGAAAGAAATTGATGGACCCAAATCACTTAGTTTGGGCTATTGTCGTACCCGCACCTTTTACAAACTAAGAGCTTATTTTGAGGGACAATAAGAGTAGTCATTAGTAATGACTTGAAAAAGAATTTCCAATATTATCAATCTCTCATCTAATCATTCCTCAAAAAATTGGAGTACTTACTTACTTTTACTTCTTTACAAAGGAATAACTTGTTATCATTTCACAACCACCAATTAATTGTTTAGTAATAAAAGACATGTTTTCTGTTTTTATGTATTTTTTATCATTTTATTTTCCTTACAACTAAATAAGCTTCATAAAAACTTAAAATGGAATACCAAAGCTTTTATAAAAAGCTTTTTAGTCGAAAAGACCTGTAACAAAAACAAAACATGGTTAGGCGAGTTTAATACACTATTTCAATTATTATTAAGAGCTATATTTCTCAGTATAAATGTTGTCAATCATTCATTTTCTGAAGCTAATACATTAGATCAAACATCATTGAAAATATAAAATCATGCTTAGAATTTTTAGAAAGAATTTTAAACATTATAATTTAAATTTTTTTACGATTTTAGCACAGATATTATTCAAGAACAAAGATATACAGACTTAGTAAAAGTCTGAACTGTCCAAGGTTTTAACTTTGTCAAAAAAAAAAAAAAAAAAACTAAATACATTATATTCTTTAAAATATACAGGTACTTTAAATTAAAGCCGGCAGTGTTATTACTAACAGTGTGGTAACTAGCGTTTTTAACAACCTAACCTATAAAATTTTAAATAATATCCTATATAATGGAATGTATAACTTACCGAAGCCCATGTCATCATCAGACTCTTCAGGTTCTTCTTCTTTCTTTTCTTCCTTGGCGGCTTCAGCGGCAGGCGCTGCTGCTGTGGCGGCGGCGGCAGGCGCACCACCTGCGGGCGCTGCGCCCACACCAGAACCGATGTTCGTAATCAGATCACGCACGTTAACGCCTTCGAGAGCCTTAGCGAACAATCCTGGCCAGTAAGGCTCAACGTCAACGTTAGCCGCCTTCAAGATGGTGGAGATCTTCTCGCCCTGTAAACAAAAACATGTTTGACTGAAAAATCTTGAATTAAAGAAATATCATTTAATATTAATTTTAACTGATATATTATGGGTAATTTTGGTTTACTTATTATAAATAAGCTGAAATGATGAGGGATGATAATGGATAACTACGCGGGCACTTAACCTATTTCAAAAAGTTTGTGTTGAAATTATTACTTACAGTAACGGCAACATCATCATCAACTAGGATGAGAGCGGAGTAAACACAAGCTAATTCAGCCTTTGATGCCATTTTTATTATTTATTTAGTGCAAGTCGCCAAATGGCCTTAGCTCAAGGAGGACAAGCACGTTTGACTTCTTAATTCGGAGAGAAAAAGAATCGCTTGTTAGGTTGTCAAAATCATTTTGTGACATTTGTCAATTTTGTACTGCTTTGGATACAAGATATTTGAAAAATAAAAAAATAAGTACAGGAAAAACAGTTTTTTCTTAATAATAACTGCAGAAAATGATTTCGATACCAATAATTATAAAGCGTTTAAATTAAAAAAAAAATTAGAAATAGCAGTAGCTGTTAATGCATACTTTATTTTTTAGATAGTGCCGCGTCAGTTAGTTGGTTCAGCACCGTGGCAACACCACACCATGAATGAAATATTATATTAAACATAAGAAAATAAATATGATTTAGAAAATAATTTATTCAATAGTTCAAAAGCGAATTGTTAAAATTTTTCAAAATAACAAAACGTCTTCACGGCCACTATAGAGTGCTTTACCAAAAAACTATAAATCGTACTCATTTGGCGCGAATTTTCAAATATACGACAGTGGTGATGCAGTCACCGTTAGCTCAGAGTTGCTAGGCTGGAGGCGCTACGGTGCAAATTGACTATTTATTACTATAATTTTGCATTTTTATGCTCGTAAAGTTGAAACATGTATTGTATTCTTAAATCTTTTGTATTTGACATAATTCAAAAACTAAAGATTTTAACCGAATTCAAACAAGAAGGTTCTTAATTCGGTTGTATTTTTATGTTTTTTTACCTCAGAATTCTGGCATTTATGAACCGATTTGAAAAATTCTTCTCGTTTGGTGTAATTCAAAGTAAAAAAATATACAGGAACTCCTTTCATTATGGTGACGATTTTTAAAATTTCGCTTTTATTTAAAAGGATAATTTTTCAAGTAAGTCTTATACAAATTTCATTAAAATCGGTTTTGTATTTTTTGGTTTGTAAAACGAAATATCTGGAATTCTGGATGAATAGTTGTCACTTAGTAAACGGAATTGAGTTTTTTGCTTTCTTGATACTTTTCAGAGGTATTTAGTTAATAATTATTTATCTAATTCTCTGTATCTAAATAATCTTTTTAGTGACAGAAAAAGACAAGAAATAAAAAGAAAATTAGAAAAAATACAGACTTCAAAACTAAAAAAAACATTTTCTTTATTTTCTTTTACAAAAGTCGGTGCCATGTGGGTATATTTTACTTAGCATTGCCTTCTGTTGTAGAAAATAATTTTTTGCTTTTTAGTCTCGAAATCGGTATTTTTTTTATACTGAATTGTCAAATAACTTTTGTTGTTCCAATAACTACATAAAAAAAACTTTATATTTTTATTCTACGGTTGTTCAGAATACGTTGAGTGTGCAGCGTTTATTTATTATTTATTTTTTATGTGCGAGTCATGGAGTTAAACCTGTATGTTCCATGCCTCATATATATATTATATTATTTTTATTAGGTACTTAAAAATATATATGACAATAAATTTTTTTATTCGAAACAACATCACAGCAAATAAGTTTAAGCAGTTACAAATAAAAGCTATTTTTTCATATGCTTGTCACATTTACATTATATCTAAGAAAATATTTATGTGCATTACTTAGACTATACATTTTTTTTTAAATATACTGATATAATTTATAAATTTACAGTTAGGCATCATTAAAATAAATTATCTAGAAGTTTAATGCAATAAATAAATAATTATCACATAAGCAGGCAAACAATTATATGAATACAAACTATATTTTCATAAGATTAACATTATTAAAGAATCTTAAGTCTATAAATTAATAGAAAATTTCATAAATTCTTTGGAATGTACATATTCATATAAAAAAAGTATAACGAAATCAAAATTTTCCTGATTTACATTTTTACAATATATTAAAAATATTAAAGACAAACAAGGATATTAACATATTTTTAACAATTTTAAGTAAGTTTTGTATCATAAGTGTATAGTCACCATAGCCAATGTGACAATAGACAACATCAGTTATTACTGTGTTATAAAATCTTAGATAGGTGGTAGAAGTATAGAGCTAGTATTTATTTTACACTTATACTCATAATTAAACTTTCTGTGCAAGAGAAATATGGTCTGATCGAATGTAGTCTCTTATGACTATAATTTTTAAAATTGTAATAATTTATAATAATATTACTGTTTGATTCATGAAGACTTTCTTTAGGAATAGTGTTTTAGGGATTATTACAAGTCCCAGGAAAATAAGTGGTGTTTTACCAACATATCTCTTACACCCTCTTTTAATGGTTGATTCTGTGTATCTTTCTTCAGAGGAAGTTCCCACTCTGGGTTTAAATTAAAACCAAACTGAGATAGAATTCTTAATTCACATTTTATCTGCACCCAACCTGGAGAGTTGATGAATGACCAGGGATGATACCACTTTTGAACGACATCTACACAGGAACATAGCACTTCTAACCATAAATGTAGTGCTTCTTCATTTAATCCCATGCATATTAATGTGCGTAGCTTTACATCCATTTGTGCATGGGCATTGTCATGTGAAAGATTAATGGCCTGCACGCATCTATATAACAACTCTTCTGGAGTTAGCACTTTGCCATCTTCATCTAAGCGATATGTCTTACATAAAACTAAGCGACTATAAACAGAATTGAAATCTTTTTCTACTTCTCTGGATGAAGCCTCTTCAATAAATAACCAGGGATGACAAGGGCCATCCAAGAAACTAGGTTTTTTTATACCATGCAATAATACTCTCTTAAATGCTGGAGCGAGAACTCCTCTTACCAAATGGGCTGCCTTTTCAGTTACTGAATCATCTCCAGCCCTACTATATTTTACACCTTTCTCATCTAACAATTTAACAAATCGTGCAGGAAACCAGCCCCTTAATCCATTTAGCTCTCCAATCCAACAATGCTCATCCCTTGAGCTAATAACTTCTATGACATCATTTTTTCTGAATCCCAATTCATCTCCATCTCTTCTTTCAAAGTCTAGCAAAGCCTTAGCACGTCGTCTCTTACTTCTGGATACATTAACATATCTCTCTCTATCTGCGGCATGACTCTGCATAGTATAATCAGCAGTAAGTTGAACCTCAGATGTTAATTGAGGTTCAAGGGCTAGGAAATGTCTAGCAACTTGTAAAATTGCCTCTCTAAGATCTACTAAAATTTCAGTTTGTTTAACATTCTTAGAAACAGCATCCTCATTGTTACTGTCGTCACCGAATAAAATAGTTTGAATGACTGATTTGCTTCTTTTTATTTGACGCCTCTGAAGTTGCTGTTTTGGAAGATTTGGAACTGCATTGGGGTTACCTACGAGAGCACCTTGATCAGCCATGAGATAAGCCAAATGTCTTCTACGATGAGTTTCAATCAAAGCTGGACTTAAGGTCTCCCCACACACTTCATCAATAGTTTTAATCAAAAGATCTACATCATCAATTTCTCCAGGGATATCTGACAATGCATTAAAAATTTGAGCAGAATTAGATATTTCTGTAAATCTATTCTCCTTGATCTTCAGCATAGCTAATGTAACCTTAAAAAGAACTATGGAGCCATCTAGAAAGAACAGATCCCAGATTCTAAGTAAAATTTTCATGTGTACTACATTGGCATACAATGTAAGAAACCAGTGCATAGTTATAAGGGAGAGCTCAATGTCATGGGCATTTAGAACTTGATCAATACCTGGTAGGTATGAAGATATTAAACTTCTTAGAACTTTTTGATCAGCTTGTATGCCAATCAAAGTTGAAGAATAATATGAAGCCGGTAAGAGGTCTTCTACAGTAGTACACATTATCCAGAATGCCTCTTCTTCTTCCATAAGTAGTAAGAGAGATGCAGCTATCATGCCTGTTCCTTGGCAATATCCAATGTCAGGGTACAACCAAGCTAAAGCCCTGAGGATACGACGAAGTCTTGGTACCCCAGTACTTGTCGGGTGTGAGAAACAGACATTATTCGGTAAAATCTGTACTAAGTCTTTTTCAATTTGTTTGCTAGTGACAAGACCATCGTCACTAGACGCCCGTACAATTTCGTGATAAGTAATTTCTGTTGATGCTCTTTTTTTATTTGCCCCACAAAGGTGCATCCATACTTGGGGACGTAAAGAGTGAGGTACCCCATCCTTGACCATTTTTTGCAATTTGTCTGTCTTTTCTAGTTTATTTTCACCTGCGGAGAAACTTATTTCTTTGCTACAAAACTCCCATTGAAGACGATGTTGATCATCTTCAACAAAAACGTTTGCTAGTAATTTATTAGAACTCTGTTCAGGTCCATCTTCTTCATCAACACAAAAACCAAACTCGTCGAACCGATAATCGGGAAGGCCACCACCATGACCTTCAGATTCTGGTTGTGCCAGCTTTGCCATTATATCTTGAGGTACCATGCTGGGTGTTAGAGCTGAAAATGGCCCACCGGGAGCCGGGAGAAACTCATCAGCGACATTCATGCCACGAATAGCATCGATTATATCTTCTGGGTCGTCGTCAGCTAACGCCGCGCTGATTTTACGTTCATGTTCTTCACGCCCCACGTAACCGACGTGATCGCGTGAACTAAATAAGGATTTTGCTAAATCCATTTTATTCTTATTGTAAATCACATCAGACTACTATCAAATTCCGAATACTGAAACTTTAACTTTAAACAAAACACCAAAACACTTTCTATTTAGACTTTATTGACGTCAATTATCAATAGTCAAAAGTCAATAACTCAGTACTTATATTACATAGAGTACAGACTAAAAACTAATTACCACAGCTATATAACTACTAAAAACCATAGATATTAAAACAGTAGTAGATAGCTGGTCTGCTGGTTTCCCGAGATGATCGATACTTGAATGACAATATTTACGTGATTGAAGATTTAAAATAAAACATGTTATCATTAACGTACAATGCACGCACAATGTTACGATATTAAGTACGTTTTTAAATATTAGTAGATTTGAGTCCCTCAAAATCGTAAGAATTATCTATAAAATCGTAAGAATATAATATTTTAAAGGCGTCGGGATGTGACGACCCCATCGCCCGTTGGTGGGATAACCTCTGTCACAACAGAGATTATTCCACCAGTGCAATCAGTCACACTGGTGGTAGGTCTTTTGTTGCAAGAGGCCGGCTAGGTAGGTACCACCGCAGTGTCCAATATTCTGACGCCAAATAGTAGTGCCTAGGCACTACTGTGTTCCGGTTTGAAGGGCATTGTACGCTAGTGAAATTACTGGGCAAACGAGATTTAAGAACTAATATCTCGAGGTTGGCAACGCGTGAGTGGCACCTACTAATGGTGCTGCAAGCGCTCATAGGCTGCGGCAGCCACTTACCATCAGGTGGGCCATATGCTTGTTTGCCGACTTTTAACATAAAAAAAATAAAAATCTAAATATTTGTTTCTTTTAATTATAAAATAAAAACTTGCCTCAATATAAAATTTTTAGCCATAAGTCGGACTCCGTAAGCCCTGAATTACATAATTATATCAGCATCGATCAGAATTATCTGTATAGAATATAACTATTTTATATCAAGATGCGTGCGTCCTAGATTATTTTTACAATTCAAAAATTTTGTTGAAATTGCACTTATAATAATTTTTAGGTATAATTGTATCGTTAAAAAATGTTACGAACCAGCGTTGTTACTTTAGAATACTGAATATGGAACTTGGATGCTACTAAGAATGTACAGAGAAAAATGAGAGGGAAAGTCATCGGCAAACTAGTTTCACATTTGTACCTATAAAACATCAGAAAACATCAGACAGCAAAAATCTTTTTGACTTCTAGGATTATTTTTAATGCTACCTGCATTAAAAAAAATTCAGCCCTAAAATTTGTGGCCCCAAATATCTTCCACCCTAGGCTCAAGTCTACTCAGCCTGCTGGTAAATCCGTCAGCGTCACTGATCATATTACAATACTATACGGCGGTCAAACTCGAAGTGTCCTGAAGCATGCGTACGTATAATGTAATTATGAAAGATAAGCCGATATAATTGGTTGAAAACTAAATATATTATTATTTATTTGCTTCTATATCAAAAACATATAAAACGTTAAACTTATTATTAACCTTTCCAATATTGGTCATATATTATATATAATATATGACAGCATTCTTTAGCAGCTGAAAGCATCCTTAAAGCATACGATGCCCATAAGTGTGTCCAAAACCATCCAGCTAAATGCTAGTCGATGCTGATAAATGTAATTCAAGCCTTAATAATATGTAGAGGATCAATATCAAGATCAATGACTTTCAATCCTGTAAACATTGTCATTAAAGCATTGTTCGTCTCGGGGGCCCTTTATGATGGGTTTACGACTTTATGACACATAAATGTCAAAAGTAAAAATTAGTATTAATTTTCTGCAAATATCGCTTATATCATAAATAAATAAAGAATATTGTAATAGTAAGTTACAAAATTTAACATTGAACCTTTTATGTTATTGATTTCTCGAAGTTCGAAATACTGTTGTGCGTTTCATAATGTTGATTTTTTCGAATAGCAGCAGATGAAGTAAGCAAAGATATTGGACTTTAAAATATAAGTAATTCAGGTAAGTAAGTAGATATTAATTCTTTAAAGACATACTAACATACAAATCACATTAAACTACATCTGTACGAAGTGTAGAAAATTAAATATCTGTTTGTGGCTGTTAACAATTTTTGTAACAATAGGATGGCTGTAAAAAAATGTTGTGTAGAAAACTGTAGTTCTTCTTCAACAAGAAAAGAAGATATTGGGGTAACATACCACAAGTTCCCCAAAAATAGGATATTGCGTGAGAAATGGATAGAAGTAACCCGGCATAAAGACATTAACACGGATAACTTGACTTATGTGTGCTCACGACACTTTTGTAAAAGCGATTTTCAATCATACCAGGACTCAAAGTATTGTTTAAAGTCAGGTACTTACATAGACATAGTAGTTCTGTTAGATTTTTAATTTTTATTTCATTTTGCATTCATTTTCTTATTCTTGCATTTTTGTATGCACTTCATTTTATTTAGCTTTTTCTGTTCAATGTTTGAGAAAACACTGCACTACTACTTTTTTTATCTGTTGTAATCTCATTTTATTCTATTTCATTTCTTGTCACCAATTTCTTAAAAATTTTTGGTGGTCTATTGAAAAGCTACATTTGGGGTTGCAAAAGTCCAATGATGCAATTTAATTGTTTTGCTGTATATGGTAGTGTAGCTCTCCATCAAAATTTGAGTGTTGCAAAATTGTGAGATAACCTTTTTGAAAAAGGGGAGCAAATTGCTTTCACACTCATTGGGGCAAATTAATGCAGACAAAATTAGTAACAACTTATATTTTCTAAATGTGTAGGTAACTTTTTGTCATAAGAACTTAAGAAATAATAAAGATGTAAACTGAAAAGATAGAACACAATTTAGAAATAAATTTTCTCTTAGGAAATATAACATGTTTTATGTTCATTAATAATTTTTCAGTTTTCAGTAAAAATGAGTTCAGAGCATTTTGATAGAGAGGTTTTCGAGAAATAATTTCCACTATAAGCATTTAAAATTTCGCAGCTGAGGTATAAATGATTCACCAAGTCACTGACTTCTACTATTCTATCAAAATGCTCTAATGTTATGTTTATTAGTTAAGAATAGCAGCAATGCTTATTGAAGTCGTTACTGATATGCCTATTTCCCCTTAAATTAAGCGTTTAGCTTGAGCTATGAGAGGCTACGCAAGCCCAAGGGGTCCGGATAACACCTACAATGCTAGCATTACAAGTTGGGCGTTTTAGTATTGAGCTATCGGGGCTAAAAAAAAATTAAGATTGATTATGATAATATATAATAATATGATTAAAAAATCCATGAAAACTTGACCTCATAACATTCATGGATTCATTTTGCTTTGGTCCGAAACTGAGACTGATGCCAAAATTAGATGTTCATTTGAATTTAAGCCTAAAAATTAGTTTTTGTCAGACACCACTAAAAAGTAATGTAATTGCTTAATATTTTAACTCATAATTAGTCTTAAACATTGGTTATAAAAATATCAATTGTTTTACTAAATTAGTTTTGTCTTTTTTTTTCTTTTGATTAGCTTCGGTCAATAAAAATATTAGATAGTCAATGCCTCATTTAATATTTATATTTTATAAATTTTCTAAGCTATTATTGCAGATGCTGTACCATCAATATTTTTATGGACAATGAGAGATTCTGAAAGAGATACTAAAATGGAGCCGCAAAGCTCTCCCAAAGAGGAAAGTATGGATGAAACAATAAATACCTCCAATGCCCGTAAAGATTTAGAAGGTGAGAATGTGGAGGCTATAAAGAAATATATACAAGATCAAGATAAAGAGATCAAGGACAAGGAGAAACAGAAAAATGATGAGCATAATGCAATAAAGTTGGAGGAAGACAATAAAAAATTTTGTATTGAAAAGATGGACATCATTGAGAGAAATGATCCTATTATGGTAGCTACGGGTGTTATGGATATGATTTTGAGTGAATCTGAAGCTAAAATTGCTAATAAGGATAGTGCACACAGATCTCAAACTTCCAAAGATACAGGTAATTCTAAGTATTGAGATTTAATTAAGGAATTAAAAAAATGGTTACAATTGGCATTTATATGTTAAATAGGTATTTTTTTTTGTGTAAAAAGTATTAGTAACACTATCTCATGAAAAAATATTGGTTTTAGGGAACAGTACGGCTCTATCAGTTGGCTCAAAGGTAAAGGCGAAAGACTTTAGTGAGTGCTGGCATCCGGCCGAGATCGTGGAAGTTGACTATGACGAAATGGAAGTACTAGTGCACTATGACAATGCACCTAAAAAGTTAGTATGATATAATAAAACTACTAAAACCATCTAATTTCACAAAAAAAAAAAACTCACACACAAATTAAAACATCTATGATATTAACAAGTAACTAAAAACGAAAAATTAAAATAATTAGTTTATTTAATTTTTTGTTTATTTCAATATTGTAATAATATATAAATTACTATTTCAGGCATGATGAGTGGATAAGTGTGAGCAGTCCTAGACTAAGACCTGCAAATATTTCACCAACTCCATCAACATCTGCAACAGTTAAGGAGCCATCAACTGCAGGTGCTTCTGAAACATTGAAGGAGGAGAGTAGCCAAGATAAATCTTCAATAAAATTTGTTGTTGGTGAACGATGTTTAGCCCGGTGGAGGGACAATAGAAGATTCGTTGCCACAGTTACTAAAGATTTGGGAGATGGTGAGTTATGATTAAGAACTGTTAAGCTTATTTTATAACAAAGTCCAAACAGTTGAAAGAAGTAACACCTTGAACAACTTTCACAATCACTTCTTACTCTAGCTATACCAAGTCTTGGAGAGAAAATCGTTAAAAAATTGAACTTTTTGAAAAAAAATCCCTTTGCTTACTTTTTTGATAATATTTTCATGTATAATTTATATATTTTTTTCACCAACAGGTCATTACGAGGTTGTTTTTGATGATGGATTTCAATGGAAGTGCATAAAATCAAGGATGTACAAATTAAAGACTTCAGGGAGGGCCTCAGATTGTCTGACTATTGATACATCATCAACATCCCCAAAAGCGTCTACTCCGTCTCCAATTCTAGCTGGTGGACCTAGCATTGATAACTCAACGAATCTTCAAACATATCCCATTTTTCATACCCATCTTTTCGATCCAACGCGCGATTATTTAGGTACGAAAAGCGAACGTCGCGAAATGAAAAGAAAATTAAATATAAAAGAAATTTTTAATATTGGGCAAAAGAAACGAAGGAAGATAAAATCACCTAAAGAAGAAGTTATTAAAACTGTTAGAGAAAAGAAACCCAAGATTAGAAAGAAGATTCAAATTAAACCAGAAGAAGTCAATGTTGAACTCAAGTTGGATATACCTGGTAAGTCTTAGTTTCATATAAAACTACTATTATTAGTTGTACATTAAAAAAATAGATTATCTTTGTAGATGCAGTAGCTTCTATTATTGGTACTGTCACTAAAGAAGAGATCGAAGAGCCATCAACAGGTGATGAGAAAATTAAAACAGAGAATCAGAGTGAGACAATTGATACTCCAAAAATAGAAATTCGTGAAAAAATTGAAATGGAAAGAGAGGAACCGAAGGATGAACAGAAAAATGAGGTTATTATACCTGAAGTACAAGAAGAGGAACCGGTTGATGTAAAACCAGTAGATAGTAGTACAGATCTTGTTAATCCATGTGACTTAGGTTTTGAAACTAAATTATTTGAGGAGCCTGTAAGTATTTTTAAAATTTTTCAAAGTAAAAAAGGTGTTAATCACACATAATGTGTGATGGTGAACATTCTAAAAAAGTTTATAAATAATGCATGTACTGTGAAGATTATTTTATGGGTAATTTGTATGTCGTTTTGAATTTGTTATACTCTCGAGTAAACGTTAAATTATGAAAAATCTTTGTTTTTGATATAGGTAACAGAAGATGAAGTAAAATTAGAAAATTTTGAAAAACCAGATGATAGTAAACAAGAAGTTATTGAGAAAATGAAAGAAGTTATAAACAAGTTAGAGGATGGTCTGATTCAAATGGAAAAATTAGAAAAGGTAGATTCGCCTATTGGAAAAACGGAACCGCCCGAAGAAGATAATCCAATACCTGTAAGCGAAGTAGATATACCAGCTCCGGTGGAGAGTAAAGATAAAACGAAAAAAGTATCAAAAATAAAGAAAAGTAAGAAAATAAGATTGTTACAGGAGAAGAAGGTAAAGAAACAGGTTGAGATAGTCAAAGAGGAGCTAGAAGCGATGAAAAGACAAGTCGAAGAAATGAGAAAGCAGATATTTTCGAAAAGTGACGAGTTACCGCAGCAGAGGCCCCAAGAGATGCCAGAATGTTTTTTGTTACCAGGCGAATGGTGTTGTCGCTGGGTCAATGGAGAACCAGTTGGTAATATCAGTGACATAGAAGATTCTAAAGAAACATTGGCTACACCCAAAAAAAGTGTACAGGTAAATATGCTCCAAAAGATTGGGCCAGTAATTTATATGGTCTATTTATTGAATTTTTCTTTAAAGGTTGAAGACAAGAGATTACCTCCTGGTTGGACGAAGCACATGGTTAGGAGGAGTTTTGGTCAGTCGGCTGGGAAATGGGACGTTGTTATAGTCGGGTATGTTAATAAAACTAGGTATTACAGGAGAAAAAATGCAATTTTATAATTATTGTTGTTTTATTTTAGACCAGAAAATCGTCGTTTCCATACTAAAACAGACATGAGAAACTTTTTAGATAACAACCCAGATGAATCCTTAAAACCATATGAACATGCTCTGTTAGATTTCGGCATACATTTAAAGCTATCCAGACGTATGGGATGGGTAACTTACCCTGACAGAACATTATTACAAACTGAAGGTGGTTTAGCGGCACCATTAATTAAAAGGAGGAAAATAAATCGTAAAAGAAAAGAAGAAAAAAAGGAGAGAAGACGAAAAAAACAAAAGGTACGTCAAATTTTTTTCGAAAGTATTTTAAAATGGCGACGTTGTGGCGCAGCGGTAGCGAACCTGCTTTAAACGCCACAGGTAGCGGGTTCGATTCCCGCTCGGAGATTAATATGTTTGTATTGACCATGCAAGAATTTTTTTTTTTTTTATGTAAGAGGGGGCAAACGGGCCGGAGGCTCACCTGATGTTAAGTGATCACCGCTCTGGGTGTATTTGTCCTTGGCCTTGTATATGTTTCCGGACCCCGACGCAGGATATCACTGTCCTAATGGGGGCCGTTGAGTGTGCAGCGTTTATAAAAAAAAATTTGAAGAAGATATTTACAAATTTTTTTTTAGATATCTTTACAAGACACGCCAGGAACAAGTAGTCATCTTTTATTCGATGCGCCGGATATGGCTAGCGATATTTCTTCAGAATTTCCACCTTTAGAAGATGGATATGGTAAGCTATTGTCTAAATTTTTTTTAAAACTCAATTTTTTAAAATGTTCAGAAAAATCGTAATTCCTTTTTAATGATGGACTCAGAAAGAAATAATGTTTCTTTTCTTTATTTTAGTTTATGTTGGATCATTAAAAGTACAAATTATCGAGAATTTGCTACGCTGTCCAGCGGATGGTTGTTTTAAAAATTTCAGAAATAACACCCTATTGCAAATGCACATAAAGCACTATCACAGGGAAATGAGGGAAATGTTGGGTGCAACACCTAAAGTTCTAGATTTGGCTAGAGAACGGACGAAACCTACGGATATAGAACCATCGAAACCAAGACATGAACCGGAATCAAAAATCATTAAAGTGAAAATACCAAGACCACCTAAACGGACCGAAGAACAAAAAACTGAAATAAAACCAAAATTAGACACAAAACCAAAATTAGAAGTAAAACCGAAATTAGAAGAGCCATCACCGGAACTAAATATCGATATACCTTTAATGCCTATAACTAAAATAGACTCTCCAATACCAAGATCGCAGGATTCGCCAAAATTGCGTCAGGCATTAGTTAATAAACCAGTCAAACGTCCGAAAGTCTTACTGCCTGTTCGTAGACCAGATCCAGAACCGCTTATAGAAAAGAAAGTGGAAATACCTAATTTTGATTTTGACGATACGATAGAAACTATTATGGAAACGTCAGCAGAGGTTGTTGATTTCGAAGCTGCTATATCAACTCATACAGTTACAAAACCCTTCGATGCACGAAAGAAAATTGATAAAAAACGAAAATGTTTCTCAACAATTTCTAAGAGACCGATGAGTGAGGAAGATGAATGGTTCGGTATGAATTCGGATTTCGAGACGAGATCCAGTTTCCCTGGCTCCGGTACACCAGATTCCAAATCTATGGATAAAATGACGAGTCACCAGCAAGTCCAGTCTTCGGAATCAAATAATGAAGACCAAAAAGACAGCAACATGTATATGTACACTGAAAGTGAGTTTTAGATTTCTAAAAATTAGTCGTTCCCCAATTGTTGGGAACGACATTCATGGCTAATATATTGACAACAGTAATAATATATTGTCGCGAGTTTGATTCCCGCTTACGATAAATTTTTAGGATTCCGTACCCAAAGGGTTTTTTTAAATTTTATGTTATAAGTTGGCAAACAAGCATACGGCCCACCTGGTGGTAAGTAGTTGCCGTATCCTATGAGCGCTTGCAGCACCATTAGTAGATGCCACTCACGCGTTGCCAACATCGAGATATTAGTTCTTAAATCACCTTCGCCCTGTAATTTCACTAACCTACAATGGCATTCAAACCGGAACACAGTAATGCCTAAGAACTACTATTTGGCGGCAGAAGATTTGACACTGTGGTGGTACCTACCTAGCCGGCCTCTTGCAACAAAAGACTTAGAATTAGGGTGCTAACGGAACCCTAATTTATTATATATATTTAATTTTTTGTATGAAATATTTCTGTAGCCGCTACAGAAGGAAGTCTATACAAGAAAATCAATATTTTTAACGTGTTTTTCAATATTTTACGTACTGTAATAGATATATACTTTCTTAGGTAAATATTATATATTTTACTGTACGGAGAAAGATATGTGGGAGTTCCAGTCGCACTAGACGGTTCTTATTTTTAATATAACTTAATTAAATGGTAAATATTTTCAGCTGGAGAACGTGTGAAGATAGAGCATATGAAACGGGAAGAAATAATTAACTGTCATTGTGGTTTTCGTGAAGAAGACGGGCTGATGGTGCAGTGCGAGCTGTGTCTGTGTTGGCAACACGCACTATGCCATAACATACAGAAGGAATCTGAGGTAATCTAAGGTTTTTAGAATTAAATGACACATTTTGGGGTAGAAATTGAAAATACAGTGTAATATCATGGTGAAAACTGTATTTTTTGGCTGGGTCTGCTAGTTAATTTTAAACATGAAAGTTTGTGAGGCTGTATGAATTATGATCGTTACTCTTTCACCCAAAAACTTATACATAAAAAACATAATATAGGGTTTTCTAAATCTCATCCCAAAAATTATAAGTTACTGTGGGTTTATCAAAAAAAAAAGCATGCAATATGGCCCCTTTTTCTTTTTACAAAAAATGATTTGAAATTATATTTATGTATTACTATGTAAAAACTAGAGAGGCATGGGGTTTGGCATATACTACGGGTGGCCCCAAGTGGGGGCGGGGACGTCCCTTACATTGAGCGATATGAGTAAATGTTACGATTTATTGTCAGGTTCCAGAAAAGTACACATGCAGTATCTGCCTCAATCCTCGCCGTGGTCGTCGTTCGAAGCGATTCCTCCACGACCAGGACCGGCTGTACGAGGGCCTGCTCCCGGGGGCGAAGCCCTGCGAGTCCTTGCGCAGATCGCACGAGCTATCGGGCAATCTGCTGCGGATACAGGACTCCTTGCATGCTCTGCGAGTGAAGTACTATGTTGCGACGTGAGTCTTAGATTATTGGTTTTTCAACTTTATTAAATCTTGAAATGTTTGTAAAAAAAAGTTTATTCATATTTACTTTATTACTAAAATAGAACTTAATAACATTTTTTTTCAAATGAATAAAAATAAAAGTTTTTCATTGTTTACGGTTCCGTACTTAACCCAAGTAACAAAACCTGGCGCAGCGGCAGCGAACCTGCCTTAAACAATACAGGTCGCGGGTTCGATTCCCGCTCGAAGCATATAGTTTGTATTGACCATTCAAGCATAATTTCCGGTCTGGGTGTATTTGTCCTTGTGTTTATAAGTGTTTCCGGATCCCCGACTATATCACTATCTAATAGATATCGCTATCCTAATGGGGGCCGTTGAGTCTGCAGCACTTATTACTAAACATATGACGCCTGTCTGTTTTGTTTTGTATGACGTAATAACAATAATCATAGACTTACTATAGATTATGGGCAGCCCCTTTCGTACACACAAAATGGCACAGACTCATTGGTGCCCCTCTTATTCGACGCATGGTAATCTCATTCGGTTATCTTGAACTTGTGACTAACTTTCTTTCCTTATTTTTAAGAATTCATAATAGCATTATTAAGTTTGATTTTATAATAATTTTATATAAATGTTTTTCAGTAAAAAGGATCATCCAAAATTATATCTTTGGGCGAAAGATTGGGAGAATGCTGAAGTCAGCTATACCCAAGAGAGACTCAACGCTGACTATTCAGATCTCAACATCATAATCAATAATATTGGCAAAGAGAATATGCCTGTGAAACCGGAAGAGGTGAATGCGCATTTAGACATGAGGATGCCCATAACGGAAGAGTCTGATCAGGACAGGTACAGCCAGAACACTTCGAATTCGCTGTTCAGTTTGTCGAATGTCCTTTCGAGTCCCAGTGGGGGACCGTCTTTGGATCTACCTATAACGACTTCGGAATTGGAAAGACTGGCGAAGTCTGTACAAGGTATCTTTTTAAATGTTATTATTTTGGTTTCAACCGAGCGAATAACTGTTTTCAGCGGCACCTTTTGATCTTATATAGAAATAATTGGTTCCCATAGTCTTTCAACCCCTTCAATCCCCCTTTTTTTCGCAGTAAAAAGTAGCCTTTCTTAAGGATATATCAAAGTTTTTATTTATTAAAAAAATAACCTCGGTGTCGAAAGACCCTGACCCTCACCGTTCACGGCAAAATATATAGAAACATTTAAAAAACAATGAAAAACAAATTTACAGCAGAAGTTTATAATGTGCCAACTTGTTATTTTTTCCATACTCTGTCATTTCATGTACGTGTTACCGTCTTAATTGGCTTTTTCATTGTCTCTTTCTTTTGTGATATTTAATTACTTTTGTAAGAACTAAGATCAAAATCCTCTCAACGAATCGATGTACAGTTTGATAGAATTTTATAAAAAAAAATGTAAAATAAAATTTTGTAGAAATGAGTGTAAAATTTATTTTGCTCCTCAGAACAGGAAATGCACCGTAACATAGTGGCGCCTCAACCGGAAGCGGCGATAGAGAACAGCGCGTGTCGCGAGAGGTTGTTGCGACACGTGCAGCGCTGTCAGGCGCTCATAGACGCGAGGCTGGACTCCATTGAGGCCCAAGTAGCTGGTGAGTATAATTTCGATGGCAGTACGCCACTGACACACACGCACTGTATTCTGTCTCCTTCTCTCGTACGCTTAATCCTTTCAATGTATGCGTTTATCTCTTTTTGGTTTAATCGGATTTTTAAATCACTATGATTCTAAAGAATTTTCACTACAAAATGGGGCCGCCGGTCGAAGTTCGTTTCTTTAATTTCACGTCTTCACTGCTCTACAGTATTAGAGCCATGCTCCTCCCAACACTAATGAGGCGCCTCGAACGGGGAAGTACCACCCCCTTACAGAAAATCGGCGTAAAGTATTGGTACTGTTGCGTTCCGTGCGATGAGTGAGAACATCGGAGGCTTAATGTCGCACACTCTCTCTTCCTTTATCTCCAATCCCTTTGGTTGGCAACGCGTATGTAATACTTCAAGTATCGCAAGCGTACATAGATTGCGGTGACTGCTTACCATTAGGCGGACCGTAAGCTTGGTTGCCACCGTCATAACATTTAAAAAAAAAAACATTTTTCACAAACACTTATTTCTTATCCCAACTCATGCCACCACAACCATTGCCCTATTCAAATCTTTGCCACCCCATACCAATCTTTGCCAACCCCAGCCAACTATTTGCTATTATAGTAAGCAGAGTGTTAAATAATACATTTTATATTTTTGCAGAGCTAGAATCTCAAGATCCTTCATTCGAAGATGATGAAACAGCGGATTACTTCCCTCGTACAAAGCAAACCATACAAATGATGATGCGTGATTTAGACACCATGGAAGAGCTTGGAATCATCACGTAGTCATTAGAAATAAGACACGAGACATGAATGTAGAAAGCTATATGAATTTATTTATAAAATTCAAAATGTTTCTGTGTATTAATTTAGTGAATTTTCTTGTATCTTGAATTTAAGATAAAGCCTTATTGTAAAAAAGTATATATACATACATGTAATAAAATTGTAAATGTCATAATTGTAAAAAAAAAATTTCATGGGGTTAAAAATATGTTTAAATACATTTTTAGAAATGTCTGTCTACACTAGAAAGTCTAAAGTCAGCAAGAAATTGATAAAGCATATTCTCGACTAACATTTAGTCTTTGTTTCATTAAAATCATTTTACTCAATCAAGTTTTGCAATTTCAATGACAGCATGAGCTTAGTATGACTGAAGATTCTTTATTCTTCTACTAAGTTTACTTATTAAAACTTAAGGTTCCCGTAGGAATAAAAAAAAAAAAAACAAAAACTAGATTAACTCGAGAGCAAGGGTAGTGATTGGTCGCATTACTCTCAAAATAAGATGGGATGTAATAAAGGAATTCTTTTTGGTTTTATGAGTAATGTAATTACAGCATACAGTTCAGTTATATGAAGTAATGAATATTGAAAATATATGATTTATTCGTAAATTTGTGTTTATTTTACATCACCTTGCTAAAAGAATTAAGAATAACACGTATATTATGTATACAAATTTACAGCGACAAGCACAAGCATATATGGTCGATAAAACATCTACACGGAACAGGAATTGAAGCAGCGACTTGTGCCGCTAGGCAGGCTTGCTACTGCTGCGTCAATTTAAAATATATAACTTTGTTGTTAAATGTGTAAACAATAACCCTTATTTGACAAAATGAAATATATTAATTGATATAATAACTATATTAGCGGACCCAAAAGGTTTTTGTCAGAGTCCACATAGGAATGTACTTATAAAAATAAAAATCAAATTTTAATTTGCAACAACAACACCCACTGAATCAAAAACTATTTTAGTTTTGATATGTAACCAACATTGACAAGATTAACAATAAATTATTCAATTTTAATAATAATGTGTTCAGAAATAAAACAACATAATTTATGCCAAAATTTATAATACCTTACAATTTAAAACACATTCAACCTTCATAGAATTTAGGCAGTTGATCACCCAAAATTACTGATCGTTCTACACCAGTTTCTGAAATAACACCAAGCCTGACCACACCACCAGAAGAACCATCACGTAACATGGCTAAAGTTAGTGTATTGGTGACAAATTTCTTAGCTTCCTCCTTTGTCATGTTAGGTTTGAAATTAGCATCAACGTAGCCATAGACGTATGAAGAACCTGACCCACCAATAGAAACAGCTTGACGTTGGACCATACCACCAATTGGAACTGAGTAGATTTGACCTGAAAATGTGAATATTAGAAGTCACTATTAAGAATATGTATAAGAAATTAATATTACATTCTCAATGGCCCTCATCATAACCACCCAGAACAAGTTTTACCTTTTATGCATCAATAATTATTAATAATACTATACATTTCAATGTAGAATATTAGTAGTGTAGTTAACACTGATTTTTGAAAACATATTTCTTTCTAACTCCCCTTAAATTAAGGAGGTAGCTTGTGCTAGGAATAGTTTAAAACAACAATACAAAAAAGTGTACTATAATTGAGGAGTTGAGAATTTATTATCTTAAATATCAGGTCAAATTAAATATCGCCTCTGGTAATATATTGTCCTGATCAATTTGTTTGGAAACAGAATTATTAATATAA
Organism: Hestina assimilis; assembly: GCA_023373885.1. Lineage (NCBI taxonomy): Eukaryota > Metazoa > Arthropoda > Insecta > Lepidoptera > Nymphalidae > Hestina > Hestina assimilis. The sequence continues at coordinate 4,807,956 of CM041741.1, read as the reverse complement.
TTATATAAGAAAAAGTACCTCCTCGCTTTTTATCCCAGCCAGCAACCAATATTCCAGCGACAAGAGAATCACGGTAATTATAACAAAGTTCCCTAAAGATTGCTGCTGCAGTCTGTACTAATGGTTCTTCTCCCAGCTCCATCTTATGAAAGTCTAAAACATGAAATTAATTTAGGTAAACAAGAATTCTCACTGAAGACATTATAATACTGTCAAACATATCCAATGGTTTCAATGGTTATCCAACTTATGTCTGTATGTATAAGGAATTATTTTTAAAGAAAACATTTGGAAAGCTATTGTAGGATTTGTTACGAAATAACATAAGAAGTTTTGTTCATGTGTTATAGTATAGGTATAGTTATAGTTCTTGCAAAGGAAAGCTGGCCAATATAAATACTTACTCAGATGATAGGTCACAATGTCGGCTATAGCCTGAGTATCCGCAGCTGAACCAGAGCGACAGCAGTAGATACGATCAGTGATTTTAGTAAGCTTGTCAGTCACTCTATTAGCAATATATGCGCCGGTAGTCGTCCTCGAGTCTGCGCCAATAACAACTCCACCAGCAAACTCGCAGGCCATTATAGATGTTCCTGTACTGTGTGGAGCGTTCATCCAGCTCATGTTGGGATCAGCGTAGGTGTCAACAACTGATGCTGCCATTTTTCTGAAATATTTTTCAAAAATGCTAGTATCAATTTTTAAGTTTTTTAACTTTGAAACTTGATGGACTGATATCTCAGATTGTATTATACTATTAAGAGAAATTAATACATTTTGTTAATGCTTTGCTGTTACTTACGTTTTGTAATAATTACAAACAGAATACTAAAATATTAGCAAAGTCACGATTCCACTGCGGTAAACGTTTTTAGATGTCAATTGATAATTGTCAAGTGTCAATGTCAGTGACTTGCCACTCTTAGAGTACCATAGATATACATAAAATAGTACAGACTAATTCGGAAATATTTAAGGTAGTCTAAAGTAGGTAGTATGTCAGTAATTTTTATTAGCTGTGGGATACAAAAAAGCACACAATAAAATACATCGTGTTTTATTTAGGTATATAGTTTAAAAATATAACTTTATGAAATTTAGAGTGGGCTAAAAAAATAAATTAAGGATTTATTTTTTACGTCTAGCTTTTTTTGCATCCATTCATATAGCTTTCAATTATTGTGAGTTTGCACCAAGTAACAGGATCGAAACTTGTCATATATTTATTCAACTTAAATAGGTAGTAACTATAATCTTACAGTCAAACCAATTGTCTGGTTACATATGTGGCGTTCGGATTTTAATTGTATAATTTTAGATACGCGCTTCCGATCGCAGCGGGGACTTTACACAGAAAAGCGAGCCGCGCCAAAATTGTGACAGGCACCAAGAAGGAGTTGAAATTGTGAATTGTGTATTAAAATTCTAAGTTACGTAATAAATATATAAAACCACTTCATTGGTAACCCCGACGTGATGAATAATAAGCTTGGGTTCAGCAAGTTGTGTGACAATGCGAACACTGCTCGATACATTGTCAGAAAACAAAGTTTTCAACCTAGAAAGAGAAAGAGTTTTCAACATAATTATATGATTTATCATTCCAAACTCGTTCGTATATTAACAGTTTTAACGCTACACACTCAACGGCCCCCATTAGGATGATTATATCCTGTGTCGGGGTCCGGAAACATTCACAATGACAAGGACAAACACACCCAGACCGGAAAACATGCCTGTACGAATAATACAAACATCTGCTCCGAGCGGGAATCGAACCCGCAACCGTCGAGGCTTAAGGCAGACTCGCTACCCACAACGCCACAACGGTGTCAAAAACGGTCCATAAAAACTGTACGTGTCAATATCATAGGATTTTATATATTAGTATAATGTCTTAGACGCTACCGTAAACAAAGCAACTGTAGTCGCCATCAGTCTATGGATGGGTGACCACATAGTCCCTTTTCAATTAACTATCTCCGTGCTTCGGAAGACACGTATAAAATCAGTCCCAGCTGTTATGTTAATAAAAACGATATTTCAAGTCAGAGGCCGGTATGGGCGACCAGAACAACTCTAGGTTACTAGGTTGGCCACTAACCACAAATAAGAAGAAGTGGTCTATTTACAAATTTCATTAAAATTTCCTTATGTATGACATAGGTACTCCGGGTACTTTTATAATTTTTACATGGGTATGCAATGAATATGTGTTTTGGCAAATGCTCTCAAATTATAAAAGAAATTGCAGATCATCGTAGCGTGGGTGTCCGCCACTCATTAGTACTCTTGTCCCACTAAAAATGTGTTAAAAAAAACTGAATTCGGCACGCACCATTTTGTACGTCATCCCAAAATCGATGTTTATTTAAACTTTATAAAAGATTTTTCGGTTTGAATGAGCAAACGTTTTTGATAAATCGTTTTTTTATACGACATTTTTGTTCAAAAAGGTATATTGAATTTATATTTATTCATGATGTTTTCGATTCGCCACCGTCGTTCAAAACGATAGCTCACGATCGTCTTAGAGAAATCATTGCACTTTTGATATATTAGCTATAGGACAATCTTGATACTTGTTTTTATTAATATTTGCAAATGGTAGAAGATAATCTACATGGGTCGAATTCATATAATGCCTACGAATTTAAAGGTGCTTTTGAAACCTTCAATAACAGTTTTATAATTTTTAATGTTCGTCTATTGAGAAGTGTTTATTTGTTTTAAGGAATTGTTATCATATCACTTTTATCGACACAGGCGCCAATACAGCAAATGTTTGTTACTTATTATCTTTATTTAAATTAAACAAATGATAGGCATTTTATTTTATGTTTATAAATAGTTCCATTTAATCTATGCCTGATATGTATATTTTAAAAGGTTCATTACTTTGATATATTGAAGTTCTGTGATACCTACTATTTCTTTTAGAAATCTACAATGATCAATACAATAATAAAATTCGTAATCTCAATAGGAAATTTAATAAATAGTTATTTGGACGCAAATAAGAAATACAATGTCAACCCACACGAATGTCATTTCGAGAAAAACGCGTTTGAAAATTTTGAACTTGCTTTATATGATTTTTTTAATGTATTGGTCATGTTTTTGGCAATTTCAGATTTATGTAAGTTATTTTACTTATTTTCACAAAAAATAAGTATAAAAACTGCATATTTCGTATATAAATATAACCCAAAACATTTAACATAATACATAAAATGCATGATTAAAAATGGCTTTTTAGAAGTCTTACAGCTTAAAACCCTACAAATATGAAAGAAAAATGTTCTTCAGCCATTTACCAACACTTCTGCATATATAACTCAGTTTTGTTCAATTTTGTGGGTTGACATGGTATTGCTTATTTGCGCCCATTTATAGATTTGACATCTCGTTTTTAAATGAACCTATAATAAACGAAAAGTCAACTCAAACGACCGTTCATGGAAAAAAGCTCCTAGTAAACTGTTATTACTCATTTTTATACAGCTTTAATACAGCTACTGAAATCAGTTTGTTTGTTTGGCGCCGAAAAAGGAAAGACTATGAAAAACTAGTCATATTTCGTTTTTGTGATCGTTCCTTAAAAACTGTGTCTAAATATCAAGATGATTTATTCCATGCAGTTTCAGGAGCAATAAGTAGGCGTATTATTATGCCGTGGCCCGACCTATGGTGTATGGAAGTAGCTGTCAATCGCACTTGAATAATGACGCGTGCGGTGGAGACATTTTGTTATTTATTTATTTTATTTTATAGCGGACTCCCCCGCCATCGAGACAATGGCCAGATGTTGATATTTTTTCTATATTACAATGTATTTTAAGTTTTGATAGTCCCGGACGCTTTGTGATGGAGACGTGGCAGTTTCCGTTGAGCTTCAATGCCTGTCCATTCTGTTGCTGGTTAACGGTTAACATGACAGTTTATTTTGTTTGATATGTTAATAAATTATTTAGTAATATTACAAAAAAGTTAAATTACTTAGATTACCCAGTACTATGAAAATTTCAGGAGATCGAAATATTATTCAAGGATATTATTTCAGGAGATATTTTAAGATTAATGTGTCTGTATGTATATGAAAGTCTAAATACAATTTTTAAAAATGCAGCCTGGGTATCTTTCTATCTATACATATATTTACTCCGGCTAATCTCGGTCGCTAGGCCTATTGCACAGGACTTTTATCGGCATATAGCTGCTGTTATGATGGACAGTACTGCCTGTGAACGTTAAGCAAGTCAAAAATAATACAACAGTACGAGCGTAAGGTTCGACACTGAATTTACTAACTTAAACAGTACGCCTCAAGACGTACAATTTTACAGGCATTCACAAGGACCGGGAAATTTTACTGTCACCGAAGACATTAAATGTTATATCATGTAATCTCTTTGGTCACCATGTAAAGTTTAAAAATTCGTTCAAAAAAGTACCCAAATACTCTACTATCATATATGTCAACACAAAACTACTTTATAATATCGACTCGATAGTTTTACTACAACATTTAAAATGATGTACTATTGATTTCAACAATAAAATCGATATGAGACAAAAATGAGTTTTATAAAACACAATGCGTGTACATTCGTTCTGTCAAATCACGCAATAAAAGTTGTGTTGCGAGACTACGCCTATGGGCAATGTATGAAAAATAGTACTGTCTAATATTATCACTAATTCTCTACACCACGTGGCCGGAGCCGCGGGCACAGCCGCGGGCAAAGCTAGTGTTTTATAACATATAAAGTCAGTCAAGTTGTAATCTTCCACCCGTCTATTTATAGTTCTGTATATTTATATTTATTATAATTTTCATTAAGTGTATAAACGGATTTGAGTAATCTCGGTGATAAAATACTTATTTAAAGTTAAAGATGTCTAATATATTTTACAAACGACGAATCTAACGGATATCTCTTTCCAATAATAAAAAAATAGTATACATTTTGAAATTTTAGATTTTTGTGACTTTCGCAGTCGTCTGCATCTGTGAGAAATTTGTAGATACTATAGAGAAATAAAACTGTATCTCTGTTTATAGTAAAGGGTCTAAACAACACTGTATGGATTTTATTAATTCAAAAGTACAGGACACTCAATTTACGCATAATATTATAAGAGACATAAATACAATATGATGCCAGATAATTAATTAGATCAATTACTTTGAGGAGTTCTTTCATCTACATAAACAAAAGGAGAACACCTTAAAACGTAAACCAGCAGAGATTTTTCATGAAGTAAATAAGGAGTTGAAAGTTGTTATGGAATTCAGTAATTTTTTAAATTTTTGCTACTGCATGAGCTTGTTTTTGGCGAACAATTAAAGATGAACAAATACGTGTTCTAAGAATTTCTAAAATTCCAACTCTGAAGGGGTGAAGTGGATATTCAAAGTTTGTATTAAAATCGTTTGAACTAATAAATAAATCGGTTACATTAGCAATTCTATTAATGGTTTATAAGAAAGCATTGCAATTTAATATGTTCTAAATAAGCCGACGGAAATTAAAAGACGTAGGTATATTCGATACGTCTAGCTCTACAAACTCGTGGCAAACTCCGAAAGTTTATCAGGCTTCCTACACACCTAAATACTCATGCTTTTACTTATTACCACTATATGAAAGCTACTAAGAAACAGTTAAGACTTTTCAATGTTCTTTTATACAAAATACCCACTGCTTATTGATAAATTCCCACTATTTATACGTTCATTCAATACGAATATAGTTTTTTGCTTCTTCCGCGTGCCAACAAAGGCACTTCCCATTATATAAATTTGATACGATATTTTATAGCGGCATTGTAAGCACGCGCCTGAGCTCGCGCGTACATTTTGTTCTTTTTTTTTATAAGATCGTCGTCTCCCCCTACGGAGGCTGTGGGGTGGGGCGGCGGCAAGGGACCGCAGGGGGACGGCCCCTAAAAAGTTATGTATTTTTTCTCCTCTTTTTTCCCATCGACGTGATGAAACGGCGAGCGATATTGATCCAGCCTGCGTTAGCTCTCTCATTTTATCGTTTATGGATTTTGTCATTTCTTTTAGTTGCGCGAAAGAGAAAAAATACTTAGAAGGCTTCTTGGTATTTTGTGAAATAATTTAATAATTTTGTTGAAATAAGTCTTTCAATAATATAATAAATATTCAATAATAAGTTATTGCATATAAGTGACCCTTGTAAATATATGAGAGAACCGTTTAATAACTAAATATGCTGTATACTTTTGTGGTAATTTCTTTAAGAAATTGATTTAACTAATATTAATTTTCTATAATATATGGTAACACGTGTTAAACCGACTCAAGCGACTCAAGCGTGTTACACCAACTCAACCAAAACTATTTGTCGTGTACTTAATAACAGGCGATTTACTGGAATTAATTTCAATTACGAAATAAAAAAAAACGTTCTTCAATTTCCAAAATAAAAGTCATTTTAGTAAAAATATAAGCAATTATTGTATTATATAACAAAAATACATAGATACTTTATTATTTAAGTTATATTAAGCTATTTGTTCTAGTATTTTTTTTTGCCTATTTTTTCATACGCAGGTGTGTGGACGCGCGTCCATCCCTTTATGTTGTGTATGGGACAAGCTGTTTCATGGATACTATGGAGTGGGCACCCATCACGCACATTGTCTATATACAGGCTGGTTTCAATCTACTCAGATTTATATTAATATTAATATTAAATCACATTAAATATTTCCAAATTGTTATTATAATTTATCTTTTAATTACAGAATTATGTTATATTACTTTTTCTTATGTCAGAGGGGCGAACGGGTATGAGATTAGACACCTAACGCACACGCACCGATACGCAAATTAAGCGCTTGTAAACTCAGAGGTCCTTGTCCAGATTTGGAACAGTGACTTTTAGTTAAAGTACATAATTTAATAAACGTGTAGTTTAATTGTATATACATGATACATCTATTAAATAAATAGTGTTTGAATTTAATAATGGAGGTGATTGATGCTGAAGTCAAAACAGCAAACTAGTCGATGAATTTTGATACAAGTTACACACAACGATAACTAAAATTTTGGATTAGGTATTGAAGATATTTCAGCAGGAGAATAAAAAAAAATCACTAAAATCAATGTACGAAACACTCTGTATTCGCCAACATAAAAATATCCACGATAAATAGGAGATTTAGTTTTTTTTTAAACGAAGCGTTGGCCGGCATTCACGTGGCTCAATACGAAGTACTTTGGGGTCACTTTTTGAAGATTATTCCATATTGTTGAACGGAGTCGAAAAATTGCTACAAAGAACTTAAGCCCTGTTGACTGACCGACTACTTTTTGTATGGAGCAACGGCGGGTAGATTACACATCTTGATTTTGGCTTGCGAATGTATAGAAAATATATTTCCTGATACGTATCTTAAGTAATGAAGATATCTTTATTGATGGCACGTGAAATTGGTTGAAGAATTGTGAAATCGATTGTGTTGAAAATTTGTTAAAGTTGCTGTGTGATAGATATATTAAGCTCTATACAAAAATATAATTAAACAACTTTTTTTTGGAGTGTCCATTGTTGTTGGCTTCAGTGGCCTTGACAGATCGCTGGTCTAGGCCGGGTCAAGAGACCTCAGCCGGTGGAAGATTGATAGCTCGCACGAGACACGCTGTGAGGTAGAGCCTAGGCTTGGGACTTCATCGGGACGAACCAACTTCTATAATTCTAAAATATTGTTCCTAACATTATTCGCGGTTTTTACCCAGGTTCTACTTTTTACTATTATCCGGATCTGACGGGCTACTAGTTTTAACACTCGGATGAATTCAACCTAACGCTTACTTAGAGAAATGTTGTAAGTTTAGCTTCGTACCTACTTACTCAAAATATGAATCATCGAAACGGTCTTAAAATTTAATTTACACAATACAGACTGATTTTATAGGTAAGAAAAAGTTAATCCTAATTACTTTTTCTAATTACTATGCTGTATATATTATACATGTAATAAAACGTAATTCTATTTTTAACCTGTACAATTAGCATCACAGCCGCTCATTCATAATTGAAAAGGAAGTCTGACAACTTACGGTTTTATTTCTGTGGAGAAATCTTATTACATTTATTAATACTTTATCACACATAATATTAAAAATTAAAATACAATGTTTTTTTATTGGCTAACTGGCTCAACACAGCCGTGCTTGTGAAGAAGTCTGAGTAATTTTTCTTGTTTGTAACCTATGTTTTTGTTCAATAAAGAGTTATTAAGACGCTCATAGCCGAGTGCAGCCGCTGATCGGTAAACGATCGGTTGGTTAAGCAACTTTAGGCGCGGTCAGTCACTAGATGGGTGATCGCATAGTGGTATTTCAATCGAGCGTCTCCGGGCTTCGGAGGGCACGTAAAAAGTCGGTCCCGGCTGTTGACAATTACACAACAGTCGATAAGTCAAGTCAGAGGCCTACGGGCGACCTGAACAACTCTGACACTAGGTTGATCACTAACCAATCGATAAGAAGATTATTATTGATTTTACACATCGACGCTTATCGACGGCTAAAGTCATTTTTGAGTAATTAAATTATTAAAAATATCCTTAGATATTATTTAACTTAATGTGTTTAAACGGCTAAAACTCACGTTCAATCAGTTTAGACACCAACTAGTTTCGGACACATCGGAATTCCTTCACAGGGTACAGCCAAGACCAAGCTTTAGTAGTATAGTTATAGTACTTTATTAAGGTTAAGTCTTTGATAGAGACACATAGGTATGCCTAGCGAAACCATTTTGGATAATAGTGTAGAAAAAAAGAACGCCTGAAAAAACTTGGATGAAATGTGTGGAATAGAATATGCATGAGGGTGTGAGAGTGAGTTCAGAGAGGACGGATGGTACAAGAAATATAAGAAGAGGACGTCCAGTGCCAAAGTCACTTAGCGTAGGATTTTTCAATTTTTTTTAAATTTCATGACGGTGGACAAACAAACATTCCTTCTCATCCCTTTCCTCCAGTTCCTTGGGCTGGCAACGCGCATTTGATACTTCAAGTGTCACAAGTCTTCATAGTTTGTGGTGACTGCTTAGCATCAGGCGGACTGTATACTTGCTTGTCAACCGTCATGATATAAAAAAATGTTAAAGGTCCCACAGATTATTATCAAATAATCACTTTTTACACGCCTATTTAAATAAAAAAGCTAAATAAAAAGACCCCACAGCGTTTAAAACTACACCGTGATAATTCGTCCTCTTTTTACGAGGGGACTTTTTTATGGTACGAGCGTCGTTGACAGAGCAATATAATTAAGGTGTTTTGAGGTGAAACTATTATTTTTATTGTTGGTGAAAAAATTGTAACGTGTTTAATTTTTTAAAGGTTTATATTACAGGTTCGGCTGGAAGACAAAAGTGTTATGGTTAGGTCAATGACTATAGAAATTTAGAACTGCCGGAATAGGCTCGCTGTTTACATACGAGTATACTTTTGAAACTAGAAGAGTATTTAAATTTCAGCCATGTGGACCCTTCGTGAGACGCTCATAGCCGAGTGCAACCAATGATCGGTAAACGATCGGTAGGTTAAGCACCTTTAGGCGTGGTCAGTCACTAGATGGGTGATCGCATAGTGGTATTTCAACCGAGCGTCTCCGTGCTTCGGAGGGCACGTAAAAGTCGGTCTCGGCTGTTGACAATTTAACAACAGTCGATAAGTCAAGTCAGAGGCATACGGGCGACCTGAACAACTCTGACACTAGGTTGGCCACTAACCACTCGATAAGAAGAAGAAGCCATGTGGGAGCAGGATACGAATTACTATCCTTATGATAACTTTGCTGCCTTCTAGCACATACTTACAACCCTTAAAAAGGTTGTAATTTTTGGACGTATAAGCATATGTAAATTAGTTGATATTAAAATTGTAGCCATGTGGGAGTAGGTGAGAGTGATCGTAACAAAACCGTAAGCAACAAAGACAATTTTTATCATTATAAATTCACGTAGCACATAAGTAGTAGAAAAGAGAAGTTCCAAAACAAATAATTATGCTAATAATTGCCGTCTTTTTAAACATTTTTTTATAATAAAAATCATAATTTTTAATACACCTGACATACCACAAACAGTGTAGTACACTCATGCGTGAGCTCAACAAAAAGTTCAAATAAAAAAACGTAAAGTAATACAAGGGGGATTTAAAAATGCTAAACAATTAGCGGTTTTTTGACGTTCGCGTGCGTGTTTTTACCGAGGGCGTGTAATGTCAAGCGTTTCCGGCATTAAGACCTTTTAAGATTTCAACTAGGGTCTTTTTTATAGAACCTCCTTTGTTGTCTATGCTTTTTATTCGTGATAATAATCATGTGTGTTTTATTGATTTTTTTTTAATATTTTTCGAGTTCATGCCGTTAAATAGTTTTTTTTTATATGAAAGCGGAGCTATAAAGTGGATTGAATTAATAATGAAGTAATTTTTGGTTTGCTACAATTCTGAATTTAAATATAATATATAATCTACATAATTTCGCGAACAATAATGTATGGTCTATTATACGATTTTACTTTGTACTTATTATAAATTCATTTATAATAATGTATATCATATAAATAATGTTACAATTAAGAATGATTCATTCAACGATTTTATAAAATACACGTATTTAAATATAATCATTAAATAATAAAAAATATTTTAGAATTATTTCGATACTAAAAACATTTTAAAATTACACGCTTACTGTTCAAGATTGAGAAAAACATCTTAATATTTTTTATTACTGTTCTTATATAATTATCATGAATACAATTTTTATGACTGAAAGTACAAATGGACGCAAATAAGCAATACCATGCCAACCCACAAAATTGAAAAAACTGAGTTATATATGCAGAAAAGTCGGTAAATGGCTGAAGAACATTTTTCTTTAATATTTGTAGGGTTTTAAGCTTTAAAACTTCTAAAGAAGTCATTTTTTAATCATGCAATTTATGTATTATGTTAAACGTTTTGGGTTATATCATATACGAAATATGCCGTTTGTATACTTATTTTTTGTAAAAATAAGTAAAATAACTTACATAAATCTGAAATTGTCAAAAACTTGACCAATACATTAAAAAATCATATAAAGCAAGTTGTTCAAAATTTTCAAACGCGTTTTTCTCGAAATGACATTCGTGTGGGTTGACATGGTATTGCTTATTTGCGTCCAAATATGTTTCCGAAACAAATAAAAATTTAAAAATTATGTAAATTATATCTTTTTCGGCGTCATGAACACTATTTACTTGTAAACCGTTATTTTATACCCACCATAGAAGTCCTAACTAAACAAAAATTAACGCTTTTGTTCATTAATCAAGTTAAAAGGATTACGTTCGCAAAAACTGTCGGCCGTGTCCAACCCTTTTTTATCCACGTCGAAGGTACCGTTGCTTCGGTAATATTTGGAACAAATTCTTTGGTTCTTTGTTAAGCTTTTTACGATGTCCAAGATGTCGGCTGCTCTCCTTTTGTTACAAAGTAATATATTTGCATATTGTAACCGGATTTGCATTTTGTTTGTACGAAGGGCTTATTTTTTTTTATTTCTTCATTGTCACAGCTCGGAGTTATAAAATGTAAATCAATTCGAAACTTTGTGTTACTCTGTTTTTAATGATTTTAAGAATATTACGCCTATTTACCGACGAGAAGCTTTATTTATACTTTTGTGTTGTAAACCATTTCCTGTACACATAATATTATTTACTTAAAAATAATAATTTAAAAACTATAAGGAAATATTAAAATTGGCTTCTATTTAATTATCTAAATTTTATTGATCATATTCTAAGTAACAAACAATTTTTCAAAATTCAACCCTTATGGAAGGGGTTGAAAGTTTTTTATGTGACTAAATTGGCAAACAAGCATTCGACCTACCTGATGGTAGGCGGTTGTCGTAGCCTATAAGCGCTTAAACACCCAATACATTTGTAGCCTACAAATTGTAGCTGTCATTCACGTGTTACCTACCTCGAGATATTGGTTCTAAAATCTCGTTTGATCAGTAATTTCAATAGCTACAGTGTCGAACCGAAACACAGTATATCGCTTTATTGATACATAAAAGGCCTACCACAATTTTCCAATTTGTATGGAAGTTGGTCATTTTTGAAACTAGGAGCATGAAACTTTGTTTTTAGACGAACAATTAAACATGTGTTTTAACATTTTCTAAAATGTCACCACTGAAGGGTTGAAATGTGGATTCCAACACAGAGCATGATCAAGAAGAAAAAACTTACGCTTAATTTTATAAAATGACTAACGGCCTTTTTATCATTATAGTTAATTATTTTATTTATTATAATTATATTCTAAACTTAAAACAGCGAGACAATTAATTTGATTAATTATGGTCGTAAACTTTTTATTCTCTATATAATAGGGTTATAGCATATAATATTTAATGGTGAATTTTAGTAAAACATTTAATTACTTAACATAACATTTAATTACTTCATAAAAGGACGGGAGTGCAATGCTCAACGATTTTATTAAAAAAGTACAAAATCAGTATGTATAAAAGATATGATTTCTTAAGATCTAATACGTAAATGCATAGAGTTAATTAAAAATAGACAAAATAACACAAACTAGATTATGCCTCTTCGTAAATTCAACACAAACGCAACGGTACGAAGTTAGCCACACGCAAACTTCATGTGGTATGAGAAATCGTAAATTATATTTTTTAACGGTTTTACTTAGATAAAAATAATGTTCCTGATATTAAACTATTTTTTATTATATTAATTAAAAGGTCTGCATGGTAGTAGTCACGTTCTAAAAGCGTAAGATAAGATATTATTTTAAGGAAACTAGTTACGACAATACACATATTTAGACGGCCATATTTGTTTTGTTAATGTTTGTAACCCAAATAAATTAAATAATTGCCTGATACATACATATTATGTATACTTTTGTAATGTTTGTTCATTGATTATTTTTTTAAATCAAATAAATATCCTTTGTTACGACTCTGGACTTTGATATAGAAACTCTTCGCTAAAAGGATTATACTAGTGATTTTTAATTTCTCCTCATAACCGGACAAAGGAATTGCAATGTAATGACAAAAGGTTTTTTCGCGCGTTAAAGATGGTCTATGGCAATTTTTTTTATGTTGATCGCTAGAATAACATTTAAAATGCTATGCATGTGGCAGTAAAGGGACAGAATAAGCAGGTAGGGTACTCGCGTTTTTGCATTTCCTTTCCATGCTTTTTACAATAAAAACTTTCTTTTAAATAAATAATCCCGACATCGCTTGACAGGGATTCATCTTAAAATAATAATTGCATGGCCAGCTTTATCTTTTTTGTAACAAAAATGCTTGTATCCACATTTGAATAGTTTAAAATGTAACAATTTTAAATGTATTATATATTTTAAATTTCAGTGTTCGTCCACATACATTTTAGCGTTTTTAATAAAATTTGTGTTTGCCTGGTGATCGAAATTACACCATAATCATAAAATTAGGTAATGAAAATTTTGATTTTTATATCACTAAAGCTAATCTAAACTACTAAACAAAAACAAGAAAATCGGTTTATATGAATAGTGTTAAAAAGTTGCTAAATTGGTTTTCCCTTTGCCCATTTAAGCAGTTATCTTCAGCTGATAAATATAAATGTTATTTTTGTTAAATACAAAAAAAAGACTTCAATATATATTGGAGGACTAAATGGACATAAATAAGCAATACCATGTCAACCCACACAAATGTCATTTCGAGAAAAACGCGTTTGAAAATTTTGAACAACTTGCCTTATATCAATTTTTTTTATGTATTAGTCAAGTTTTTGGCAATTTCAGATTTATGTAAGTTATTATACTTATTTTGCACAAAATATAAGTCTACAAACTGCATATTTCTTATATAATATAAAACAAAACGTTTAATATAGTACATAAATTGCATGATTAAAAATGGCTTTTTTAGAAGTTTTAAAGCTTAAAACCCTACTAATAATAAAAATGGTCTTCAGCCATTTACCAACACTTCTGCATATATAACTCAATTTTTTCAATTTTGTGGGTTGACATGGTATTGCTTATTTGCGTCCAAATAGGAGACAGGTTTTTTTAGTAGAACTACACAGAGTAATATAATTAGTCATTATGAGGAGCCTATATAAATTTTAGCTGTATATGGAACGAAGTCGTAATCGTCGGCACAATCCTTGCAACCACTGCAAAAATTACTTCATTTAGTTAAAAAAAAACAAAAAGAAAGCTGTCAAATTTATGCATTGAAACAAACAGTACAAAAGTACTGATTGTTATACTATGTATGTTGTATATACATCAAAAGAGGGTGAAATAACCGTGAGAGGGAAGGCGGCCATAAATTTGGCCGGCCTCATTTGAATTTCCAATCTGCGCATTTATTTACGAGAGAATCCTGATTTGGTGGAAACAAAACAAAGAATGATAGAATATTATTTATTTTACTCGTGAGGGAAAAGAAAGATTAATTGGTTGTTAGATTTTCGACCTGTAGATAGATAGAATTTTTTTGTATTACTTTATACGTCATCTGCGCTTACACGATGATGCCATCCAAAAAATGAGGCCATGTAGATGTAGTTAATATATACTTTTAATTCAGCTTGAACACGTTGTCAAGTTTTTAGTATAATAAAACTTAACAAAATAAATCTAAACGAAACAGGCCAGTCGGGCCAACAGCAATACACATAAAATTTGAAACGAATTTATCTAGACATGACCGGATTAACCATGTTGGGAGTCCTAGGGCAAATCAGGTTTGGAAAAACCTAGGACTTTCCTAACTCGTCTAAAATATATTTTTTGCCATAACACTTTGCGGTGTTCTTACAACAGTACAATGATATGCAATGTAATTTTTTTACCGCACAGAATGAAATACGGTTTAAAATCTATAATAAGGTTTTAATATTTTTATTAAGAGCTTGTTAGATGTAGTATAGATAGGTACATCTGTAAATTTAATTTTCATTCAAAGAATCCTTGTAAAGATATCTTTTGACGCTGGGCTCCTAGGCAGTTGCCTACACAACCTAATGGATAATCCGGCCATGTTCATAGATCTAAAAATATAAAAAAACACAAGAATAAAATTGTTGGTGTTGTCTTTGATACTGTTGTCTCGACTTGTAAGTGTTGTTATATAAAAGTATCAAAAACGTTCCAGATGTATT
This sequence comes from Hestina assimilis, assembly GCA_023373885.1. Taxonomy (NCBI): domain Eukaryota; kingdom Metazoa; phylum Arthropoda; class Insecta; order Lepidoptera; family Nymphalidae; genus Hestina; species Hestina assimilis. Next base: position 4,792,702 of record CM041741.1, on the reverse strand, counting down.
CCCGTAATATCCTAAGACAGATTTATTTGTTAAATCTAAAAAACAAACGCGGAACACGTGTCGCGGAATAATAGAGTGACATCTGCGATGCGAGATTAAGCAAGTGTCGCATTCTCTTCTAGGAACCGACCAAATCGATTTTTATCCCAATAATATCCTTCGTTTCCACGCATTTTTAGGATTAACGCTTATTTTTTGCTTATTTTTTTTTGTAGATAACATATTTTTGTTTTTTTTTTTATACTAAATTAAACTGACTGTAACTGTGTTAAAATTATTTTGAATAAAATATTCTTATACGTGTGTATTTATTGCATTGATATGATTTCGTCGAGGTATTTAATATTAAAGTATATTCATAATAATATGGTACAGTTGTTCACGTTTAACAGTTTTCACTACTGACTGACTGCAACAGACTAACTTTAGTCGGTTATGTAGCAAGCTTGTACCACACTTGGTTTCGTTGCGTTGCTGTTGAATTGACAAAGCAGCACCAGCGACATTTTGTATATGTGGAAGGGTCTGTCCATAATAATAAAAATAATCGTCGATTTGGAGCCATCACAACATCATATGCAAATGTGAACGATAATAACTGCAGAAGTCCTCCTACTTATCGAATGGTCAGTAGCCAACCTAGTGTCAGAGTTGTTCAGGTAGTCCGTGTAGATCTCTGACTTGACTTAGCGATTATTATCAAATACCACTATGCGATCACCCATCTAGTGACTGACCGCGTCTATAGTTTAACCCACCGATTTATTACCGATCAGTGAGCGCACCCGGCTATGAGCGTCTCAATCAAACTGTAGCGAGCGAATAAAACCGTAACGCATTTACTAACGCTTGTCACAAAGCAACATTTCTATTTTATAATTATTAGAGAAAATGTCTCAGATTTAAAGAATATAAGCAAAATACATAAAAGAATTATTAATAAATTAACAAATTATGAATTGCACAAAATAAAAATATATATATAAATACATAGGCATAGTAAGTCTATGCATTCAACATAAATACCTAAAAATGCAAAAAAATATTTTACATATGTTCTACGAATCGTAAAACATTTTTCGATATAACAGCTCTAAAACTTTATAGCTACTTTCTTCGAAACCACTCGAATCTTAGTATCATTTAACAAGATCCGTTTTCTTATGAAAAAACGCTGTACGCTATGAGTGGTCATCAAACAACAGCTGCTTTTGAGGAAAAATAAAAAAATCTACACACATGATGTTCCGAAGCGTGCCGCCCAGTACCGCCTCTTGCTGCGTTTTCACTTAGATTTAATTTTTTATTTAAACCACTAGTTGAAAACGTGGTCATTCGACCATATGTTTAAGAGGTAAGCCGTGCAGGTTTTATTACAAATTTTATGAAAAAAAAATTGTATCTGTTGGTTAACAAAAAAATAGCGATGTATTGCGATAAGGCATTATCCAGGTAATTACTTGCAAGTTATTGAAGATTTTAAATGAAAATAGTAGGACTAAAAGTATCTTTTTAACTTAGTTTGAATTCTAAAATAATAGGATTACAATCATCACGAGAATTTTGTAAAAATATTCCGTTAAAATTACCGCAGACTGTTGTGGGGCGTTGGTAGTAAGGCTGCCTTTAGCTTCTATCTATTGCAGGTTTGATCCCCGCTTGGGGCGGATGTTTTGACTCATTTTACGAATAATTGTCATGGTCTGGGCGTATGTTCTCTTTTTTGTCCCCACCATGCCTCGGAAAGTAAATTAACTCTTGATAGATAATTTGCTCCTACCAATGACTTACCGGTTCTTTCTTTGGGTTGCGGAGGTCAAACGGATTTTGAAGCCTCAATAGCTCCACGGTAGAAAGGCCGACTCCACCCTGGTAAGGCTAGAGTCGCGGGTTCGATCCTGAACCCTATTGTCGTACCCATTCCTAGCGTAAGCTTCGAGCTTATTTAGAAGAGCAATAGGAATATTAGTAATGCCTTGAAAAAGTATTGCTAATATTTAAAAAAAAAGATGGCAATCGCTCCGTGTAAACGTCACTAGTAACACGTCATAATCAGAATAATAGTAATAAGCATACCCTCGGCAAATACCGGGAATAATGCTAAGAAGAAGATTTAAATTCTGTTAAAATTAAATTATTTGAAAAAAAAAAAAAACAATAAATCAAAGAGCTAAAAAAATGATGGATTTTAAATTCTTTAATCTGATGTTTTATCAAAGATAGAGTGGGTGTGTGTGAAGAATCACAAATTAGCGGTCATTTGTAGTAGCGTTTATTTATGATACCTCTGAACGCGCAGGCGCCGGCCTTTGATGAACGATTTATGATCGCAATCTTAATTTAACGTGTTAAATATCTATGGATCTTTTATTTTTTACGATTTTTTAAAAACACTTTTAATTGTTAATATTAACATTAACAATTTTGTAAATATTTTTCTATCTTATTGTTTTTATAATAATAGAGCCTTATAAAAGACCGTTGTAGCATTGTGGGTTTAACCGGCGTCGGGATGTGACGACCCCATCGCCCGCTGTTGGGATAACCTCTGTCACAGCAGAGATTATTCCACCAGTGCAATCAGTCACACTGGTGGTAGGTCTTTTGTTGCAAGAGGCCGGCTAGGTAGGTACCACCGCAGTGTCAAATATTCTGCCGCCAAATAGTAGTGCTTAGGCATTACTGTGTTCCGGTTTGAAGGGCACTGTACGCTAGTGAAATTACTGGGCAGGGAAGATTTAAGAACCAATATCTCGAGGTTGGCAATGCGTGAGTGGCACCTACTAATGGTGCTGCAAGCGCTCATAGGCTACGGCAGCCACTTACCATCAGGTGGGCCGTATTGCCAACTTGTAACATAAAAAAAAGAACCTTTAACCTCGACGATTGCAGGTTCTATTCCCGCTCGGACAGATGTTTGCATTGATCTTACAAATATCTGTTTCGGTCTGGGCGTTTGTTCTTGTGTGTGCCCTCCACCGTGCCTTTGAGAGCACGGTAACCTGTCGGTCCCGTTTGTTATCACATAACATCTGATAATAATCGTTAACTCTTGATAAGTAAACTGTGTCTACTGAACTGATTCTTAATTTACTGGTTAAAATTTAATGAAATGTGAAATATACCGTTTTTATACACAGCCTGGTTGATTACTGTAAATTCCTTTCCTTACCTTAATTGCTTCCAGAAAAGGATAACACGGCCGTGCTGCTTTTTTGCTCGACTTGACGGGGGTACTGCCGTGCCCCCAGATGAAAGTATATACGGTACTTATATTTAAAAAAAATTAAAATTTTTGTTCCGGCTAGTCTCTGAAACGGCTGAGGAGCACTTTCACCAGCACATAGCTGATGTTATCATATGGATGGAGTAACTTAGGCTATTTTTATTTAAGAAAAAAAATTAGAGTTCCGTGCAAAAAAACAATTAAAAAATATATAATCCACGGTAGCAGAGTCGCGTGCACAGTTAGTATTTGAATATCTTATAAGACTGTATCTATCTGTTTGTAAGTATGTTTTTTTTTGGGACTTGGTTAGGAAGCATGCTTGCGATCCACCTGATGGTAAGCGGTTCTCGTAGTTGTTATGCCCGACGACCATCTAAAATTATCGTCTGGTAACACGACCCTATTACAAACTTTGAATGTTATATTTGTTTATATCGAATCAAAAGCCTAAACACTAAGTTTCAAGACTCTAGCTCTAAAAATGATACTTCCATACAACTTTTCATCTCTCTTTCAACCCCTTACAATGCTTTTTTCGCATTGAAAAATAGCCTATGTCCTTTTTCAGGCCCTAGACAATCTGTATATTAAATTTTATTTCAATTGGTTCAGTAGTTTTGGCGTTAAAGGGCGACAGTCAGACGGACAAAGAGACAGAGTTACTTTCACATTTTTAATATGTATTTAATAATAATAATAATAATAATAAACTTTATTGATGACTATTTACACTGCTAACAATAAGAGAACAAAAAAACAACAGAAAAAGTACATAAAATAAACAAAACACTGAATTAACACATACAAATAAAAAAAAAAAAAAAAAAAAAAAAAAAAACCTAATAATAATCCTATAATAACCTAATAATAAATATTTGTAGTAAGGATAACGATAATTTTGATTACTCTTAACGCAAAGTTTTAAAAGTAACACAAACTAAAAACTCCTTGCCTGCGCAGTTGCATATAAATAGGTTAGTAGATTCCTTATTCATACTTAAAATTCAAAACGTTAAAGTGGGTTGCCTTTTTTCGCTGATCATTGCAAATGCATTGTATGGTAAAAATGTGCGCTAAGCAGGTCTCCGTATATTTTTTGCGGTAAAGAAACACCTGCATCAGCACGGACTGTGATAAAAACTATCTATTCATTCATTCAGGCACCGATTTATACGTTTATTTGAGGTGTATGTAACGGAAATGTATGGAGTTGCTATTAGTCTAAATATTTTAAAACTAAAAACTAATGGTATTTGCACGCGATGAGTAAGATATAAAACAATTGTACTTAACGTGAAAATTTATTCATAAGAAATAGCGATATCAAGCAACGTCACATGTACTCATGTAGCCCCTTTTGTCTCCTTTTCTTTTCTTAATCTTCTCTCTTTTTCGTATTCTTCTTTTCAGGTGGCTTCCTGTACGATGACTGGCCGAGTTTCATTCCAGTTCATTCAGTTCAGCCTCGCAGGAGGCGCCCTAACGAAGGAGTCAGCTTTGAGGCACTACGGGTGTGTCCCTCTTTCACAGCCGGATCTTAATACGGGGCCCTTTCCTTTGGCGCTGTCAAGGCTAGTGGGGCCAACAGCAATACACATTCAGAATATAAGGCTATGGCTATTGCTTTCCAGGCAGGTTATTTCTTTGTTTTGGTCACTGTCATAAAGGCAAACAGACACAGTACCCTTTTTATAAGTACCTATATGAGTAATATCAATGTGACCACTCGTTGGAAGTGTCTGGATTTGCTTTTAAAGCCGTATGGGTTTTCACCCATTTGGGGCCGATATTTGTATTAGCTAGACAGATGGTTGTTTTCGGTATGGACATTTTTGTTCGTGTGGGTGAAGCATACAGTCTTTATACAGGTTAAATGACCTCGAGTATTTATTTTATTACGTAATTTTGAAGTACTTAATACATGTTTGTTAAACATTTGCATACTGCGATGTATTTTATACACGATTTCTATATTTGTCTGTCGGCTTGTAAAAGAAACAATTAAAAAGCTATTACTTTTTTATAAGATACAAAATTAATAATTCATAAACTTATTTTAATATTCATTTTAAAAATATCTAATAATTTTAAAACGAATGTCTACTCCATTCCATCGCTGTATCAACCTTATGTGGAGTTAAAACGAATTCTTTTTAAGCGATTTTTTTTCCGATTCTTTCATAAAACTGCGACATCCGTTGGATTTAGGTCAGGCGACAATTGTTAAGATCCCAATACACCGATAATGTATTACTAAGTTTCTACTAAATGTCATTAAAATATTCACTGTAAATGTTTTCAAAGTTTATTTTTTACATTACACCAGCCCGCGACTTCGTCTGCGTTGATTTTACGACTGTAAAGTTTAGGTTTAGTAATAGTAGAGTCATGCTCTTTTCAGCATAAATATGCCAGTTCGACCGGAGAAGTACTACCTTTTCGCAGAAAAATGGTGTAAAGTAACAATATCAGTAGGGAATGTTTCATGTCGTGCGATGAGTAAGATCGCCGGAGGCCAAATCTCCCACCCCTTCTGTTCTTTTAGTTTTTCCCCTTCGCGTTTCTCCCCTCCTATCCCTTGGGTTGATAACGCGCATGTGACACTTTAAGTATCACAAGCATTCATAGGTCGCGGTGGTTGCTTATCATCAGACGGACCGTATGATTATTTGCCAGCCATTATAAAAACATAAACCATTATGACTTTTAGCACTCCCGCTATACAAGCAACTTAAAGCAATATCAATTTATTTTAATTCATTTCGTGATTCATTAAAATATAACACCATTTTAATTTTGTACCACGAAAACGTAACATCTTATTTAGTTCCCGTATATCTAGATAGCTTCCCAACCCGGTGACGCTATCAAGGCCAGTAAGGGCTATCAGGGATACACAATAAAAAATAATTACCTTATGGAACCTACCAGTAGTTATGCCGCATTGGCTACATGCCGTTACGTTACGTTGTTTATTGTGTGATTATAGTCATACTTAAACATTTATCGTATTAAAGTTATTGCCCCATTTAAAAAAAAGAATAGTTGATTTCACGACAATTTTTACTTATGTGAAACAAGCTTAGCCGGTGACGCTGTCAAGGCCAGTAGGGCCAAAAGCAATACACATTCCGAAAAAAAAGACTATATTTTAATATATAGGTTATGTTTTCTACTTGGTCGTATGTAAATTTTGTGATAATATAGATTCCAAAGATATAGAACGGAAACACAAAAAAAAAGAGCTAATTACCTATAGCTCCATTCACATTGTTTTTGTAAACTTGAATATATTTAGTTGTTTTTTTAAAAGAATAAGTTGTTTGTTATTTTGAACATTTTTAAATAATTTATATTCCGCTAATGTTAACGACGTAGATGCTTATCTTAATTTATAAAAAGTACAGTTAAAAATAGAAATATTTTAATTTATTAATGTTTTTTTCGGAATCTAACCAGCGTAAATGATTAATACGCAAAAATATTATTATAAATTTAGACATTATATATGTAAATTAGAACTCAAAATATATATTAAAAAATTAATTTAATTTTCAGTTTGATATTTTTTAACCTTGAGAAAAATAGATTTACACGTGGCTGTAGTTTTTGTCCCCAGCAAGGCATAACGTTTTTTATTAGCTAATGAATACTAGGAATTGCGCAAACATAAAGCAAAAATACTATTAGTAAAAAATATTATACTAAAAGTATTTATTTATGTGTTTTTAATTTAAGCAATATTGCCTAATTTAAAATTATTCTTGAAATAATACTTAAGATTTCTCAGGCGTAAGAAAATTTAAGCTATGTTAGCACAAACTACAAAGTAACTCGTAGTACACTTGTGTTGTTTTTGGCATGAATGAGTAGCCTACATACGGGGAAGGACTAACCTTACACAGTATAAAAACGGGCATGAGCCAGCATTTGGGAGGGCTAAACCTTAATTTTGGATCCAGAGGGGGGAAAATGACTATTTTCTTCAGATAGGGCAACTGCCCCCTCCTCCTACTTTCCTACTCCTCCTTGTTCCTTCCTCGCTACGCCCATGTTAACGGTTAGGAGTAGCAGTAGTCTTGCGTTTTGTTTGATGATTAGGTGTGCTACAGACCTAAACCCTACTCCAACTTTTTTTTTTATGTAAGAGGGGGCAAATGGGCAGGAGGCTCACCTGATGTTAAGCGATCACCGCCGCCCATGAACATCTGCAACACCAGAAGGCATGCAGGCGCGTTGCCGACCTTTAAGGAAAGAATACGCTCTTTCTTGAAGGTTCCCAAGTCGTATCGGTTTGGAAAGGCCGCCGGTGAAAGTTGATTCCAGGGGCTGAGTCTCTGTACTCGCCCCCCCTGCCCGGTGACGTTGTCAAGGCCAGTAGAGCCAACAGCAATACATATTCGGAAAAAAAACAGAGTGGTTGTGCGAGGAATAAAATGTCTTCTAAATCGCGCTGTAAAACTACTGTACTTATTACTTTACTCTTCGTCTCTGATAATTCCTCTCAGGAGGAAACGCGAGGTAATGCATCTGGTATTGCTGACAGAATAAGGCAGGCTAGCTTTGCTTTTGTCACCTTTTCTAGAAAAAGATGTAAATCGACAATAGCGATAGTTTAATACTTAAAATTTGTATTTAAATTTTATACAAATAATATTTCGTTTAATACAAATGTTTATAATGCTTCACAAAATCTAATGAAATTACGTACGTATAGAGAAAATAAATTTTTACCTAATTATGTAAACTATATTGTTCAATAATTAATTATTATTATACAAATTATTACGATTACTTTTGAGGAACGGTCTGTATTAGTGATAGCCTTTAAAGTATGTGGGCTAGAGGTATGGTCATTCAGTACAGAGTACTTCTTTGAATATACCTGCTGCAAGCTTACATAGAATGCTGTGATTGCTTACCACCCTTAAGGACATAAAAAACAGAAACAGAAAATTTTAGATAAATTTTGTATGTGACATTATTTGTTACGCCCGATGATTTCATTCACCGGATACATTATATCCAGAATATGGTTATGGGCTGTGTACCAATATCAGCCATTTTGGAAATTAGCGTGAATAATCTCAAATAAAAAAAACATACTATTGATATAATCTTATACCTATAGATGACATTTTCATCGTCCGTGTGTAAAAAATCTAAAATACGCTTAAAATGTTTGAGACTATACAGATTTGACAAGAACTTATGAATATTCAAACGCAGTTTTTACCCGTAACGGTGACATAAAATTGTATTGTTCTTAAAAAAATAGACGCTCCATAACATTCTAACAAAAGATTGAATTATTTTCGAGCGTCCGCGACTCGCTACTGTTCAATATACGACATTGTTTTGTCTTTTAAGTTTTAAAACTTTCAGATGGAATAACTAAAAAAAGAACATGACAAATATTATAAATAGTTGAAAATCGCCTATTAGCATTGAATTACTATAAAGCTATTAACTAAATATACTAAAAATGTCCAAAGATTTGGGGATGCTCCTTCATAAATTCAACACTAACCCAAAGAAACGAACGCGGTCACAACGCTACCTTCATTAGATTATATTGCAACTTAATATCGTTTCGTTGCGTCGATGTTGAATTTACCAGCGAGTTTTTGACATTTTGTTAGTATGGGAGGGCCTGTTCATATATATGATATAGCTATACTTATTAGTTGCACGATGGTTCGTTTCCAAAATACTGCAGCAATATCATTACTACCTACTACCAATTGAAATATGTAGGTTCTACATAATTATCAGAAGTATACTGATATTTGGGTACTTAATTTTGTGTATAATGTGATGACATAATACTGATGTGACATCAGTTTCGTTAGATTTCTAAACATTTACTATCACATGTCCAAGTACCTACCTACTACAAAAGGTTAAAAAACTCTAAGGCGCCCTGCCTTCCATCTGGGGTTTACTAGATTAGAGACAAGTCTGTATTTATCATTATTTGTATGTGAATTCGAATAAAAAGCTAAAAGGTACTAGAGCTATGGAATAAGTGATAAAATTTCTGGAAAGGAAAAGTTGAAGCTGCTCACTATATAGACCAATCAACGAAATTATTATAAAATTGTGCAAAATAAATATTACTTAACTTAAAGTACTAAGTATCGGACTTTTTTATGGTAAGAAAAACATTCAAAAATTATTTTGTACAATGTAAATTAAATTTAAATATAAGTATGTGTTATCTAGTTTAGTGGTCGCAAATTTTTATTAAAATTTAATGACTAAAGTTATTTTTTGTTGGTTTGTTATTGTAATAATTATTTAAAATAGCATTCTATAATTTATTTATTAATTACTATTTTTTAATGTACCAAGATTTTCTAGAATTTTCTGAGTTATATAATTATAGAATAGTCGGAAGATGTAACCACGATAATGGCAAATTTAATTCAAAGTTTATTAAGTCAAGTATTTAAGTCTACGCCTGGTCAGCTACGTCTAAGTTTAATTATCTATATATCGAGACTTGAAAAGAAATCTTTGTACCCTTTTTAAGTATTTTCTATAAGCATTGGCATTTTTTAAAATTTGATATAGATAACGAATGCAGAAAGATAAACGTATTTATAATAATGTTATAAATACATAACATTAATGTATTGGGCCATGGAGTGCTAGTGCTAAACAATTTTTAAAAGATATTACACCTTGACTCCTTGCTTCCACAGGCAACAGGAGGGCTGGTTAATTTTTCACCGAAGAATCGGGATTGCGATTCATCGGCGAAACGCGGCTAGCATTCTTGACACTATTCCCACGTGGACATGATTTGTACAGTTGTAATTATTTGTAAATTTAATTATTATAAAATTGTTAATATGTTGCAATATTAACTTAAAATTATAAAGAAAACTATTTTTAATAATTATAAGAAATTTAACAAAATTATAAAGAAAAAAGTTCACTTTTTCATTTGATTAAATTTTTTAAAATAAATTCTTAACACGGGTCACTTGTATAATTAATTAACAAAGTTATTGAAACAAAAGTGTATGAATTAAATTTAGTCTAAATATATATTTACAATAGTATTTTAAAATATTAATAGTTAAAATATTCGTTTTGAAGGCTGAAATCATAATAATGATTATAATTTTAAATTTGCGCATAATTTAGATAAAGCTTTTATTGCTAAGTTACTTTTTTAATTACTTCCAAACAATAGATTTTTTTTATAATGACATTGAATAAAAAAACTGTTTTGATTAAAACTGGTATTTTATTATGAATATGTTTCCAGCACACAAATGTTTTTTTTACAAAACACTACAATAAATGGATATGACAAAATAATGGATGATAAACCAAAATCAACTTTTCGGTACATTATCAAATTTTACATAAGCTTAAAATTATGAATCCTATGCGAAATAAATAAATAAAATAAAACTTTTTCTTTAATATTATAAATACACTCTGACTTAATAATAGCGTTAAAATACATTTTCATTGTTATGTAATATAGATAGTTTTTAACACTAAATTTTATATTATTAGGTAACTTCACCGCAACATTACAATGTACATCTTATTTCTAATCCTTCCCTTAAATATTACACAACTCTTGACTTGAACATTGTTTTTGTACTAAAAAGATACAGTCTTAAATACTTATTGGTCTTTTACTAATCGTTACTCTTACAATTAAAAATAACACAGGGTACACACATAGATGATCTTGTTACAACTAAAAGCGCAAAACTATTAAAATAATTACTTATATAACAATTATTTACATTAAAATTTTTTGTCTATTATCTAGTCTCCAATCTGCTTTTGATAACATTTAGAATATGTTATTAAAGTCTTTATTAAAAGACCGGTTTTGTTTTGTATATTCTAGCTTAACGTATAAATATTATAAGTACATTTAAAATTCTCTAATATGAATATAGTCTTTGGCTTAAAAAAATGATTACAAAATGTTACATTTCACTTAACAATAACTTAATTAACATACATTATATTACTATTTTCTAATTAGCTTGAACAAAGTGCGTTGACTAGGGTTCTATTCTTTACAAATGGAAATAAATTTACGCATGCTGGGCTCGACCGAGATGTATGAAGAATGCCACGCGATCAGTACTTCTCTCCCCGCATTTGTTACACATGAATGGATCGTTGTATCCATGGAAACCCATATGAATAGTGTGCATTGTAAGATCACCGAACGAAATGTCGCAGTATTGACAAGTGTATGAGGTTGGCGCTGAGGTAGCAGGTGCTTCGACAGACGCATCAGATTCTTCATCAGAACCATCCGCTTCCATCTTTACATCTTCGTGTTGCAGTCTTAAGGCCGCTGGTTGCAGTTTGAAGGCACGACCTTTCCTTCTGTTTTTCAAGGCTGTAGTAGGCGTGGTGGGTGCCGGACGTTCAAGTGGTGGCGGAGAGCCAGCTTCGCTTGTTTTCGTGTTTGTTAAGTCAAGCGCATCGTTCGTTGCGGGTGGAGAAACACTGCGTGGAGGCAGTGGTACCTGTGGTATGTTGATTGGCGATTTGTTTGGTGGGGGTGTTGTATTTGTCTCGGTGAGAGCTTCTCCGTAAGATAGACGCTGTTGCAATAAAGACTGAGGAGATGGTGCCGGTTGCTTCTCGATAGGTAATTCGGTAACTTTTGGCGAAGTTCTTTGTTCATAGTTATTATTAGGCGGAAAGAGGAATGAATGTGGGAGAAGCGGTGGAAGATATGGAAGGTTAACAGGAAAATGGGTTCCAAATAGAGGATGAGAAGGTTGCGGTGGTTGATGTTGGTTATTATTGCTCATTTGTTGTTGATCGTACATTTTCATCATAGGCTTCTGCTTTGGACCACGGCGAGTCCCATAAACATCAATAATCGGGAGTGGATTAGGTGTTCCGTCCATGTTAAGTACCATCGCTGGACTATGTTTATATTTTCTTAGGTGTAATTTAAGAGAGTGGCAGTACTTTGTAGCGTAGTTACAGTCAGCACATCTGTATTGATATATGTTAGAATGAGACTTCAGGTGGGAATTCAACATTGATTTGTTGACGCACGAATATGAACATTGCGTGCATTGAAATGGTTTAGATCCTAAGTGGTTTCTCATGTGATATTCCAGATGGTGCTTATACTCAGTGACAAAGGGGCATTTTCTACACGACAGCATTTTTTCCGGTTTAATGTGTTCTTTGCTGTGTTCCCAGAAACTAAGTTTCGTAACAGCGACGAATTCGCATTGTTTGCATTTAAAGGTTTTCACTTTTCCGTGCGAATTTACAGCTGGGACACGTAGACCAGGTTCCTCATCAAAGTCTTCGTCGAGTCCTGAACCATCATGACCATCATTTCCATCAGCTTTATTTTGACCAATACCTTCAAAACCAGAATCATGGAATCTTTCAAAACCTCGTCTCTCATGATCTCTGTCAGGCGAAGAGGGAGTTCTCGGTGGAGATTTCGGTGGAGTGGCATCAGCGCGAGCTAATGGGGTAGAAACATGTGCAGGTGGTGCCAGAGATCGTGGTGAATATGAGTCATATGGCGATGGTTCGCATTCCTCATTGTTTCTGTTCTCAAACCCGGGAGGTGTGAGTAAACTATATGGCAGGCCATTGCGATAAGAATCCAAGTGCATACCTAAATTTGCTTTAGCTTTTAATGGCATGTTGTCGTAGAACGGGGAAGGCTCACCGGTACTGCCGATACTTCGTGGTGAGTGACCGTTTGAATCTTTACTCGAAGATGATGGCGATGCGCTGTGAAAGCCTTCAGAGTAGAATGCGCTTGTTTGTTCTTTTGAGAAATTCCCATCTTCCATTGGTTCCGTTTTCTAATAAAGGAATATATTCGTTTAAAAACTGTTATATATAATACAATTTTATTTATTATTAATTTATTTGATAGCATTAAATATGAATTAATTGACTGTTAATGATTATAATTAGATTAATTAGGAGCTAATTTATTATCGGCGGTCTTTGATGTTAATTTTTTTCGGTGTTGTCAAAGGAAATGATTTGGTGATTAGTATAAAAATATTAAAAAGCTATTAGGATCTTTATAATATAAATACATTATCGAAGTGGGTAAATGAGATCTACAAATATATTTAAGAATTTTTTACAAATTATGTGACAGGAATAATAAAAATACTTACGATGACCGGTTGTTGCATCAAGGAACCCCAGGGTTGCGCGTGTGGCGCGGGCGGCATGCCGGCGGGAGAGGCGCAACTTAGCATACCTAAAACAACATAAAAAATACTACTTAAAACCTAATACACAGTCGGATACACTTTTAATCCAGGGCTGAGATTGCTGATTATGATTTATAAGTAAAAAACTCGACATAAAATGTAATTTTTAATGTTTATTATTGAGTACATTTGAAATGCTTACTGCGAATAATTTTTATACTTCATTGTAAGTTTGCTGGCGCGGCAAATAGTTAAAAAATATATAAATCGTTTGGTCACGTATATACCTACTGCGTAGTTGCAATCGTTTCAAAATTAAATAATAATTAATTGATTTGCCGTTTTATCAAAAGTTCCGACAGCTATTAGGGGTAATTATGGGTTTTGTTTGCGATAGTCGTTAGGTTATATCATTTATGTATATATTTATAATTTAAAACGTATGTGGGAAACTTAAGGATTACACACGAGTTCATATTTATAAAATATTTCTAATTGAAACCTATAACCATGACTATAAATAAAAAACAATTTAGATACACACTACAGTAAAAATTATAAAAAAGGCGCAAAATTCGACTCGGTTTTAATAAAAAAAAATGTAAAACAGTTATATACCTTCCCGTTTTCAAGTTAGCTCTTGTAAACACAGCACGATAGATTTAGCATAAATCTCTTATGTAACTTCACACAGTCAATGCACTTAGACAAAAATTAATTCACTAAACGTAAAATCTTTTAATACTTTTTAAACACAACCCTTCGTCCTCGCAGTCGAGATCCGTGTGACTTCGACTGCGTCTCACAAAAGACTGGAAAAAAATCTGTCAATTTTTATGCCCCTAACATCGATAAATGTACTCTACATTTGGAAGCGGCGAGTTTTCTGGATTGAGAGAGACGATACTAGACGTAGATATGTGTGTCCCTTTCGCACTTCCACAGCCTATTTTAACTTCGAACCAATACGAGGCCGGCTACTGTGGGTGGGGATCAAGTTATTAAGTTATTGTTTATGCTATATTAATAATAAAAAATAAGCAACTCCCGTCGCGCCGTTATTGTAATAAACTGTATCGGTTATTATGCGGTAATAAAAACGGGAATGCGCAGGCAAATGAGATTGTTTTCCCATTGTGCCCCTTAAATGCTATAATGAAATTTTTATGTTTATTTGCTACAATAAGCTGTATTCACATCGCTACTTTTAATATTGAGTAGGATTAGTAATAAAATATCTCTTATCCTTATGCGGAATTATTGTAATACTAAAAAGTGGATTAGTATACTAATAAAAAATGATTTTACATAATCCAAACTGTTCCTAGTTAGCCCCTATTTGTTTGAGAAGTATAAAAATCGACTCGTAAAAAATGAAGGCGCGGCGAAGGGGCGTAGAGCTTTTTATCGTCAAATCGACCAATCAAAAAGCTTCGTTTAAAAAAGAATCCCGTGTATAACTTTTTATACGTGTGATCGATTCAGCCAATCACATGTTTGACGATATAGATTTTATATCTATAAGTTGTCGCATATGTGTGACTTTGTATAGGAAAAATTTTGTTGTTGATTTAGTGATGTTGTCTCATTGTGTTAAAAAAATTTGCGGAGTAATTGTTTCGCGGTATCTTTAGGAAAAATGGTTTTTTAGGTATGTTATGTCTTTGGTGAACTCCTATAAGAGCATTATTTACAGCAATAAATGTTATAAACTGGCTCAGTTAACTGCACCCAGATTCTTCCAAAGTACACCAACTAGTTAAATCATTAGCTCATCCAACTGTCACTTACCTCGCAAATATCGTCGTACCACTAAGGAGAAAAGTTCGTTCCCCTCTGGAATTTATCCTATCCTATTTTAGTGTCTAGGTCAGAGCGTTTCTCCTTGTGGGCCTTCCCACCGTGCCTTGGAGAGCACGTTAAGCTGTCGGTCCGGTTGTTATCATAACAGCTGGTAATAATGGTTAACTTTTGATACTAGTAGATAGTTTGATTTTATCCATTGAGTTACTAGTTCGTCCTTAGGGTTGCGGAGATCAGATGGCAATTGCTCTGTGTAAGAACTAGTAACCAGTCAAATCCGGATAAGAGTAAGCAGACCCTGGTGAAAATACCGGGAGTACTGCTAGGAAGAAGACCAGCAGTGGATCAGCTTGGTGAATTAAACTACTTATCCTTCTCGTTAATAAGAGAGGAGTTTATTATCCAGCAGTGGAACCCTATTAGGCTGTCACTTCATATTTACCCTTAATATTAACCGTACCGTGGCTCATGTCAGTTCCACTTCAGTATCACTATCACTACATAGTATAAAACAAAGCCGCTTTCTCTGTCCCTATGTATGCTTAAATCTTTAAAACTACGCAACGGAATTTGATGCTGTTTTTTTTTAAATAGATAGAGTGATTAAAGAGGAAGGTTTATATGTATAAAAATAATGGAGAAAAAAAATTTTTGAGGTTTCTAATGTGATGTCGTAAATAATGTCATAGGCTATATATTTTATACCCGTACGATGCCGGAGCGGGCCGCTAGTATTATAAAACGGTTATAGTTTTTTTTTTTTAACATTCTAATGGATCGGTATTAAAAAAGTAATTAACGAGAAGCAAATAAACTAATAAGCTTCCGTTTTTATTCACGAAAGGGTAAAATAAACACAACTAAATATTATGCATTGTTTTAAGTTGTAATTAGTAAACATTCTGTGGAAATGATTATTTTATTTACAATTACAAATTATTTACTAAGTGTAGTGATAACTGTACTACAATATAATTGTTATAATTTAGTAGGTACAATAGAATAGTTAAAAAACATATTGTTTTTTTTACAATTATATGTTTTTTATACAACGATGGTGGCAAACAAGCGTACGGCACGCCTGATGGTAAGCGGTTACCACAGTCTATGAAGGTCTGCAATGCCAGAGGTATACGTGTTGCCGACCCCTTAAAACCTTTTCAACCTTCCTTTGAAGAACCCCATACTTTAGTGTGTTGGGATAACCTCAGCAGGGAGCTCATTCCACAACCGGAACCTTAGTGTTTTTAGTACACTTTTATTACCTTCAATTTCTCTCTGTTCCCTTAATTTTCCTTGTGTTTATGTCTGTAAGTTGGTAAGCAAGCATATGACCTACCTGATGGTGAGCGGGTATCGCAGCCTATGAGCTGACACATTTATAGGTGTCACTCACACCTTGTCAACCTCAAGATATTGGTTCTTAAATCTGCTTTTCTTAGTCATTTCAGTAGTTACATTATCCTTCAAATCGAAACACACTGTTTTATGGTAGAATAACTGACACTGCGCTGGTACCTATCTAGCCGGCCTCTTGCAATAAAAGGTCTACAACTAGGAAAAGGCCTTTCTCATCCCGTCTTTCCTACTTACTCCTAGGGTTGGCAACGCACCTGTGATACTTTCAGTGTTACAAGGTTGCGATGACTGATTACCATCAGGCGGACCGCATACGTGCTTGCTACTTCTTATTGTTGTCTTCTTCATCCGAGCATTATTCCCGGTATCTTATTTTACCCAGGGTCTGCTTATTACTCTTATCCGGATTTGACAGGTTACTAGTTTTTACACAGAGCGATTGCCATCTGACCTCCGCAACCCTAAGGGCGAACCAGCAACTCATTGGATAAGAGCAAATTACTTTATCAAGAGTTAACGATTATTATCAGATGTTATGTGATAACAACCGTGACCGACAGCTTAACGTGCTCTCCGAGGCACGGTGGGGAGACCCACAGACAAACGCCCAGACCGAGACAGAAATTTTTTAACAAACATCTGCCCGAGCGGGAATCGAACCCGCAACCGTCGAGACTTAAGGCAGACACGTTACCCACAACGCCACAACGGTGTCGCTACTTCTTATTGTTGTATCAATATGAAATTTTGCATTATGTGAAGCCCAGATGTGTAAAATTTGATAACATCGAGCTGAGGTGTCTGAAATTGTAACCTAAATTGTTATGTAAATGTAATAAAAAGTAAAAACTTTCTAGTTCAGTTCGTTTTTAAAGCATTTTGTTGACGACGTTGTGGCGCAGCGGTAGCGAACCTGCCTTAAACGCCACAGGTCGCGGGTTCGATTTCCGCTCGGAGCATAATATGTTTGTATTGACAATGCAAACATATTTTCCGGTCTGGGTGTATTTGTCCTTGTCATTGTGTATGTTTCCGGACCCTGACACAGGATATCACTATCCTAATGGGGGCCGTTGAGTGTGTAGCGTTTATTTATTTATTTTTTTATGTTTATGTTAAACTATAGATGAATGTGAGCAGTGGCGGATTTACCAGTAGGCTGAGTAGGCTTGAGCCTACGGCGGTAGATTTTTGGGGCGGCAAATTTGGAGACCGATTTTATTTTGTTATCTCATAGAGGTCCAAAAGATTTCTGCATTACGGTTTTCTGATGTTTTACACGTAGAAATTTTCCCCTCTGACTTGTACATTCCGAGTACCTTGCAAACTTCCATATTCTAGAGTAAAACAGCTGGTTCACCGCCAACCAGTAACTGCCCTTTTGTAAAAATAATCTAGAACATTACAATTGTAGAGACAAGGGCCGCAAAAACCTTACAGCCTATACCTTGACAATTTGTAAATGCGCCACTGAATGTGAGGTAAATTCATTTAAACTTTAAAAAATATTGAAATAGTTTCAGGACACACACATGCCTAATCAATAAACGTAACATAAGGTCTTCATCTTCCTAGCATTATTCCCAATATCTCAGGGTCTGCTTATTACTCTTATCCTGATTTGACGGGTTACTAGTTTTTACACAGAGCGATTGCCATCTGACTTCCACAACCCAATGAGCGAACCAATAACTCATTGGATAAGAAAATATTACCTACCAAGAGCTAAGCGATAATTATCAGATGTTGAGATAGCACCCGGGACCAACAGCTTAACGTGCTCTCTAGGCACAGTAGGGATTCCAATTAACCAACACCAAGGCATAAACAGATATTTATAACAAACATCTTCTCCGATCGGGGAATCGAACTCGCGATCATTGATGTTAAAAACAGGCTCACAACCACACCATAGCGATCGTCAAAGTACAGTATAGGCTGTTACCCATAATTTGTTATTCTTTGAAGCTGATATTAAGGTTAATAGCAGTTCAAAGCTCTCGAAGACGACTCGGTGTTTGATAAATGATATGTAATAAAGTGATTTATCTGTTCCAATAATAGGCCTTTTTATATAATACAGGGTAGAGTTTATCGAGAAATTGTGGCATGTATTATTTATTTTAATGAAAAAAAAAGAAAATGTATGAAACCCTAAAAAGCTCCTTCAAAAATTAAGAACCCTAAATAACTTAATAAGCTGTCTGTGTGCTGAATTTCTATCAAATAAATAAAGCCGTTTTTGCTTGACAAGTAAGGGTCCAAACATTTATTACATTTAACTTTCACATTTATTATATAAGTAGGGTTAACGTTAGCACCCGTCATGTTTTGCAATGGCGTGTGGTGAAAAAAGTTTTGAAAATTTTGATATTTTTCGGCCAGGAACCTTCGCGGTTGTATGCCGAACATATATTTCAAAGTTTCAAATGGGATAACGGAACCTTTATAGTTTCGTTATGCTCGTCTGTCCGTACTTATGACATAGTCATTTTAGTCGGAGAATATAGGCTCTATAAGGGTTCCGTAGCCAAATGGCAAAAACGGAACCCTAAGGGTTGCGTAACCAAATAAGCCACAAACGCCACAGTTATGTTTGTATTACATATAGACCATACAGGCATGTTTTCCGGTCTGGATATACCTATTTGTCCTTGTCATTGTGTATCTTTTCGGACCCCCGACACAGGATATAACTATCCTAATGGGGGCCATTGAGTGTGTAGCGTTTATTTATTTATTTAAACAGAAAAAGCGGACCCTTACAGTTTCGTCATGTCCGTCCGTCCGTCTGCCCGTTTGTCCGTCTGTACATCCGTCACTCCGTACGTCACAGTCATTTTACTTAGAGTCTGTTATTTATATAGATTGGTTACGTTATCTTTTTGTCGGCGAGACTTTCGTTGTTATGTCATTTGTGGTTATTGAAAATCAAACAGCTATTAAAATAAAGAATTAACGTTCTAATGGTATAAGTAATTTCAATACAATAATAGTTTATTTATGCATCAATTAAGAATGTTTTATATTGAGTTGAGAATTTTTATGTTCAAAATTTCGATTATAAGTCGCACCGACAGACATTACTTTTAAGATTATGGTGAGATAATTAGATACAAGAGGTGTATCAATGATTGACATAAACTCAAATAATGAGAAATATATGAAAAGATTTTGACGACGTTGTGGCGCAGCGGTAGCGAACCTGCCTTAAACGCCACAGGTCGCGGGTTCGATTCCCGCTCGGAGCATAATATGTTTGTATTGACCATGCAAGCATATTTTCCGGTCTGGGTGTATTTGTCCTTGTCATTGTGAATGTTTCCGGACCCCCGACACAGGATATTACTATCCTAATGGGGGCCGTTGGGTGTGTAGCGTTTATTTATTATTTATTAAAAGATATATTTATTTACTAGCTGCTGCCAGCGGCTTCGCCCGCATGAATAAAGATTTTAATACAAACTTTTAAACCTCTTTTTTCAAACTCATATTTATTTATATCGTACCAACAGCGTAAAACATAAGTTTCAAGCTTCTAGCTTTGAGGATGAAACTTCTATACAACTTTTCATCCCCCTCTTTCAACCGCACCCTTTTTCGTATTAAAAAGACTTAAGAAATCTGTGTATCAAATTGTATTTAAATCGGTTCAGTTGTTTTGGCGTGAAACAGCGACAGACAGACAGGGTTACTTTCGCATTTATAATGTTAGTAAGGATTTGAATTTTTGGTCATATTGCGATTACATTTTCTAGGTCATCGATACCCCTATTTGTTTTAACTTTTGTTGAAAAAGAAAATTGAATAATTGAATTGCTTACAGAAAAAAAAAATCTCGATTTCAATGGCCTAAGGCTTGAGTTTTAGTTACATTGGAATGGAATGGGACCAATATTGAAGCATTTTTTTAATTACATCTTTGCCAACAAAAAATAAACTAAATATATTTTCTATAAATGTCCCAAAAAAAAGACTTTTTGAATTTGGCAAAAAAAAAACGCAGGATTTTTATGATTAAAATTATGTTGTTTTTTGGACGCCCCTCAAGAGCTTCCTTTGATAGAAAATACTAAGACTATAATTTAGGGCTTTATTTTAAATGAAATAGAGAGAATAGTCAGCTAGAGTAAGTAAGCTATTTTGTCTAAGGTAAGGTAAGTAACGTTAACGGTAGTAGAGCCATTCTACTCATAGCACAAATGAGTTGGCTCGAACGAGGTAGTACTACCCTCTCATAGAAAGTCGGCGTAAAGTAACAGCATCAGTAGATACGGTTGCGTGATAGCGTGCGATGAGTGAGAGCTCTCGAGACCCAATCTCCCACCCCCTCTGTTCCCTTCCTTTTTCCTTCTCATCCCCTGCCTCCTATTCTTCGGGTCGGCATCGCGCATTTGTTACTTAAAGTATCACAAGCGTTCATTGGTTGCGGTGACTGCAACCATCAGGCGGACCGTACGCTTGTTTGTCATTTTTCATGAAATACAAAAATTATAAATAGGTTTCTATTTTAGTGACCATATAAATATACCTAAGATATGTTCTAATGTCCGGTAATGTCGAATATGTCCATTTTCCGGTCAGCGCACCAGCAGAGAAATATTCTTAGGGCTGGAGAGTGCCCTTATCGCGAGTAAAAAGTAATGCGTTCAGCCTTTATGGCAGTTGCGAGACACGCTCTTTATTACGGAGGGCAGCCAGTAGGGTGACGACACAACAGGAGCGAGAGAGATTTTATTTTTATGTTACTAAGTTGGCAAGCAAGCATACGGCCAATCTGATGGTAAACAGTTGCCGTAGCCTATGAAGGCTTGCAAAGTTGCAACACTATTTGTAAGTTTCACTCACACGTTTCCAACCTCGCGATATTGGTTCTTAAGTCTCTTATGCCCAGTAATTTTACTAGGTACAGGGTCTTTCAAATCTAAACACAGTAATGCGAAATACACTACTGCTTTGCGGTAGAATATCTGAACTGCATTAAAAGGCCTAATAATACTGCATTAATACCAGTATTATTTAAAAATATTCTATTAAATGGTCAAGATCTCAGTGTGTCGCTGGGAGGGCGGTATTATTTCCCCTCGCATAAAAAATGATTGTACCTTGAAATCTATCCCGGGTGAGGGCGGCTCCCTCGCAGCCTCCCTAATGTGCCCCCTCCCCTACATATATGAATGAGCCGATTTTATACAGGGATAAAATGCCTCGAGTGCCTCGCATGGAAAAGTATGGCTGTGCTTCAGGTTTTTGTACGGTTTCTTTTTGTTAATAACTTTAGTTGTTGTTATCACATAACATCTGATAATAATCGTTAATTATTAATAAGTAATTGGCTCATATCCAATGAGTTACTAGTTCACCTTTAGGGTTGCGGAGGTCAGATGGCAATCGCTCTGTGTACTAGTAACCGGTTAAATTCGGATAAGAGTAATAATAAGCAGACCCTGGGTTGATAAAATAATGGGAAAAATACTAGGAAGGAGATTATAACTTTAGTTACATTTACGCGGATAGGACCATAAAACAATGGATGCATTGGTTGGTAAAAGTTAGTACTTTAGCCGTCTATGGATGGGTGGACCATAGAATAGTGTTGTAACTGATTGTTCCTTTTAGCGATGTTATCTAAAAAATAAGACCCGGACGTTCTTATATAGAATTTCCATCTTATCTCAAAATATATTAGCGATTTTTCTCTTTTTTCAGATTTATCGTCTATAATACTCTGAAAATGCACCATTATTTCAATGGTTGACACAATTACTCAGTTTAATATGGTTGACGAACTATTATTATTAAATGTGTAAAATATATTTAAAAAAAAAAAAGAAAATCGATTTCAACACGAAAAATCAAATTAGTTTCAGATTAAATAATACCGCCTTAAAAAGTAAAAAACAAAGAATAATATTTTCTACAGAAGTCGGGGCAATGTGTGCCGATATTTACTTTTAGCATCGTAAACTTTATACTTTTTAGTTACGACTTATACAACGTACTTGATGCAAATTTAAGACTTATATGGTTTTCTTTTTATGTTTGTTGCCAGTGGATGCCAATGTCACGGGGACACAAACTTTCAAAAAAAAAGAATCATCAAAATCGGTTTACCCAGACGAAAGTTATGAGGTTTACCAACCAAGGACTGCCCCTTCTATACACAAAAAATGTCCAATGATTCGTTGGTGATCCTCCGTAATTTCAACGAAACTAAGTTGGTCACACTCCAAATTTATTCAATTATGTTGCAAGCTTGTGTTGTTGTCACTAACTTCGGGTGAGTTTGTTAGAATGGAGCGCATGTCTCATATATAATAAGGCTATCATTTTAGTTCAAATCTATTAAGATATAGTAGGTACAAATATCACGGGGACACAAGCTTTCAAATAAAAAAAAGAATCATCAAAATCGGTTGACCCAGACGAAAGTTATGAGGTTTACCAAACATTTTAACAAAACATTAAGAAAATACAGACGAATTGAGAACCACCTCCTTATTTTTAAATTTTGAAATCGATTAAAATAAAAAAATTCAACAACATGACTCGCCAGACGGTGCCTTATGTGCTGTTCTGTTAGCACTGATGCTTTCCGTAATGAAGTTCTTTTTAATTTCGAATACTGCATTGTGAAATTGCTTATGTTCTTGCTTAGTTAACTTTATCATTAATATTAAACAAGTCCTGAATGAATAATCACTTACTTACCCATTGTTCAAAAACATAACAAAATTTCTCTTCAAACACCGCTCCGAATCGCTTAATAACGCACTTTGCACTCGATGAAATTAACATACAAATAAATTTTAAAATAAAAATGGCATGATTTATTCAACGAATTAACCTCATAAACATTGTTCCTTGTATTTGAATAAATATTAATTTTTTTATACAATATTGTTGTTCGCACGGAGGCCGTTTAGCTTAAAGACGTATCGACGGTTATTTATATAGAGTTTTGAATAAATATGAATAAATTAAAAAAAGGTATTGTTACATTGTTTGTATGTTGAATTTGGTTTAGTTAATTTTCTATGTATATAGTTCATGGTTAGGTTAGGTTGCATTGGTAAAAATAGGCCAAAATTTGATTAACTTTCTTTAGATACATACTTTGTAAGATATAATCTAATCTATATGGGTAGTAAGTAATTTTACTTTATCCTAAACTATGTTTAATAACACCTATCTTATTGTAACTAATAACTTAGGGGAAGGTTTTGATTATGTTAATTATCAACTTTATGTATATTTTTTTATCAGTGTAATAAACATAAATAATTAAAAATAATGTTATATGCTTATGTATATAATGTTGCGTCTATACATATAAAACCAACGGTGGTATGTATGTTATGTGTTTATAGTGATTTTTTTGCTGAGAAGGTAAGTTGGATTAACAAAGATTCCATGGTAAAACACCTTTTGTTATACTGCCCTAAAATATGAATATAATGAATCCATGAAAATAATAAAATCGCTCAAAACACATTAAGAAAAAATGTTTCTTTACAGCTATTTGGATTTGTTAATTGCAATAATAAATTTCTACAATTTTTCGTTTACGTTTATCTTACCTCAAGTCTGCAATTGAAGATATACTTAAAAATTATAAAAGCGCAAAAACACAAGAATTTGTATCAATAAATTATAAACAAAAGAAACCGAAGTCGAATGTCGAAGCAAGTTACCTATAAAGATAGCAATAACACTTCTAGAAAAGGTAAACTGTAAATAAAACACATTTATAACGACACACAGCTGTATTAACGTCAATATTTTTTGACTAATACGTTTGTACATTAAAAAAAACATATACGTAATGGAAAAATGCCTAAAATATTGCATATTAAACGATATATTAAAACATCTGTTCAAATGTTTTCGGTATATCTTTACATTATATTGTCAAAACGTCTATATTATTTTGTTTAATGACACTGTGGAAAATTTCGCCTTTTCAATAAAAAAAATATTAACCAAGGTTATTGGAGCAATTACTTTAAAACAAATAGTGACAGCTTTTATTTACAATCGGTCTACGTTCGTATCGTGGAAATTTACAGATGCTTATTATATTATTATTTCATAATTTTATACGTACCTACAGTTTAGCCAGGTTTTTGAGCAACTGAGTCTTTAGAGTCTTATATGGGAAAAAGTAAACTATAGTCATAGAATTACTATATGCTATGAACCGGCACTTCGATACGAAATGTTACAACTCGTTGGTGCCCCTTTGTAAACGCGTGTGAGTAGCTTCAGTGCGTTGGTGTTCAAATTACGGAAGGACACCAATGAGTCTGTTTAATTTTGTCTATATGAAGAGGCCGAGAATATACTATATATCTAGTAAGTCTACGACTAAAGTAATTTGCATCAAAACTACATTTTATTAATTAAATTAACTCCATATCTAAACCATAAATCCTAAACTTAAAAACACTTGAATCGGTAAAAAAGTGTTTTAAATACATCATCGTAATTTCTTCTTCGAGAGAATATTATTAGCATTAAAATTCGTTACACTACTAACAACGGCCACGTGTCGATTTCTCGCTCCAAAAGTTACCGGAAGCTTCGTTTAGAAAAAAATTGTTATAAACTAGAATCTTATGGTATTTGACTCGCACGCGCTATTATAATTTAATTAAACATTATGACTAGGTATTTAATTAAAACTAACTTTTTCTTTGACATATTTAATCTACTAATTTGATAGAGACCGTTCTTTAGGGCTGAGGCTCTGAGGAGAAGCATAATTTCTTGTAAATTTATAAGACTAATTGAATGCAAATATAAAGTGGAACATAAGATGTAAGGTTAACGATTACTGCTTATTTACTATATTTTAGTAATAGACGTACTATAAACTAAGGATTGCCCCTTCTATACACAAAAATGTCCAATGATTCGTTGGTGATCCTTCGTAATTTCAACGAAACTAAGTTAGTCACACGCCAAATTTATTCAATTATGTTGCAAGCTTGTGTTGTTGTAACTAACTTCGGGTGAGTTTGTTAGTATGGAGCGCATGTCTCATATGTAATAAGTCTATGATTTTAGTTCAAATTTATTATGATATAGTAGGTTTATTATTATGATATAGTATTATGATACAGCGTTTTGGAAATCCGACTAGTTCATTATGTTATTAAAATTAATTATTTAATTATGTATGTATAACTGCAATAATATACCTCAAATTACAACTATTCATTTGAAAAATATTGTTTTCTGTTAACAAAACTGACCTATGAAAGTGAGCGTCATTTTTATTTTTTTTAACCAAGAGACCAATGGTCTATATCAGCTGCCGACCGCCATAAATCAACGGTGGCTCATTCAGTAGCCGAAATTTGCGTTACTTAGGCGTTGCATACTTTTTAAAACGGGTCCATTGTTGTATGGATAATGGTAAAGTTCCTTGCAAATTGTTAAAAAAAATACTTTTGTACATATAAAATAATATAGGTTTCAAAAAATCTATCTAAATTATATTATGCTTGGTTTAATTATTTTAATTTTATGTTGTATATGAAATTAAGTTTCGAGTTACAAAAAGAGGTATTGTAAAAGCAAGATGGCAGGAGACTTGTAACTTATTTTTTTTTAATAAAAAAAATTGTAACGTCAAAAACAAATGCTGCTAGTTGGGCATGCAAAAAGCATAGGCACAAGTCGGCACGAGGCGCAGCTGCCGTGCTTCCTCTTCCGAGAAAAAAAACAAAAATCAGCAATATTGGGTATCGAGAGCTGTCACCAAAGAAATCGTGTGTTTTGCGCCTAAAACTAACAGAAGTTAAAAATATTTTATGATAGTATATTAAGGACACCACATCTCGGCATCACATGAAACGATCGCTTCAGGCAATACGTTCACTGTAATTATCATAATTATGTGCATAAACAAATTCGACAATTAAAAATATTACTAGGAATAAATGTAGTGAAAAAAATTAATTTCTTTCGCCAGTTTTTCTCAAGTATATGTTTAATTTTGGAGCCGGTGGTCGAATAAGTGTTATAGTTTTTACGTGGAATATAATTATTTGGTTTCAAAATTTGCTTATTTTAAATGTTCCTTAATGTTCTCTATCTGCTCATTTGAAATAATTTCTAAATCAATTTCGATGTATTTATTTTGTACATCTATGAGTATAATTAGATTTACAGACCAGTTTATTCTATATACATACGATAGCTTAGATAATATATTGCAATATACAATATTATTCCAATTTCACACTAAATGAAGTCGCTATGATGTTATTATTAAATGTATTACAATCATTTTGTGTAAAAGTAAAACTTAAAAATTCAATTTCAATTTTTGCCAATTGTTTCACATTTATTGTTCTTTTTCTTTATGCTTTCCGGTTGCAAAACCCGGTAGCTGATTGTTAAAAAAAATTAGCGCGTCTTCTGAGAAGGTCCTTTACAGATAATAAAGTAAGTGCAAGGCAATTTTTTTGTACACTTTTGATATTGTTGTAACGATATTGAAAGTACTTTTTATTTGTAATGGTGAGTTCTTCTATTCCGTATTCTGAATTTTGTTTGTGTACTGTCCGAAAAGACGACATTATTTTTAATTTTTTTGGAATTACTTTGAATTTTTTGAATGACGAAATGAATGAAATAATCCATTTCATTACAATATTTTAATTTATTTAGTTAATTATATTCAATTCATTAAATTAGCGAAGTAAAAATCTTAAATTTTGTTTGATTCATTATTATAATGAATATTGACACCGTTGTGGCGTTGTGGGTAGCGAGTCTGCCTTAAGCCTCGACGGTTGCGGGTTCGATTCCCGCTCGGAGCAGATGTTTGTATTAATCGTACAGGCATGTTTTCCGGTCTGGTTGTGTTTGTCCTTGTCATTGTGAATGTTTCCGGACCCCGACACAGGATATAATTATCCTAATGGGGGCCGTTGAGTGTGTAGCGTTTATTTATTTATTTATAAAAAAAAAAAAAATAATGGTCTTATAAACTCTGGATTAGATAGTGGTTGTTACAAATTTGCCTCAACTTATATTTCTTCTAAAAATTCGATTAGATATTACAGAATAACCGCAACATAAAGACGTAATCCCGTTAAAGATTTATAATAATAAAAAGTAAATGACAGAAACCGTTGTGGTGTATTGGTATTCTGCCTTTAGCGTCGATGGTTGCGGGTTTGATTCTCGCTTGGGCAGTCTGTCTGGGCGTCTGTCCTTGTGGGTCTCCCACCGTGCTTCGAAGAACACGTTAAGTAGTCGGTCCCGGTTGTTATCACATAATATCTGATAATAGTCGTTAACTCTTGATCAGTAAATTACCCATATCCAATGAGTTACTGGCCCTTAGTGTTGCTGAGGTCAGATGGCAATCGCTCTGTGTAAAAACTAGTAACCCTGGGTAGATAAAATACCCGGAATAAATAATGCTAGGAGGAATAAGGCATTAGGCGAAGAAAAACCTGTTGTCAATTCTTTTCGAAAAATACACAATGTCCTTTATACAGTAATGCAGTATCGTGTGTATATATGACACCATAAACTGTTTCAGGGGTCGATAAACTAGCAAGGTTGATAAAAACTTAGCAGGTTTTTTAAGCCGATAAAACGATTTGTAGCACGAACCACGAGGGTCTTTTTTACGCCGTGTCGATGTTAGGGTGTGGTTTTTTACATTATAGCACTGGCTGCGCGTAATGTAGCTTTGTGTTATATTAGGATTGAAGTGTTAATGTAGAGCTTGTGAAGTCAAGAGGTGAAAATTCTTATTATGATAATAATTTAAGTCCTAACCCAAAAAGAGGGACGTTATAAGTTTAATAGTTTAATTGTTTTTTATAGGTGTCATGGTGAGACTCTTTGCTATAATTCAAGAAAATCTCTTCATTCATTTGAAGATTATCAGCTAAAAGATTTACTTGGCAATGGATGTCAGTGTTTTTTAAATTTAAATGTATATACTTTTTCTGAGCTTTATTCAGACATAAAATTGTAAAAATCAATAAATCAAATCAAAAAATCAAATGCTGAGAAAAATACATATATTATAAGGATTTTATAATAAAGTATTAAATAGATTGTACGAAAATATAAAGTAATCTTTTGCTCAAATTTTTTTAACAGTGGAATCGTCTTTTAACAGTGCGCTACATATCACGTAGACCATGTTATAACTTGTATTATTTTTTATATAAAACTCCAATCGCTCACACGTTTTTTAAGAGCTATTTCATCCTGTAGCATTTATATTAGTTTATTAAGGTGTGTTTACACGTGTTAGTATTTTTTGTACCTATTATCAATAAAGCTTATTGACTGGCTTTTGCGTCGACCTTTTTATTCATCGCCTAACCTTTTTATTTATTGCGAATACTTTTTATATCATGTTAATATTGTATGGAAGCTGTTTTTTTTAACGTGTGACAGACATAGATATTGAAGTTTTTTTATTTGTTGTTTTTTAAGGGTGTAATACACTGGCTAATTTAGCTTTATATCTGTGTATAGTGTGAGTGTGTGTATTTTATGTGACGTAATACGTTACATATAAGTAGTTATTTGATGAGCCATATAGGTAATAGGCAGGTACTTCTTTAAGTCGAATTGTTAGGTCTAGTGATAATGTTCACTGTTTTCCGTTCTTCTCCTTCACTTTTTACTCTGAGTGAGTATACTTTATAGTACCAAACCAACCAAAGGTATAGAGTGAGTATACTCACTTTATACCTTTGGTTGGTAACCCGGATGATATTTCTAGTATCGCATTCGTTATAGTTCATGGGTTGCAGTGACTGCCTATCCTAAATCGTCGTTGCCAACCGTCGTGACATAGAAAAACACACACACACACACATAAATACAGTCGCATGGAACCCTCTCCTTTTTGAAGTCGGTTAACAATACAAGTCAAGCTGCAAATAAAATCGATATTTCAAAAACGGTAATTTATAATAAAAACGGTAATTTATAATTTATGTTATCTCAATAAGTATAGTAATTGTAGTTATTATCACGGGTCAGGCGTAAGACGCTCTGGTTCCATTGTCACCGGCCCTAGGGTCAAAATGGTCGGGGGTCAACGATTTATTGCATTTGTGAACACCATCCGTGACATTTGCGACGGATTTTGTGTAAGATTTTATCGAATTTAATGTGTTTTGATACAATTGTTTTGTTAAACTTCAATATATGAAAGTAGAATATTAGGTACATAAAACTGAACTAGATAAGGTTAAGTTATGTTGAATCAAATTGTGAGTTTAAATTATTAGTTTTATTTCAAATGCTCTGTTTTCTTTTAAAAAATAACTTAAATCTCGTATAATTGTAATTAATTAGGTAAATAAAATAATTGTAATAATTGTAGTAATAAGTAATCTAAATATATAGGGCTATTCAAATTATTTTCTTTAAAATAAAATGCTAGTTTAATTATATACATGCATGACCAAAACATAAGTATTCCACTTCACATTAATCTGCGACATTCAAAGCGTTGATTCTAAGGAAAGCTTACTGTCTTATGTAATTTTACAAAGAAGAAAATACAGCGTAGGTTAATAATAATGGTATCGATTGATGTAAGACCCATGATTTGCCAGTTGTGAAAAGTCGTAATTATTTAATCCTGTAATCACTTTAATAGGAGAAACTGGCCTTATCTAGAAGTATTTGTATCAATAGTCATGAGTTTTTATAATAAAAAAACTGACGGTAAGGTTTAAGAATAGAGTAAGGTGAGTAAGGTCAGTTACAGACTCAAGACGACCGTTAATCTTTGCTCTGTAAGTGTGCGACTTGGCCGTTAGGCAATTATAATCCGAACACAATCCACCCATTGACCCGTAACCCAAACATCTTCCCATAGAAAAATATAAATCAAATATCGAACATTGGAACATTCGAAATTTGAAATTTCGAAAATGTGTCAAAAATAGAAACCAAACGGCCGTTGAACAATGGCGCATACGGTTACATTTTATTTTATTTCAATGTACAATTGTTAATACTAAAGGGTAGGTAATCTTCTTAATGGCGTGTGTGAAAAGATTATAAATTAAGTTTCAGCTACAAATAAAAGTGACCCCTGCATTGTTGGGGTGTCAATACGGTGACCGAGGCTTTGTCTGACCCCCGGCTTACGCCAATTTGCGAGAATCGTTTACATCCGTGACCGGACAATCGTATCGAGGATTTTAAGTTTTCCCGAATTCAATTCAATCGATATAATGGAAAAAAATAAAATGTATTCCATCTTATAATATTTTTCTTTTTTTAAATTTTCAATTGAAACTTGAAAAAAAAATTATTATTATATTATAAATAGCAATGAAATAAAAAATGAAACAATTTTTTGTGTACAGATTTTTTATAAATATTAAGATTTCTTAATTATTAATTAAGTAAAAGAAAATAAAAATGTACCATGATGGTACTTTGATATTTTCTTACCCACTTAAAACAAGTATGAACAAAATATTGAAAAAATATCATATATCATTATATATTTCAGCTCTTCTTAAATTCGACCAACCTATAAATCACAGAACATTCCCAGGAAATAGACAAATGCAAAGCTTGAAATTTAGATCGGCCATAAAACGCACTCAGTACCGCCATTAGGTGGACAATGTGTTTGACCCCTCGCAAAAATAATAGCAGGGGGCAGATGAATTAAAAATAACTCAAAAATACCCCTTGACCATATCAAGAAAATCATTAATAATATATTCTATTTTAAACTCTATACCTTTACGATAGATGTTATATTCGCGTCAATGTTTATAAAGATCTGTTTCACTCATTTATCATAGGGCGGAGTTTTAAAATATTGGATTGAACCGTTACATTAAACATTGACATTTTGTGATTAGGGGTCGTATATATTCTATTAATTTCTTAAAAAGCAAAATCAAGATATAATAGAATGTGTTCTCAGCTTAAGGTGAGACAAAATATAAAGAGTCTAATCAAAAAGTTTCTTCTACATAAAGATCCTAAACTATGAAGGATGGCTCAATTCGATTCGTTATAATAATTATTTAGAGCATTTATCTCTAAGATTTTACAGCACGTAAAAACTTGAAATTGTAATTAAAATTCAGATAACAAAGTTATACGAGTATATTTAGGTTTTCGTTATAATATTTACCTCATTAAGTGAAATTAAAAAACGACCCTGAAAGAGCAAGAACTAATTGATAAAATAGTACAATATACATTACTATTATTATAACCAGGTATAACTCATATTCAGATATGACAAATTAGTTTTTACACTTTTTAACGTTATCAAAGATGATCACAGATAATATATGCTTAGCTTGGATATTCTCAGCTTTATTCAGACAATAGGCTTAAAAAAGCAATCATTTATAATCTTCACTAAAAATACTTCTAAAACTCAGGTACTTGCACAAATCACGAGGCATTGAATTGAAGGACAATTTACGTGCCACGAACTCCAAGATCGATGCGTTTTTTTTTAACATACGCATTTTTTAGCGAGACTGAATGACCATAGATACAATTTCGCTAAACGATTTTGAACCTTAATTACAAACCTATAAGGTATGCGGATATTTCTTTGAGTTAAATCGTCTTTCAAAGTAGCGTTCTTTATGGATAGTCTTTTGTACTTTTTTTAAAAGGACAAGGCGATTAGGTATGTCCATTTTGTATCGTTTTATCAAAATTTTCGGCAGTAAATGCCACAATTGATTGATCGTTATTTCGCACCTGCATTACTTTCGAAAATGCAGTAGGTACACAGAAGAATTCCTTAGCAAATAACCATAAAAATAGTCATGACGAAATGCAATAGAAAAATAAACACATTAATCAAATAGTAGGTATAGGTAGTATGAGGTACTAATACACCTAATGAATGCGCTCGGAGTACTGCCTCCATGTCCTATGCCCTTAGCCGTGGTTCGGCTTAAGGATCACCCTAAGGACGGAGTCAAATTTCAGTACTGGTGAGGGCTGCCACTTTTTCACGGCCCCCGATCGGTCACGCTGTCAAGGCCAGTAGGGCCAACAGCAATACACATTCCGACAAAAAAGGCCGTAAAATAAATACGAACATAATCAAATTTTGTACAAATATTAGTAGCAATGGTGGTAAAATTTACTGGTGGTAGGTCTTTTGTTGCAAGAGGCCGGCTAGGTAGGTACCACCGCAGTGTCCAATATTCTGTCGCCAAATAGTAGTGTTTAAGCACTACTGTGTTCCGGTTTGAAGGGCATTGTACGCTAGTGAAATTACTGGGCGAGATTTAAGAACTAATATCTCGAGGTTGGCAACGCGTGAGTGGCACCTACTTATGGTGCTGCAAGCGCTCATAGGCTGCGGCAGCCACTTACCATCAGGTGGGCCGTATGCTTGTTTGCAAACTTCTAACATAAAAAAAAAGCAATGTAAGTGATATTTGCTCTATAAATATTTCTTTTGAATTTATTAATTAAAAATCAAGTAAATTAGTTAAGCATATTCCGGACCGCGAATGTCGATGTCGGAACTGGAACCCGTGTTACAGGTCACCAGGTCATTACCTTTTCGAGGCAATTATAAAAACTTTAGTTACCGGATTCACTAATGAATTAGCAATTTTCATAATCAATATGTAATCACCCACAAAACTAATACATGTATGTACGACAGTAAGTGTGTATGTGAAGTAGGAGCCTGTGTGCGTTATCGTCAACGTGATTGTTGATTAAAGGAAACGGCAGCGAATTTCTAGAAATGTTACTCATAAATTTCTGAAATAAATAAATGCTGCACACTCAACGGCCCCCATTAGGATAGTAATATCCTGTGTCGGAGGTCCGGAAACATTCACAATAACAAGGACAACTACACCCAGACCGGAAAATATGCTAGAATAGTCAATACAAACATATTATGCTCCGAGCGGGAATCGAACCCGCGACCTGTGGCGTTTAAGGCAGGTTCGCTACCGCTGCGCCACAATGTCGTCAAAAAAAATGAATTTAGAAAAAAAAAATGTATTTGGAGAGATGTTTTTTACTTTTTCACGCAAAAACTACTGCATGATATTGAATGAAATTTGCGACACACATAGCTTATTACCTGGATTAACACATAAAATATCTAGAAAAAATGTTGGGTTCCCATGGAATTATGAAAATATTATAAATGTGAAAGTTTGGATGGATGGATGTTTGTTAAACATCGTGTCGTGAAAGAGTATGCATAGATTTGGATGAAATTTGCTACACACATAGGTTATTAACACATAGGTTACATTTTGTCCCGGAAAAATGGATTATAAAAAACCTATATTAACACGAGCGCAGCCGCAGGTACTGCCAGTGCAAATATAAATTAAACTAAGTGATAGTTTGATGTATGAAAATTCACGCATACTAAGTGTCTCAAGTGCTCGGAAAATAATATATATATGTCCTAAGAATATTCAATAAGAAATAAATAACCGAACCAAAATAGATTTAGTTTTTGTCACTAATATATGATAAGGATTATATTATTAGGCTTACAATGGTAGTTATTCTTGTCAAACATGTCTGAATAAACTTTAATACAGGTGACTTTTGACCTTGGAAATTATAAATCAAACTTAGTACAATGAAAGTGTTTAAAGACTCATTGCGCCATAACATATTTACGTCACAAGCAAAATGTCTCAAACTTACGTCACATAAAACCTGTTCAAATACATAAAGGAATAAATTTATCCATTTAAGCTAATTTTAAATTGGACACTGTTGTGGCCTTGTGGGTAGCAAGTCTGCCTTTAGCCTCGACGGTTGCGGGGTCGATTCCCGCTCGGGTAGGTGTTTGTATTGATCTTACAAACGTGTGTTTCGGTCTGGGTATTGTCCTTGTGGGACTCCCCACCGTGCCTCGAAGAGTACTCTAAGCTGTCGGTCCCGGTTATTATCACATAACATGTGATAATAATCGTTAACTCTTGATTAGTAAATTGCTCTAATCTAATGAGATAATAATACCGGGAATAACATAGAAAGAAGATATCATAAGAAGATATTTAATTTTCTTCACATCTTCTCCTCCACGGAGGACTCTACATGGAGGAAAATATGTTTAGAAGGGAGTATCAATTCTCTTTAGATGTCAATATATAACAAACTAGCTCCGCTTGCGTTATGTCGTTTTTGATGATCTCACGGGAACCCAATAATTTCCCGGCATAAAATATGTTCTATGTTAATCCAAGTAATAATCTATGTGTGTGCCAAATTTCGTCCAAATCTGTACAGTAGATTGTGCGAGAAAGAGTAATCCAAGCCTTTACATTAATTTATAGTATGAGTTAGATTTAAAATAATAATTTAATTCAATTGTTTCTCACAGAATATAATTTAAACCTTATTTCATTTAAAATTTTTATTTACCAATCATTGTTTCTTATCATTTATTGTAGTAGCTTCTATGTAACTTTATAATGGTCCATTTACATTATCCTATACCGAACAAGTATATAAGAAAAGATTCGCTATCCCAGATACATAGGCCCTGATTCGGTTCAAACGCAGCATGAATAAAACATTCTGGAATGACAGGGGGATCAACCCTTTCCCTGCTGGCAATTTAATATACGCTCCCACAGTTTTTTGTGACAATCGGAGAGGGTTGGGTACAATATATAAGTATTGATTCATTTTATTTTTAGATGGGGTTCATGTAACGAATTATTATTCTCAGTGAGTGATGTGAAATTATTATAAAAAAATTTATATTAACTTACTGGGCCAAGCGATGCTGTGGCACACATATGTTTCTATATAAATTAAAATATTTAATATTGTTAAGAGAGTTGGTTAGCCATTTCTCGAGTTCTCGTTCCGGAATCTCTCTCTAATTATTATAATACTCTATATCTATACTATAAGTACTTAATCGTCTTTATGTAACAAACAGTATGTAAGACTATCTCAATTATAATTTTGTAAAGTCGCATTTCTATGTTTTTGTATTTTGGAATATAGATTTTTTAAATCGCTACACACTCACACTCAACAGCCCCCGTTAGGATAATAATACCCTGTGTCGGGGGTCCGGAAACATACACAATGACAAGGACAAACACACCCAGTTCCCGTCTGGGTCAAATGCCTGTATGATCAATACTAACATCTGTCCCGAGCGGGAATCGAAGCCGAAATCTATAGTGCTTAAGGTTCGCTACCGCTGCGGCACAACATCGTCAAAAGAATATAATAGTCATGACCTCACTAAAGTCAATGAAAAAAGAGGGTTCGAAACGAAAGGAGTCACCGTTATTTGTGAAATCAGTAACCCTTCTAAATTCTTATCGCGTTTATATACTAACAATAGAATAATATACCCTATATGCTATACTATGTACTGTGTATAGTATGATTAATTAGTACTAGCAATGTATGCAGTTTAGCTCACGTTGATAAGCTTTACGCACCGGCATTTTTTTTTATGTTACAAGTTGGCAAACAAGCATACGGCCCTCCTGGTGGTAAGTGGCTTCCGTAGCCTATGAGCACTTGCAGCACCATTAGTAGGTGTCACTCACGCGTTGCCAACCTCGAGATATTAGTTCTTAAATCTCTGCCCAGTAACTTCACTAGCGTGCAGTGCCCTTTAAACCGGAACACAGTAATGCCTAAGCACTACTATTTGGCGGCAGAATATTTGACGCTGCGGTGGTACCTACCTAGCCGGCATTTTGCAACAATAGCCCTACCACCAGTGAAATTGTTTATAAAGTTCTATAAAATGAAATCTTTTTTTAAATTCTGATTGTGTAGGTATTGCTGTTGCCCATACTGTCTTAACAGCGCCACCGGGTGGAGGTGGCCGAGAACTGAGTTTTAACCCGGCCATGAAAAGGGCCGGCCTTATAGGTGAAATAATTTTTATCTTACTAGCGGCCCCGCTTCGGCTTCGCACGGGTATAAAATATATAGCCTATATCATTCACTGAAAAAATGATTAAAATCGATCCAGTAGTTTTGATTTATTCATTACTGCCCGTGGCCCGCACGCGTTAAATGTAATTATTTACGACATCACATTAGAAACCTCAACAATAATATTTTTTTTCTCCACTATTTAATGGATGTTATTATACATATAAACCTTTCTCTTCAATCACTCTATCTATTAAAACAAAACGCATCAAAATCCGTTGCGTAGTTTTAAAGATTTAAGCATACATAGGGACTGAGAAAGCTACTTTGTTTTATACTATGTAGTGATATATATCGGTGCTGATAGCTTAATAAAAACATAAGTGCTGAAATACATCAAATACCTACTTATTGATGATACTACGCGTTATAAAAATACATCATATATTGTAACCTGTAATGTTCTTTCTTTGCCTATTTTTATATTATATGCATATAAATATCTTTTTTATGTTAAACGTTGGCAAACAAGCATACGGCCCACCTGATGGTAAGTGGTTGCCGTAGCCTATGAGCGCTTGCAGCACCGTTAGTAGGTGCCACTCACGCGTTGCCAACCTCGAGATATTGGTTCTTAAACCTCGTCTGCCAAGTAATTTCACTAGCGTACAGTGCCCTTCAAACCGGAACACAGTAATGCCTAAGCACTACTATTTGGCGGCAGAATATTTGACACTGCGGTGGTACCTACCTAGCCGGCCTCTTGCAACAAAAAGACCTACCACCAGTGTGACTGATTGCACTGGTGGAATAATCTCTGCTGTGACAGAGGTTATCCCAACAGCGGGCGATGGGGTCGTCACATCCCGACGCCGGTAAATATCTAGATTAATATATCTAGATTTTTAAGCAAGCGGAACCTACAAAAGCTTGATACGCTATAAATATTGCGTTATTCTGCCGAATATTGATAGATTTTACACAAATCAGCTTTATTAGTAACCGATCGACAGGTAATTTGTTTCGAAAACGATATTTTATATTCGATTTGCGACCAATAACTCCGTGTAAACAACGTTATCAATGACGTAAAAGAGATATATGGACGAAAATGACTTGAGATTCCTTTCTTATAATCGGGAAAGTTCCCTTCCGCTCATAATTTTAGATTCCCTTGGTGAATATTTTTCCGAAGGTTGAAATGGGAGGGAGGATGAGGTTAGAGGGAGATGCCAATAAAATCCATACTTATAATATTTGCAGCCTCCGCACTTCACGCACACATGGATACTGCGATTTAGCTCTCTTTGGAGGATTTTGTACGTTATATAGGTTGTTATGATTTATTAGTGGGCGATTTTTTTGAATTGGTTTAACTAAATCTTTTGCTTATAATATTTCTATTTCCACTTACGAACGAATTACATACGTTACCTCTTTACAACGAAAACCTCAATATAAACATACAATATACATTAGAGTGATATAAAAATAATTTTTTTCGTCTTCCAAACAGACTTAAAAATACTTTGAAAAGGTGAGCCATTAATATTGTCCGCATCGCATTTTTTTAATTCCCATAGGAATAACATGGGAAAAATTATTTTTGCTTCTATCTACGCATAATCAATAAAAAAATCGATGTGTGTATGTGTATGTTCCACGTGGACTATAAAACGGTTCGACCATTTTGATGAAATTTTCAGGCAATAAGATTAACTTGGCGAGCGCAAAAAACAACACTTTAATTTTTTTGAGAATTCCTGTGTAACGCTTAAATTTGTATTAAATACTATTATAACATGGTAATATTTTAATATATCCGAGTGTGGCGATTAGGTCTAATTTGAATTAAATATACTTAATTCAACTAAATAATGTATCACTCTGTATAATCTCACACACAGACGCCGAGCGTCGCGGCGCTGGAGAAAAAAATGTACGATGCCATAAAAAATCACCGTCCATTCGCTCCCGGCGTTTTACTCGTTTTTTCCCCTCTGAGGGTCGTGCGTTGCCTAGCAACGAACACGCCCCCTCCCCCGAGTGAAAGCTGCCGACATTTTATCTGGTAAAAATGGTGATGTTATATTTTTGTACAGATGCCTAACTATTTTCTAACTAATATTATAAATGTGAAAGAATGGATGGATTGATGGATAGATGTTTGTTACTCTTTTTAACTTTAATTTAAATATAAACGAACTTAGTCACACGTTGCGTTGGTGTTAAAATTACGAAGCACCAACGAGTGAGCGACAATTTTGTCTTTACCAATGGGCCGGTACGACTTTCAATATACTATACAGGTCAGTTTTTAACCCTCGACCCAAAAAGAGGGCGGTTATAAGGTTAACGTGTGTATGAAACTGTATGCGTGTCTGTAAATGGTAGCTCGAAACGGCTAGAACTATTTTGATTTTAGTGTCTTTTGTTTCGATCGAGAGTGCTAGCTATGATACAACAAAATCAATCCATCCGTTTGTGTATCATCAGGTTTTTTTAGTTGAAAGTTGAAGCTTAAGTCGGAGATTCTTAAAATTAATAAGGCCCAGTAATTTCACCAGCTACAGTGTCTTTCAGATCGAAACACACTTCTGCTTTGCGGTAGAATATCTGATACTGCGGCGGTATCTACCTAACCAGCCTCTTGCAAGGACTACCGCCAGTGTAGCTAACTAACGTCACTATTAAACTAACAATATTATTTAATGAAAGAAAAAGTCAACTGAAGCACTGAAGCAAACACTTTGTAAACATGTCTGCAAAACACAAATAAATCCGATATTCCTAAGTTAGCTCGCAAATAGTAACTTAATATTTGGAAATCAATTATCCGTGGGTAGTATTTGTTCAGGAAAATAACGGGATTAGGAAAATGATATACGTCAGAATCGTTATTGTTTATGGTACGCTGTAATAATAAATATTTGTCTGTGACTTGGAAAAAAAGTTTTTAAATAAAGAGTTTTTATATTTTCAATTTTTAATTCTGTATCAGTTTTATCATAATAATATAATCTTAAGTTGCATTTATTACTATTAAAATTTTATATCCTGCAACGTTGTTAATAAATAAACTTCACTTTCGCTACTATAATATATGTATTACATATGACACGCCTCAAAGTTATAAAAAATAACACCTAAGGCGTATGTAACAGAACTAAAAAACTCCCCTACTTTTAAAAAACCAAAATAAAACGTCTCCCATTGGCTGAGTCACCCTAATAAAAAAGGTAAAGACGCGTGCTATACACGCGCTCCACCATTCAAATTCAAATATCGAACGCACGCGCTCATATGCTACATACGACGGCTGCAAGATATTACAAGCTTACCATTTTAAAATAACCCTCCCCAGTTCCTTTTAACGAAGTAATATTTAAAAATAAAGATCATTTAATACTGGCTGGTTAGTTAAAAATACGCTGTGGAAAAAATATAAAATGTAGGGAAGTATTTTAAAAATAGAACGTCTCCCCTTCCTTAGGGGACTTGGTTGATGTATTGTCGGTGTTACTCCGGATTTTCATAATACACAGCGTGTGTTGGTTCAGTGAGGCTCGTAAGATTTGTCAATATATGGTATGTGGGTGTTATTTCGGTCTGGTCACGTGGCGTGGGGAGATCGGGTTTCCTAGATATTGTTATGTTTACCTGTCGTCAAGTTACAGTTTCCGTTGAGGTGAGGGCGAAATCCTGGAACTCCCTATGACAATACAAGAGTCAGCTTTCTAAAATTCTGTTGCGCCAAAATTTTAAAACTACTCAAACCAAATGATGTATAAAAAATATTAAAGTATTATTAATAAAATAAATTATTGATTGAAAGTTTAAATTTATTTTCTATAATTCAAAACGGTATACTTAGTTTGGAATGTAACATATGAGATGAACAAAAAGACAAAAATAAGGATCAATTTAATTATCATTACTCACACTCCCTAAGCCGAGTTAAAACCGTCAATTTATTATTATACCCGTATCCAATTTAAAACAACACACGCCGAAACGAACATTAGGTGTTGGGGAGAATACATTGTTTTGGAACGAACATAGAGGGGAATCTCTGGGCAGAAAAAACAATTTAAAAATAAAATGAAGTAATTATAAAAGGGGAGGGAGCGGCGCGTGTCACGGCCTCTTATTTATTTCTGCTCAGCTGCCGTTTGAATTTCGAACTTGCCTGCTCTGTGGCATATGGCTGTCAAAAGAATTACAGATAAAAAAATATTTTACACCTGTTCATTGTTTGAGTAAATAGGTTATATATATTATTAAAATTCTTAAATTCGATAAACTTTGTCAATTTCTTTTTTTAATTATTTTTTGTTGTTAAGCCCATGCCTTTAAAAATGCAGGAGAAAAAGGTTTAATTTTTCCTTTTATAATTTCTAAATGTTGTATATCACATTTATTTAATTCACTTCGACTCATTCTTATCATTCGATAATTTAATTACGGAGGATTTTCGGTTAATGCTATAATTGTTTTTATACAATTTTCTATTAAACTTAATTGCTACATAGAATTACCAATGCGGGTAAAGATTTTTAATTAAATTATCAATCGGGGTTGATGTATGTACTTTTTGAAAAGAGATTTGATTTTTGTTTTCGATAACAAATTATTGATAGACCCCTCTATACATAACATAGATTATAGATAATATAGAAATGTTTGGAGTGCTTTCGATGAGAAACGATTAAAGTGAACCAATGGGACTTTATATGTCATAGGGTTTTATTATAACGGTAATAGCAAGTCTAAATATTCAAAATATTCATGTAATTTTTATTTCGCACCTTTAGAACGAAAACGCCACAATTAAAAAATATCGAAAATTTAGCAATGACTTAAAACAAAATTCTCAATGTAAAAAATAATAATAATAATAAAATAGTCCAAACATAGTCCCATTCGAGCGTAAATGAATGAAGTAATTTTTTGAGTTACGCCGTTTTCATCCTAAAGATTCGATTTATTCAGCTGAATAATCTATGTATAAAGTATGTACTTTAATATATTGTTAAAAGTTATTTCACAGACATTATTACGGAACCCAGCGCACAGTCAGAGAGTTCTGCCTACTCGCACAATGCTGGTCTTTTTACGTTAAATATAAATGTAAGTGAGATAATGTTAAGAATGAAATTTCTGCTTGTTTTATTATTAAAATAAAAAAATAAAAACAACCACAGAGCTAAAAAGAAAAAATGTAATTGCTAAATTTATTTGCTTATTTGCTTTATGTCATAAATTCCAGAAACAACAAAGTTTGTTTTTTTATTACAATTTATCTTTACCTGTCAAAATGACCAGTAATTTGCAACGCAGAGGTGGCGAGCGTTATCTACCATCTCGCCTCTAAGGTGGCTCGAACGGTCACTTAATTACTGACCACCCGTAAATTGGTGACAAATGTGACTTTTTTAATGGCTTGTTTGTTTTAGGCTGTTTAGTCTTGATATATGCATTGTTTTGTAAAAAAATAATCTGGATCCATTATCTAGTAGTACCTATAACGTAAAACAGTTTTTTGTTGCTATTTGTTATCTGTTGGCCCTGAGTTAAAAATATGTGTATTTAACAAAAAAAACATATAAAATATATTTTTTTATATAATAGGTATTATAATATAAATAATGTTTTATTAAACCATTAAGACCTGACTTCAATGTATACGTTTTCTTTTTCTTTTTTTAACCCCTTTTACAGAATAGACTATTCAAGATTTTTTATGAGCGTGTTGGATCTCTGTTTTAAAGTGTTTTTATAGACGGCATATTTTTTCTAAATAAGACCGTAAATTTTTAGTAATAGATTAAACAGATGCACTTTGTAATTATGATCAGTAGGATATGTACATTTATAATCAATGTACTTTTTAAATTTCACTTCATGAAATTCAACCCGCATGCCGATTGACCATTGCCAACCGAACTTTCTTAACATACGAAAATTACAGCTGCCGGCTATTAAATAAAAATCCCCTATTTGACATCTTTTTAACAATAGCCCTCAAAATGACCAGAAAAACTTCACCGGTCACAATGGACGATGCGAGGGTGGATTTAAAAAAACGCATCGGTTAAAATTTTAGATTCCGATAGATTTATGCGCAGTAGTTATTCCAGGGCTGTACTTAAACTGTATCGACGAAAACAAGAGATGACTGAGTCAGAAAAGGCTTTACATATGTGCATTGGTAATTGTTGAAAAAAAAAATCATCATAACCTGCAATATATCTCATAAAAGTTACTAAAAAATAATTAATTTGGTTTTAAGCGAGATCAAAAATACAGGTGATGTTTTTGCCTCTTGTGAATAATTGTTTCTTTTCGTTTGTTTTTTTGTGAATAATCGCTTCAAAGTATAAATAATTCTCATGATCACTGCATCCATATTTTTTTGCAATTTACTTTAAGTGTGTGAAGTTACTCGTTGGTTTTGCTGTTCATATGAAAACTTTTAACCATAATTTAATAATATTGTCATCCGCTGACTTACTATAAACTAAGGACTGGTCCTACCATACAGAAAAAATGGACAAAAAATCGCTGGTGCTCCTTTGTAGTTAGTGTGTGTTAGGTGTAAGTTACTCACACGCTAACATGGATTATGTTTGCGTGCTCGTGACGCTAACTTCATTCGATAATGTTGCATTAAATTTACGAAGGAGCACTGGCGAATCTTTGATCATTTGTTTGTATATAATATATGTCAATAATAATAAATAAGTCTGTGTTGTCATCCTAATTATTAGCAACTAAGTGCGGCCCTGACTCTGTGGCCGCAGTGTCCGGTTGCAGATGCTTGAGATAAGAATATACCATTGTTGGTCGTTTTGTGCCAATTTAACTGTTTAAGAGAGATTATTTCTCTTTTTGTTCAATTCTTCAAGGTCGTTAAATTTTGTATACAAAAATATTTCCTCAAAAAAGTCTCGCTTTAGCTATATTAAGCTAGACTTTTTAAATTTATGTTGAATGTTTTCTCAACTATAAATTAGATTTTTTGTATTTTATAATAGAGGTTGTTCATTAAAAATATAATGTAATACTTATCTATAGGCTGTGTGTACTCATTTTATACATTTTATGTATATATTTGGCGAAGTTGTGGCGCAGCGGTAGCGAATGTACCTTAAGCGCCCCAGGTCGCGGGTTCGATTCCCGTTCGGAACAGATGTTTGTATTGACCATACTGGCATGTTTTCTGGTGTGGATGTATTTGTCCTTGTCATTGTGCTTCCGGACCCCGACACGGGATATATCTATCCTAATGGAGGCCGTTGAGTGTGTAGCGTTTATTTTATTAATTACGATACATAGTGCATTTTATTTAATAAAAAAGTTTCTATAAAAAATAGCAAGTAATTATTAAGTTAACAAAAATATTTTTTTCAAATATTTCCAAAACGAAATGCTAAAATGCTTTCCTAATTCGTGTGTAACAACTTTCTGTGACTGACAAGGGTAAGTTTGAAGACAACTAGATGACACACCATGTTCACAGTTCGGAAGTGCATAGACGCTTTTTATCTCAATTTTACAGATACAGTTAGAAAGAGAAAAAAATAACTAAGCTATTACGTTGTTAGATAGTCTAACCGACTACTAACAGATATAAATAAAAGTGTGTACAATTTTTTCTTAGTATACAATTAGGCTTTAGATAATTGGACACAAATAAGCAATACCATGTCAACCCACACTTTTTTTATGTATTGGTCAAGTTTTTGGCAATTTCAAGATGTATGTAAGTTATTTTACTTATTTTCATTCAAATTTTCAATT
Organism: Hestina assimilis; assembly: GCA_023373885.1. NCBI lineage: Eukaryota > Metazoa > Arthropoda > Insecta > Lepidoptera > Nymphalidae > Hestina > Hestina assimilis. Next base: position 4,748,398 of record CM041741.1, on the reverse strand, counting down.
TTGTTGGTTGACATGGTATTGCTTATTTGCGTCCAATTACCTATAAGGTTTTATGAATAATGACACCGTTGTGGCGTGTCTGCCTTGAGTCTCAACGATTCCGCTTTGTATTGATCTAACAAATATCTGTTTCGGCCTGGGCGTTTGTTCTTGTGGGTCTTCCCACCGTGCCTCGGAAAGCACTGTAATCGGTCGGTCCCGGTTGTTGTTATCATAACGTGTGATAATAATCATTAACTCCTAAATAGACAGAGATAGGTAATTAACTGCTCCAATGAGTTACTGGTGCACCTTTAGAGTTGCGGAGGTCAGATGGCAATCAATCTGTGTAAAAACTAATATCCTGTCAAATCCGGGTAAGAGTAATAAGCAGACCCTGGGTAGGTAAAATATCGGGAACATTGCAAAGAAGAAGATGGTTTTATGAATTAATTATTGTTGTAAGAAAATAGAGCCTTGAGCTTTTCACTATTAACGGGCCAACTCGAACAGGCAAGTACCCTAAGTCGGAATATCGACGTGAACTAGACTTTTTTAATTGTGTATTGTTACCGGCCCTGCAGGCCTTGACAGCCTCAGCAGACGGGGATGGACGAGTACCCGTACGAGAAAAAGGTACATAAGGTAAAGGTAAAGGTACTGCGTACAGCCTTCGTAAGGGCTCAAAGCTGATTTCGACTACTGTGAGGCAAAACCACAACTAAGGACGTAATCAGGAATGAGGTTTTGTAAGTGTGGGAGGCCCAAACTACCACCTCTTGTGTCCCCTTTTCATATTTTACCCTGGTCTCGTATTTACCTCGTTTTCTACTTTAACTGGCAGCATAAAGAAATGTCTCTATAGTTAGTGTTGCTAGTGAATATTAAAAACTTCTAAATTAAAACATAACTTTCAATGTTATTTTAATGCAGTTCCAGCAACATAAATAACGCTGTTATAGCTTTTTAAAGTCGATCCTAACATTAATTTAAACACTAAACTATCTCCGTCACATGCAATGAAGATGAACGACCCGTCTAATGAATGACGCGAGTTTCGGCAAAGATTAGAAAAATTTTCACATGATCATGGTATTTAAAGTTCCTTAATAAAGATACTTCAGTTTCTTATAAACGGTTTGTGATATATATGTGATATTGTTTAATGTCAAAGGCTGTTTTCCCATTGGCGTAGCCAGGTAGGAGAAGGGCGAAGCTGTCCCTCACTAGACCTTGCTATAGATACCGAGAAACCCAGGAATATAATGCATTTTTAACTATTTAACTAATAACTATTGAAAAAAATAGTCAATAGTGCCCTCCTCTGGACCCTAAATTAAAATGTAGCCCTCTCTCAGGCCAAATACTGGCTTCTTCCTGGCAAGTGAAAATAATAAATAATAAACGCTGCACACTCAACGGCCCCCATTAGGATAGTAATAGCCTGTGTCGGGGGTCTGGAAACATTCACAATGACAAGGACAAATACACCCAGACCGGAAAATATGCTTGCATGGTTAATACAAACATACATGCTCCGAGCGGGAATCGAACCCGCGACCTGTGGCGTTTAAGGCAGGTTCACTACCGCTGCGCCACAACGTCGTCTATATCAGATTATAGTTTGACTAAACGAGTTCAATTATACATTAAATGGAGAACTCTGTCTACGTAGCGGACATTCTGCATTGCCGGTATCAAGTCCGATTAAAAGAAAAAGGATCGGAGAAGGATATCGTTTGTCGGAGGTAAAGAGACATAAAACACATACAAGTAAAACCATCCAGAGTGAAAAACAAGCGACGCCATAACCAAACCGTATAACATGCCAATAAAATTTTTGTTTAATTATTTAAGATATTTGTGTCGACACCGTTGTGGCGTTGTGGGTAGCGAGTCTGTGAGCCTTTAGTCTCGAAGGTTGCGGGTTCGATTCCCGCTCGCGCAGATGTTTGTTAAAATTTCTGTCTCGGTCTGGGCGTTTGTCCGTGTAGGTCTCCCCACCGTGCCTCGGAGAGCACGTTAAGCTGTCGGTCCCGGTTATTATCAATAACATCTGATAATAATCATTATTTCAATCTTGACAGTAAATTGCTCTTATCCAATGAGTTACTGGTTCGCCCTTAGGGTTGCGAAGGTCAGATGGCAATCGCTCTGTGTAAAAACTAGTAACCTGTCAAATACGGATAAGAGTAATAAGCAGACCCATAAGGGTACATAAAAATACCGGGAATAATGCTAGGATGAAGAAGATTTAAGATATTTGTGTTGGTTATTTTAAATTATTCTCATGTGGTTGTTATGTTAAAACGATAACACTTCAACTGTTTGACAGCTTACAATGTGAACTTTTAGTATTGATGCAAGATTACACAAAAATAGATAGTAAATTGACTGTCGAAAAATTAGTAAAGTTCAGTGTGAACGACTTTTATAGGTCATTAGGTTGTATATGATAACCAAAAGTAAGTTAGGCATTAAATTTATTTTCGAAATGTATATTGCTGTTGTCTCTACTCGCCTTGATAGCGTCATCATAAGTAAATTTATTATAGGTGACTTGTTTGTCACATCTGATTTAAGAATCTTTGTTCTCCAATCTTCGAGGCGGTAGTTCAGTCGCTGCACTTGTTTTGCCGCATGGTAGCTAACTTTTTACTTAAACTTTTTTTTTTTCACAGATAAAAAATATTGTAACACGAGCCGAACGGCATGCGGATGTCGGTTGCAACGATCCTTCGCTTCGAGTTAAAATGATTAAATTAGCTGTTTTGCTATTTGGAGAAATGTTCAAATCTTATAACGATGTTCCCTAATTATAGAACATATAATTTAATTTTCTGTAACATTTATACGTATTTTTCAATAATAGCAAAAAGCCTTGGAAATCCGCAACAGCGCGATTTAAAAGACATTTTCTTCCTCGCACAATCACTCTGTGGAACCAACTTCCGCCGGCGGTCATTCCGAACCGACACGACCTGGGAACCTTCGAGAGAAGAGCCTATTCATTCCTTAAGAGGTCAGCAAGGCACCTGTCCTCATGTCCTCTGGTGTTTCAGATGTTCATGGGTGGTGGTGATCGCTTAACATCAGTTGAGCCTCCTGCCCGTTTGCCCTCTCTGACATGAAAAAAGAATTTTGAATATAAACTTATTAATAGAAAGTTTTATAAATCTGTGCATAAAATACACACTTAAGTTGGTAATAAGTTATTGCAAATTAAAAAATCACTATATATTCTGGAGAATGATTAAGAATGATATAAAAACATGACTTTTTATTGACAAAGACCCAAATAGCTTACGATGGTACATTCGCATTTTTGCTTTAAATTTTTTTCACTTCAGTTGCGAATTCGCTCTTGCAGGAAATGATGCTCAGGAATGAGGATATATTCTTGTTAATTTGCATCATAAATCATCGAAAATGTTCTTTTTGTCGTTTCTGTTCGAGTGGGAGGCGTCGATTGGACCTTTTTGTCGCTACATTTCAGACATTGCACCGCCACATATCGGGTTGCAGAGTTCTTTGAGGTTTTTATGCGACTTTTTTAGCTTCAATTCATGTAGCGATGTAAAATTTATTAGATTCGTATGTTTTTAGAAACTATTTCTTAATGGTCTATGTTTATAAGGCTTGTTCCAATTTTTGTAAATGTTTACTTAGTTCTGGTTTACATTACAGCTTTCTTATAATGCAATAATACCATCATCACCATCAGGCAACGAAGTGCCTGATGTTAAGCGGTTATTGTAGCTTGTAAGAGCGAATTGCGAGCATTTTAAAGTGAAGGCGCGAGTTCGCAACGAACCCTTTGCACTCAAAATTCGGCTGTGTGATAAACTGAGTGAAGCTCTAAACGCTTGTAATACCAGTGATTATACATACGTTTTGCACTAAACACGGGAGGAAGGGAACGAGGGGATAGACAAGGATATACGGTATATACGGTCATAGAATAAAACAAAGTCGCTTTCTCTGTCCCTATATCCGTATGTATGCTTAAATCTTTTAAAACTACGCAACGAATTTTGATGCGGTTTTTTGAATAGATAGAGTGATTGAAGAGGAAGGTTTATATGTATATGTATAAGCCTCAATAGCTCAACGGTAGAAGGGCCGACTTCGCTCCGTTAACGCGAGAGTCGCAGGTTCGATCCTGACCCCTTGGGCTATTGTCGTACCCACTCCTAGCGCAAGCTTCGAGCTTATTTGAGGGGCAATAGGAATATTAGTAATGCCATTAAAAAGCATTGCTAGTATTCTTAAAAAAAAAAAAATATAATAACATCCGTTAAATAGTGGAGAAATACTGCTATTTTTGAGATTTCTAATGTGATGTCGTAAATAATTACATTTAACGCGTGCGGGCGACGGGCAGTAATGAATAAATCAAAACTACTGGATCGATTTTAATCATTTTTTCACTGAATGACATAGGCTATATATTTTATACCCGTGCGAAGCCGGAGCGGGCCGCTAGTATCTAATGAAACGCAGCAGTCAGGACACTACTGTCTTATCGATATTCTGTGAAGGTAAAACATCCTTGGTCACTTACATAAAAAAAAATTATAAAATAAAAATGTATAGCATAATATGCTAAAATATATAACACTAAAAATATAAAAGCGACATTTGGCTGGTCCATCGTAAAACATAAGAAAATTTCGACAAACTTGTATCAATATTATGATAGTTTTGGGAATACGCCAAGTGCTTCCGATTCTTGACTTATCTGACCCGGGGGAAGCTATCCGGAACCCGAGATACCATATTACATCGATAAACAATGATTTACGTGTGATCTTGAAAAACCGTTAAGTTCTCTGTTGAAAATAAATCGCTTTTTCACGTTACAGCTTCTTTGCCCGCGAATAAAAACTTTTGCATTTATTTTAACAGTTTAATTCTATTTTATTTATTTATGATTAATTTTATTGTATTTGTTTGAATTAAAGATTTTAAAGGCGTCGGGATGTGACGACCCCATCGCCCGCTATTGGGATAACCTCTGTCACAGCAGAGATTATTCCACCAGTGCAATCAGTCACACTGGTGGTAGGTCTTTTGTTGCAAGAGGCCGGCTAGGTAGGTACCACCGCAGTGTCCAATATTCTGCCGCCAAATAGTAGTGCTTAGGCACTACTGTGTTCCGGTTTGAAGGGCATTGTACGCTAGTGAAATTACTGGGCGAACGAGATTTAAGAACTAATAATCGAGGTTGGCAACGCGCGAGTGGCACCTACTAATGGTGCTGCAAGCGCTCATAGGCTGCGGCAGCCACTTACCATCAGGTGGGCCGTATGCTTGTTTGCCAACTTCTGACATAAAAAAAAAAAAAGAATTTAGAAACGTTCCTCTATTTATTTATGTTATGTTCATACGCATAGTTTTTAAATAGAATCCTAAGATATTATTTCTTTCTAGAATATAAGTACAATGATTTTCTCTTTTCTTTACTTAATAGTAAATAGTGTATTTTCCTGGGAATATTTTCAGGATTTGAATATTATTCTATTCTAAACTATTACTGATGTTGTTGAGCTCTCATTATTACATAATGATTTAGATTAGATTAAGTTGCTTACTAAAAGCATGCTTACTATGCAGTAATCATGAGAGACTGGACTGGACTTGGAAAGAATATGGGTAGCTGGATAGGTGTTAATAATAATAAACACTTGAACGACTTGATGAACTTAGTACCTATTAATTTATGGACATATATAGTTTTTTTAAATTTGTATCTAAAACAGGGTTGCCTGGTACTCATTGGATCAGTCATAGTGATGTCACCTTTAAATCGCAATTTTCTTTACCATAATTGGGTTTGTTTTATATATGTGTGTGTAATAAGGCAAATAAATAAACTGGGCAGAAACAACTTGTTCCAGAAGGTATACAAGACAAAAAAAAAACCGAGAAACAGATAACACAATCTCCATCCCTTTTTGACAATTGTAAATGACATTCGGATACTCATAATGATTAGTGGCGATCTTGCGGAAATAGCTCGCGGTTCAGAGTTCGAGTCCCATGGGACCCAGCTCATTAGGTCTAGCATCTGTGGTTAGCACGTGGATGTTGCAGGTCGATTTGAAATTGGGTTTTTTTGAAATGTACCAATTTTCAGTTAACATTAAAATGAAATAAGTTTTCAATGTTCTATATATGCTTTTATTCTCTCCTTTGAACCGATTTCGATAGTAGTAGTAGTAGTAGAAGTATTACAAGCGTGTTCAATCCTCCTCCCCGCGGGAAGGATGGGAAGGAGACGGAAGAAAAAGGATAAGATATCAAAGTTCGAACCTCCGGCAAGAGTTTGATAGATGATATTATATTTTCGTAACCGTCCCATAAAAGTTCATTTTCCTTTATAAAGATCAAAGATAGTCAACTAGGTCCAATCTATGTATATTTGTGTATGCCTTTAGCGGTTTAATTAATTATTGATTACATATTACTGAAATTTTTCATAAATTTCAATTAATTAATTAAATGGGGTAAGAATTTATAATAGAGTTCTTACTGGTATTTTATGTTAAAGTCAATATAAATCGCCAGCCAGCCATTTACGAATATGTTCTGATTACAAAATGAACTGCAACACAAAGTTTGAAACTTTTTGTCGCAATGAACAGGATTTCACACTTTCAAGAGCTACATCTTAGATACGGTTCACACTTTAGTCGTCCCGGTACTTAGGATCACGATGGTATTGATAAAGAAATATGTACTCTGTACCCCTATAATAAAGTTGAATTTTAATTTGTAAATGTTTCTTAAAGTTTAAAAAGTAAGATTTCGAAGAAATGCTATCGGTATTGTACTTCTACATACATAAGTTGATGTATATCTTAAATTTGTTGGAAAAATTGTGTTTAGCGTAAGGAATTATACTTTCCTTTAGAACTGATTTCGTGCTGAAGAAGAAAATTGTAGCTATGGCCTGAATTGAAGCCTGAAGTAAATATTTTTTTACAAAAACTACGTCCTAAGATTACAATAAATAATCAAAAAGTCTATCATTTTTCTTAAATATTTTCATTGACATTATTATTGACACCGTTGTGGCATTGTGGGTAGCGAGTCTGCCTTAAGCCTCGACGGTTGTGGGTTCGATTCCCGCTCGGAGCAGATGTTTGTATTAATCGTACAGGCATGTTTTCCGGTCTGGTTGTGTTTGTCCTTGTCATTGTGAATGTTTCCGGACCCCCGACACAGGATATAATTATCCTAATGGGGGCCGTTGAGTGTGTAGCGTTTATTATTTATTATTCATAAAATGAAATGCAAATACTTAAAGATTTACAACAGTTAAACAAAAGAACACCAGGAAAAAAGTGTTCTTTCATAAATATGGCTTTTTAACCTTATTCAATAATTAACCTGCCTGTTATTTTTACAACTGACAAACTAATAAGGTATGGGAATATATGGTATAGAGATAATTTATAATTAATACTTGAAGATAAAACTTCCGACTCCTTTTTAAAGAAAACCGCGACTTTTCGACTATGAGTTGACAAAGTTAAAATTTATAATATGGAGAAGGAGTTCAGATAGTTAATATCTAACTATGATTATGTTATAAATTAAATTAAATAAAAAATCAACTGTTCACGTTCAAACTGCCAATATGCCAAATATATATATGTCTTTTTTTTTTTAAATGATTTAATTCAATAAATCCTTTGTTGCCACAGCAATGCATGACCAGCTCTACTAGTTGTGATAAAGCCATAGTCATGTAGAAAATGTTGTTAATTCTTATAGTCTACAAGTTTTGTGTTTTAGAATATTTTGCACAAAAGAACAATAATTACTCTTGCATTATATGTCTAAGAAGCCGGCTAGGTAGGTACCGCCGCATTATCAAGTATTCTACCGTGTGCGTGTTCTAGCAGCGTCTTTGGCATTACTGTGTTTCAGTTTGAAGGCTACTGTAGGTTAGTGAAATTACCGGGCAAAGGAGATTTAAGAACCAATAACTTAAGGTTGGCAACGCGTGAGTGGCACATACTAATGGTGTTGCAAGCGCTCATAGGCTACGGCAACCGCTTATCATCAGGTGAGCTGTATACTTTCTTGCCAACTTAGTAACATAAAAAAATGTTTTTATTCAACATCATAACCATGAAGACGATGACTTGTCGTCCACCTTGCACGAAATGCAGATGGATGTCATTCGCAATTTCCATAATATCTTACATTCATATAGAATTCTGGGGCAATCCTTTAATATTTTTTGCACCATTGTTGTCTCTCACAACACTTGCGTGACGATTATTTGACAAGGATCTTTCATTCGAGATATTTACTATGGAAAGGTGTTCTACATATTTTGTCTAGGGTAAATGTGCCTATGTTTGATATCGTATTTTATTGGAAGATGTGAAAAATACTTAGATTTGAAACACTAAGATTTTTCAGACAAAAAAATTTTTTTAAATAATTAGGTATATCTGTTTTCTAAACATTATTTTGAATACTTATTTTTTCTTGAAATACATAAATAATGATCTTGATAAATAATCTGCAACACATGTTTTGTATAATAAATTTGACGGAGCAAGGCTTTCTAGTAGAAGTATTATAGTATTTAAATGGAGACCTCTATACTGTTTTATCGATCGGAAGCTGTTTGTTACTGGATAAGCAGTTTTTGATTTAAATGAATATAGCACTTTTACTCTTTAGTTGTTATGAAAATACTCAACTTATTTCAGTGCTGGGCCATAATGAAGATATATCATATACGACGTGTACTATACAAAGGATATGGCGCGTTGCCAAACATTTTCTTTAGACATCGAGTGGAGATAGACGAAAAGATCCACAATGTAAAAAAAATTATGATACGGCCTAAGACTTACTTTATACTGTGGACCGGCCCTTACATACAAAATGACACGATAATTTTGTTGCGTTGGTGTTGAATTTACGCAGTGCCACTAATGAGTCTTTTGGGTCATTTTGTCTGTATTAATGAGCCGGTCCACTGTATGTAGTGAGTGTATGAATACGTCTTATGCGATAATATTAAGGAATAAAAAACTTGCAGTAGCCTTTACAACATTTATAGCAGACTTTTAATGCATGGTGCTTGGTGATTCGAGACAATTTGAACGTATTAAATTAAATATAATATTGTAATGCATATATATATATATATATAGTGGTATCATAATAAGTCTGCTTTGACATATTCTCGTCAAGACATTGCGTTGTTTTGACAATAATATTATAGTTATATGATGATTATCTTAGTTTTTTATTGTCTGGAAGCCTTACCAATATCCAAAATAACAGCTATTCTACTTTTTTAAAATTTAATCCATTTTTAATCTGCAGAAATTATGAAAAAAACTATAGAATTAACAATATCTATTTCACTTTTCGCGTGCATCGAATATACGATCTAAAATATTACCCCTTTATCCTACTCTTATCTAAAGGTGTATTTCAATGGGTTGAGCGAAATGTGACAATGAGTGTTTATTTGCGAAAGCATCTGCAACATGTGCGTAATAATCTATCATTTTACATAACCCTATGTTATTCAATGACAAATTCACCTCTGCTTCCTACGACATAATTTGATTGATTTCGTGAAAGTGTTTTGTATAAATCTTTAACCCAGAAACTTCGAAACTATCTGCCACTATGTTTTTATTACAATTTTTTAATAAGTTGGTAAGCAAGCATATGACCAACCTGATGGTAAGCGGTTGTCGTAGCCTATGGGCGCTTACAACGCCGTTAATTTCTAGGTATTACTCACGCGTTTCCAACCTCGAGATATTGGTTCTTAATTAAATCGCCTTTGACCAGTAATTTCACTAGCTACAGTGTTATTCAAATCGAAACACAGTAATACTGCTTTGCGGTAGGATGACTGAAACTAGTATAATGTTTTTATTTGTATTATAAAAATTTAAAAACAAAATGACTTTAGATACCTAACATACTCGTATAAGACATACATATATATGTATATAGAAATGTAGATGCAGTAACAGTAGATTGATGGAACAATCTCGAAAGCCTATCCAGCAAAAATAACATACAATTCTAACGTGTGTGTATGTTATTTTAATTTTTATAAACGACGAATATACAATGATCAATGATTACTTGATCATTATAAAAGTACTTTTTAAAGTCGGGTAAAGGATACAAGACAGTCGGTGACTTTAATTAATAAAACAAAAGCACATCACTAAATCAAAGAGTAAAAGAAATTAAAACAGATTAAAATAACTGTTATTTTACGACACCACCTTTTACCGACAATAATAAAACTTTTAAAAGAAAGCAAACAATGACAACTGTCGCAAAATCCTCAAAAATTGGTTCACATTCCCATCATCGAATATCAGGTAATGTTTTTTTTAAGAAATATGCTCTATAAAAGACACGGTGAAAGTTTTAGAAGAATCTACACGAACAAATACACATAATGCATTTTTTTTCATATAACAAGATCGATCGAAAAAACTCTTTCTCCGAAAGGGCCGATGGATCACAAAAGGGTTTTAGATTTCACAAAAACTTTTTTGCAAAATATACAAACGTCATGTCCTGTGGCGAGGATTCGTATTTTCATTTTCTATGTAAGGTTTTTTCTGTACAAATTATATCTGTGGTAAATGTGACTAAACCCTGAAATGAGTGTTAATATAAAAATTCAGGTCAAAACTATACTGCTTATAAAATTATATGGCCTTGTAATCGATATAAATTATATGAAATCAGAAAACTTGACTCATTGACTCATCAACGTTCAGCCTAAGCCCTTAGACACATAAAGTTGATTTTTTCACAGCTGCTGTTTTTAAGACGTAGACGAGAATTAGAAAGAATTTTTTTTAAATAAGGTTTAAAGTTAGTATCTGAGTCCGTCATTATTGAAGCTCACGTTTCTTTTAGACTAACAATTTGTGATAGAGAAACACGCGCTTAAACATTTTCTAAAATTAAAACCCTGAAAGGGTGAAACGGGCTTTAAAATTTTGTATCTTATGCATTGAATTCCGTGTAGAAAAATGTCCAAAGACTCGCTCAAGAAATGTGCTCTTCCATAAATTCAATACTTAACGCAACAAAACGAAGTAAGTCACACGCTGACTTGTTGCAAGCTTGTGACGCAAACTTCACCACATTATGTTGCAAGTTACTAACTTCTTTTGTCTATTTTTATGCAACAAAATCTTCTCATTACCAATCGTTATTAAGGCGTGCGAAGCCGCTGACGACAACTAGTGATCAATATTATCGAAAAATATTTGCACAAAATTCTTTGATTTTGTATGAAAGCAAAAAAATCTATATGAATATTTTATTGACAGGGTAATAATTGGCATTGTGACGGGGTCTATGTTTTGATGGACAGTCACCTTTACGGCCTTTGCACCCTCGAGCACGCGATGTCAAGTATTTATACTATAATTTGTTTGTACTTTTTCGTTAATATGTTTCTTGGAAACTTATAGACGTTAAAACTGATATCAATTTGTTGTTTTTGATATGATTTCAACGTTGCTAGTTTTAATTCTCGGAATTATGTCTGAGTTGATTAAGGATGTAGGTATTGGTTATTTTTATGAAGTAATAAATTGACATCTTTTCAATTGACTTAAAGAAAAAGAAAAGTATGTAATATGCTTTTATAAGACGGTAATTTTTATGAAAACGCATTCCATAATTTTCAGAATTACCACCAACTCTTCATGCTGCTTAATGTAATTATTCTTAAGTTATAATTTTATCCCCGTGCCCGTAGCAATTTTTATCCCCGGCCCTTGAGCCGCTATGGGTCTGGATTTTAGTAATATGGATACGAAAAATCACTACTTAATAGGTTTATTTGCACACTGTGGCATTAAAAAGGACGTATTTCATTTTTTCCGAAACTGTGTTAATATACTTTTGATACGTTGGCGGGCTTGGATACGCGGGGCCCCATTTCGTGCGGGGCCCGTAGCAATTGCTACTTTTGCTATAATAGTTAATCCGGCACTGAACACGAGCACTGAGATTGGTCATCGAGGTTTTAGTTGAAAAGAGCTTATCACAACCCGTGTTACGTAAAAGATGATACGTCCAAAAGATCAAAAAAGAACCATGCCAATTTACAAAAATGCCTCAATTACAAGCCCCTTCCTCTAAATGATCAACTGGTAATTTCTATTTCCCAGCGTTGTCAGTAATTTTTGCTATTATTAAGTGTTTGTGATAACTTTGAATGAGATAAATAAATAGGTATAGTAATTATTGTACAGTAGGCTATTTTAAGACGAGGAATAACATGGTTAATATTCAGTAAATAAAACAGTAATTAAAAAACTATAAAATTGTATTATAACCGCGGTCATTTAATAGTTTTGTTAATGATTTTCGTCATTTAAAAAAAATATGAAGATAAATATGATATACATATGCTTAAAATAATCTAAAAAAATTAGTATTATTTTATATTTTTTAATAAAACAATATCATAATAATTTATATTACTTTAATTTCGGATAGTTTTAGAAAAAATTAAATTATCTTAAATCTAAATATCTCTAGTAAATGCACACGTAATAATCTCAAAGGTTGTATCATAAAAATATTATGTTATTGCCAAAGAAGCTTCCAGAAAAGGCTTAATTGACAAGAACTTAAGTTTGCTACATATTATACAGAAACTGTTTTAAAGTAGAACTGGTACATAACAGCATACGCTTTTTATATTAACAATTCCCAAAAAGCCATTTTTTTGGAAAAAACTCAGGATTCATTTCACGAAATGAAATCATGAAATGCCTTTGCAGCTTGTATATTGTACCAAGGAATTTTTTAATTTTGAGTAAAATATAATTGTAGCAAACTTGACTTACAATTTTATATTAAAACCGGTATTTTATTAATTTTAATCAAAACACCATAAATATAACTAAAACTACAATCACGTAATTAAATATTTCTTATATATAAATGCTTTCAATGGCAAGACATACATATATAAACTACTTGAGCATATGAAATTGGCGTTTCATTATCAGCTATTGCCGAACTAAGAAAAATAAAGTATAAAAAATCTTACAGAATGCAGCATAGAGTATTTTCTTATACAATTAATGTCACGTATTCTACGAGTATTTAATCTATATTTAGTAGCTAGGTTTTTCAATGTTTTTTTTTTTAATATTTTTAATTTTTACACAAGTAATCTCATTGACTTATTATATGCAATGGCCGGTCAATTTTCATACGAAAAAAAAGTCAAAGATTCGCTGGTGCTCCTTCTGACATTTTGTCTCCATGGAAGCCATTCCTTAGTATATAATAAGACTATGCGCAGTCTGGTTTCTTTGTCAATTTAAAAAAAAATCTTAGTTCCTGTCAAAATCGGTGTAAAAATTTACACTTTTCCAAGGTTTCGAGATATAACTAAATGAAGTATTTGTACATTAAAATTACAGATATAGATCGTAGTCCAGCCCGTTTCCGCCGCTGAGGTAATCGTATAAGTATACCGCCATTTCGTCAAGCGCCTCAAGACGGGGGTCACCCATTTGCTCTTCTCGGAGTGACCTCGCTGACCTAGATAGGGACCTGCGAGCAATTTTTTTAGTCAATCGACTTCAAAAAGGAACAATCTTTCAATATTTTTCAGTTTAGAATTTTTTTAAATTTTAATTTTCATGGAAATATTTATTTTGCACAAATCAAATTGTCATCACAACAGTATAAAATAAACGTGTAACTGAATTCGTTCAGTTGCGTTGGTATTGAATTTGGGAAGGGTAACCAACGAGTGTGACATTTTGTCGGTACAAAAGTAATGGTCCATAGACTTTGCTATTCTAAAATATGTAGGTCGTTCTATAGTAGGTATATACAAGTCTATGCTTCAAAGGTAAAAAAAAGAAAATCTCAAAAAAATCTTTTTAAATTTCATTGAAGTTTTTGACGCTGCAGACGTTTGTATATTACGATGACGATACAATGACTTTTGTCAGCTTCTTACTTGAAAATCACTTGTCTGATTTGCATGATTCTTCATCAGTGTGAAAACTTACTTTTGCTAAGACTTAACATTTAGTGAATATAGATTGGGTAGTTTTGCATAGACCAACCAAAATAATAAAATTAGTTCGAGGTTTTTGCTGATAAAAATTGTAATGCTAAATTACTTTCTATCGAAAACTATAGGTTCATTTAATATTAAAGCCTGAATTGGTCAAAGATAGAAATACCGACTTGTAATGAAAGAATTGCACGTTCTGCACGATCCTGACCCGCTTAGGCTTTTGTCGTACAGGACAGGACAGTACAGGAATATGAGTAATGACTTGTAAATGCATTGTTTCTCTTACGATGTATTTAAATAATTGAATACCTGAAGTCGCTGTCTGTATCCAGTTCATCTTCGCTCGTGAAGCGTTCTCTAATATCTTTCATTATACAAGCCTCTAACTTCTTGTGCTGCAGGAATAGAAAATAACATAATTATTATCGTGCCACGAAATAATACATATATAAATTCAGGCTATATATAAAAAACTTTTGCACACCTCCATATTATAAACCTTAAGTAAGCTCACAGTCAAAGGCCTACGTGCGCGATATATGCTTGACATGGAGTTGGAAGTTTTTTTGGCGTTATTCATATATACAGTGATTAATATTAATTGTTATAACACATCTAAAGATTCATCTCTTATGGAGACGGTTGCTGTTAAAAATAGCCTAAATTCTTTCACATTGCTAGGTATATTTCATAAGTACAATTCTCAGAGTATTTTATCATCATACCTTATAACAGCGGAAGAAGAACATGGGTTTGATGAGTTCTTGGGACAGAGGTGCCACGTCACGCTTTATGTCTGGTACACATTGCTGGAAAGAAGATGCTTAATTAAATAAAAATCTTTATTATTCTTTAAGAATATAATAAACTATTAATTGATTTAAGTTTTTATTCAAGTTTTTATACTTGACTGCATTAAAATAGGTACTAAAAACCGCTAAACAAGCACAATCATTTCCATATAACCTGAATGATAGTGAAGGTATAGCAGGCGGGGACAGGCAATAATAGATAAAACTTTGAAGTGCAGCTAAATTTATTCGAAGACATGAGTGGCTATGTAACATTTTTTTATTTTTGCGTTTATTGAAGTTTTATATAGCTTTTATATCCATACTGTTAAACGTTATCTTTTTTTTATGTTGCAAGTTGGCAAACAAGCATACGGCCAACCTGATGGTAAGTGGTTGGCGTAGCCTTTGAACGCTTGTAGCACCATTAGTAGGAGCCTCACACTCACGCGTTACCAACCTCGAGACATTAAATCTTCTTATTAGTTCTTAAATCTCTTCTGCCCAGTAATCTCACTAGCCTACAGTAATACTATGTGGTGGTAGAATATTTGACACTATGGTGGTACCTACCTAGCCGGCCTCTTGGAACAAAAGACCTACCACCAATTATAACTTTGTGCATAACTCTTTTGCTTGAATATTCATTGTTTGAGATCTAATGTAGTTAGAGCCCATATAAAAGCTTCGTTTAATGTTAAACAAATAACATCTTAAGAATGTTAGATAACCCCTTCATCCACTCATGTTTACATCCTTTTGAGAACTTACCGAGAATTTCTGACAGAACTGGAGACCATCCTGGATATCACCCTTCAGCTCGCTGGAGACGGGGAGGTTGCTGATGCGTTGTGTGATCTGCTCGTAGTTTGGCTCAAGATTATGATCGATGTAGCCCAGCTCTTGCATAACGCAGGTGATGTTGCGAACTCGTCCAGCGTTCGGACCGCGCGATACTATTTCAAGACGGTCACGGAGGTCCAAATCGCGCTGAAATAAATAAATAAACACCCTCAACGGCCTACAGTCTTAACGGTCCCCATTAGGATACTAATATACTGGGCTCCGGAAACACACAATGACAAGGACAAAAACACCCAGACCGGAAAAAATGCATTTATGGACACTACAAACATCTGCTCCGAGCGGGAATCGAACCTGTGGCGCTTAAGAAAGGTTCACTACCGTAGCGTCACGTCGTTAACAAATTTACATTAAGTACATCAAAAAGTCCAGTCATAATGTTATTGATTTATTATTATGTTTTTAGATCTACAGTAATTAGTTGAGTCCACGACTTCGCTCGAGTTGACTGTAGAATTATTTTTAATTTTTTTTTTTAAGTGGAAATCCTAATTATTTTTTCCAAAATGAAAATAGCCTATCAAAATTAGTACAACCGTATCGAAGATTAGCTGGTAGACCGACAGACAATTTTATTAGTTTGTCTTCCTGACTAGCAACATGTTATAATTTCATATGCATTTAGTGAAAATTTGAGACATATACGTGTGCAGTATCGAAAGAAAATAAGATCTGAGTGGCTTGTGATTTCACTTGCAATACTTCCATTATGCTATCTCACCTAAATTGCCTCGACTATTGCGGGTTCGATTCCCGTTCGGATCAGATGTTTGTTATAAATATATGTTTCAGTTTGGACTTTTGACATTATGGGTCTACCCGCCGTACTTCGGTGAGCACGTTAAGCTGTCAGTCCCGGTTGTTATCATAACATCTGATAATGATCGTTAACTCTTGATAGGTAATTTGCTCTTAACCAATCAGTAAGGTTCGATGTGTGTAAAATCTAGTAACCAAATCAGGATAAGAGTATAAGCCGACCTTGCGTCTTCTTCTTCTTATCGAGTGGTTAGTGGCCAACCTTGACCTTGAAGAGTTGTTCACGTCACGTCAGAGTTGTTCACGTCACGTCAGAGTTGTTCACGTCACTGTTGTCAGATTGTCAACAGCCGGGACCGACATTTTACGTGCCCTCCGAAGCACGGAGACGCACTGTTGAAATACCACTATGCGATCACCCATCTAGTGACTGACCGCGCCTAAAGTTGCTTAACCTACCGATCGTTTACCGATCAGTAGGTGCTCTCGGCTATGAGAGTGTCGTGAATACCGGGAACCTTGCGTGTATAGCGGGACGGAATACTAGAAAGAAAAAAAAATACTAGATTGTTGCAAAGTTTCTTACCGACACCCTGCTGTTCCCGAAGAATGGTTGCTGATACAGCCCTTGTGGGAACTGCTGTTGCTGCTGATAAGCGTATGGGTTATATTGCATTCCGGGTTGGTAGAACATAGGGTTGTATGGGAACTGGTAGTAGGGCTGAGTGAAAGGCCTGAACTGTCCCGGTATCATGTACGGCGATGGTGGTTGGAAATTGGGCTGAAAATATAGAACGTCTTTAGTTTCTTAGTAGCATATAAAATATTAACTTTTGTTTGCTGTTATAAATACGACAACAGCTCTATGAATAATTATAGTTTTATAATTATTGACCTCGTACTCATAGACTTCACTACATAGTAAAAACAAAGTCGCTTTCTCTGTCCCTATGTATGCTTAAAATGTCTTTAAAACTACGCAACGGATTTTGATGCGGTTTTTTAAATAGATAGATTGATTGAAGAGGAAGGTTTATATGTATAATAACATCCATTAAGTAGTGGAGAAAAAAATATTTTTAAGGTTTCTAATGTGATGTCGTAAATAATTACATTTAACGCGTGCGGGCCACGGGCAGTAATGAAAAAATCAAAACTACTGGATCGATTTTAATCATTTTTTCAGTAAATGACATAGGCTATATATTTTATACCCGTGCGAAGCTGGAGCGGGCCGCTAGTACTATTTAAGTAGATACCTATAAGTAACTCTGGCGAGCAAAGACTATAATATTATCTGGCGAGTTAACAAGAGACCTGGTTTTGTGACGTTTATGAAACGTACTGCATGGAAAAAAGTTTTTGTTTTTGATCCAAAAATATATTATACATCATCATTTGAATTGTGAATATTGTGAATATTGTGTTATCACATAAATACTACATAAAAGTTTAAGATATTTTAAAAAAGGTTTAATAACATATTAAAATAGTAATTTTTTTAAACATGAGAACAATATTTTGTAGAAAAATAAGAATATAAACTAGAGTTGTGCCGACTATGATTCTGGCCGACTAGCCGACTAGTCGCCGACTGATCGGCACGTCCTTAATATAAAGAAAAAGTGTTTATGCATTCTGTACCTGTCAAACGTCATCCAAGTCAGGTCTCATGTTAACTTGCCGGAGATATATATACCTACTATATACAGGCCCTTCAGTACAGACAAAATGTCCAATAACTCGCTGGTGCTTCTTCGTAAATTCTATATTAACGCAACGAAGTGAAGTTATTCACGATAGATTATGATGCAAGCTTGTGACGCTAACATCAATCGATTATGTTATAAACTTGTAGCTAAGCACTAGCGAACCTGGACATTATGTCTGTATGGAAGTGCTTGTCTATAGTAGGTATATAGTAAGTTATAGTATTTTTAAGGCGTCGGGACGTGACAACCCCATCGCCCGCTGTTGGGATAACCTCTGTCACAGCAGAGATTATTCCACCAGTGCAATCAGTCACACTGGTGGTAGGTCTTTTGTTGCAAGAGGCCGGCTAGGTAGGTACCACCGCAGTGTCCAATATTCTGCCGCCAAATAGTAGTGCTTAGGCACTACTGTGTTCCGGTTTGAAGGGCACTGTACGCTAGTGAAATTACTGGGCGAACGAGATTTAAGAACTAATATCTCGAGGTTGGCAACGCGTGAGTGGCACCTACTAATGGTGCTGCAAGCACTCATAGGCTACGGCAACCACTTACCATCAGGTGGGCCGTATGCTTGTTTGCCAACTTTTAACATAAAAAAAAAAAAAAAAAAAAAAAAAAAAATAGTCGTACTTATTATTTATAAATAGTAAGGTTTGTCAAAAGTTTTAATTCTCAAGTTATTTGTTTTTATATATTCAAGAAGCAAGATAATTATATTGAAAAATTAACTAAAACGTGTAACATTTGAAAAATAATACGAAGCTATTTTATCAATCTGTAAAATGGTAAAATATTTATGGAATGTGTTATGTAAGAAATTATTTCGTCATAACCTCCATCGCCTCTTTAGCTCAGTGGTAGAGCACTGGTCTCGTAAACCAGGGGTCGTGAGTTCAATCCTCACAGGAGGCATCAAAGAAAATTATTTTTGTGAAAATGTTTCATTAAAAACAATTACCGCTTGTCTGAATGGTAGAATGTTTCCTAACGGTGATATTTTGTGTGATTGTGCTGGTTCGTGCTGTAAATCATTTTCGTGGTGAGCAGCGCCATCTGTTGGCCGCGTTATGGTTTGCGATGACGGGTCCATTGCAAAACCGGGTGGCAGTTTTCCTAGTAAGATAGACGGTACGTTCTGGTTTGGCGTTTCCTCAAAAGATGGCGGTGATGAACACTTCGCGTAGGCGTCCTTCATTTCTTTACGTATTTGTTTCACAACCTCCGGTCCGAAACAACTTTCGTATATCTGAAATTAAACGTTAATATATTATTATCTGACGTTGTGGCGCAGCGGTAGCGAACCTGCCTTAAACGCCACAGGTCACGGGTTCGATTCCCGCTCGGAGCATAATACGTTTGTATTGACCATGCAAGCATATTTTCCGGTCTGGGTGTATTTGTCCTTGTCATTGTGAATGTTTCCGGACCCCGACACATGATATCACTATCCTAATAGGGGCCGTTGAGTGTGTAGCGTTTATTTATTTATTTATTTATCTTATTGCATTTTGATATTTTGAATAAAAAAAAAGATAATTAAATAGATAATATCATCATATCAAACACAAAAATGTCATATCAATTTACGATTGAAATATTACGTTCAATATAAAAACTGCTTTAAAAATGTCATAAAAAGAGTTTTAAAATATAGTAGTATTATAAAATCATAAACACAGGATTTATGCAGAATAAAAAAATATATTATGTTAATAACATTATTGAAATTTAACATAATTTAGTAATTTGCCATACAAATTATTTATAAATTATAATGCTTATAATGACGAATGCATTTATTTGATCAATAAATTCACGTTCTATGTATCAAGCAGTCGTGGCCGAGCGGTTAAGGCGTCTGACTAGAAATCAGATTCCCTCTGGGAGCGTAGGTTCGAATCCTACCGACTGCGAAATATTTTTTATTACTTATTTCTGTGCTTTTATATACAATATATATGCTTTAAATAAAAAAATAATAAAACTATGTATTTACCTTCATCATAGCGTATTTTTTGATAAATTTGTCATCACTGCTTGCCAGCGCTTTCGCAGCCAAGCACAGCACACAGAGTAATAATATTCTTCGCACCATTTTGAACCTGATGTTACAAGAGAAGTTTTGATTGATTAGGTATTCATTAAGTTACTGGCTTTTGCCCGCGGCTTCATTCGCGTGAACAACGATTTTGAGGCATCTTTTAGGTAATATAGAATTAATAATTGATTCCTTTTACAATCCTTTAATTTTCTTTTTCACCACCTTTATGTTTTTGCGATAAAACATAAATTATGATGTCTTTCTCCAAGGTTCCATCTATATCTATACTAAAAATCATGATAGGTAATTCGTTTAGCCGCATGTCTAATAATATTACTTAATTATTGAGACATCACTACATAGTATAAAACAAAGTAGCTTTCTCAGTCCCTATGTATGCTTAAATCTTTAAAACTACGCAACGGATTTTGATGCGGTTTTTTTAATAGATAGAGAGATTGAAGAGGAAGGTTTATATGTATAAAAATAGTGGAAAAAATGAGGTTTCTAATGAGATGTCGTAAATAATTACATTTAACACGTGCGGGCCACGGGCAGTAATGAATAAATCAAAGCTACTGGATCGATTTTAATCATTTTTTCAGTGAATGACATAGGTTATATATTTTATACTCGTGCGAAGCCGGAGCAGGCCGCTAGTAATACATATAACATTAGCAACTCATGTTACATGAGACTCTCTCTATGCAAAAAAAAAATATTTATTCCAGCTTTAGGTAATTACCTACTTATAATATAAGAATTACTATATCTTTATTTCATGTATCTTAATAGGCAGAAGTTATTCTAAGAGATATATTTGTATTAACTTCGACTTGTGTACAGATATTGTTGTTTGAACGGGTGGTTAAATTTGTGTTTATATCGCAAATGGTGCCGTTCAGTATAGAGTTAATCTTATGCTATATTCATAAATAACGTATTTTTGGATTAAATGAAATCATAGATATTAATTTTTTATGTAATTATACCCCATGGTCATAAGACTGAAGTCACGTGGGCGTCGTAACGATTAATTTCTGCTGGTCGGTTCATTAACATTGGCTCGAAACCGTTATTCCGACATGAACGATAATTATTATATTACAGTCTACTTATTACAGTCTACGGCTTTAGCCTTAAGTCCAATACAGATACCAAGCTGTGCTCAGTGTGTTAAATTCGTTCAGTTTCCTTATTAAAACCCTTAAAACAAAAAAAATCCATATTAGTTGATTTCAAAAAGGCCATTCTCGATTTGGGTGATATATTTTTTTGAAAAGGTTGTTTTCATTCGCTCATGTAATACAATTAATCCATTTATACACAAAATGTCTTTTGCCCACGGCTTCCCCCGCAGTTATAAGACAATTTTATCCCTATTTTTATCGAAATGATTGGTTTCTCATACAAATCTTCATCCCCAATTTTACCGCTTCAAGCTTTTTTTCGCAACCAAAAGTCTATGTCCTTTGTAGTGTAATGTGGAGGAGCATCATCTTTGAAGTTCATTCAAAAAGACAGTACGAGGCTGAAGATACGTCATGACAATTTCATTTTCACAATCAGCTTAAAACTTTAAACTCAGGGAACTATTTCAGAAAACCTGCCAAGTATGAGTCGGGATCTCCCTTAAAGTCACAGTATTTTATTTATTATTACAGCGGTTATAGAAATACACAATCTATGAAAAATCTACCTATATATCTACTTATTAAATGAGATATAGCAAAAATTCTTATATGGAGTAATCCCTTTATTTTTAAATTTTATTTTAGTATGTATTGTAGTGACAACAGAAATAATTATTCTGTTAAAATTTCAATTCAAACTTACGACTTTCTGACGGACGGACACTGGATTCTTAGTAATAGAGTTCAGTTTATACCCTTTGGGTACGGAACCCTAAAAACGGTTTCATTCGTAATTGCATATTCAAACTTTAATTCACCCAAACACCTGACTCCGCATAACACAACCATTGCTTAAAACACATACATATGTATTGTATAATTATAATACATTTAAGGCTTTAACGGTTTTCATTAAGGAGCTTCAGGCTTTGATACCGTTGTTTGTAAGAAGTCAGAACACGATGTAGGAGTTTTTATATAGTGGAATGTAGAAGTTTCTTATTTCTAATTAGAATTATTGCGGTTGCTATCGACTTGTTAGGATTTCTAGTTGATCTAAGGTTTAGTCGTTTGACGAGATAATATATAACGAAGAGTTATGAGAGATGTGAAAACAATGTATGATCGGGATATGATCGGATCGGATTAATAAATCCTTAACGGTGGAAGGGCCGAATTCGTTCCGTTAATGCGGTTGTCGAGGGTTCGATCCTGGCCCCCTTGGTCTATTGTCGTTCCCACTCTTCGAGCTTATTTGGAGGCGCAATAGGAATATTAGCAATGCCTTGAAAAATATATTGCAAATATTCTTTAAAAAAAAAAAACACAAAATTCATAAAGGGAATACACGAACCAGCTGACACGTTTGTCGTAGTCCAAGAGCGCTTGCAACAACATTAATTGGTGCCATTTACGCGTTGCCAACCTCGAGATATTCACTTCAAACACACCGAAACACAGTAATGCAAAATACATTACTGTGTTAATATCTAAGAATCTGGCTAAGTTGGCCTCTTGCAATATAAGGTCTACTTCCAGTAGGTACTTGTATACAGTTTTTTTTTTTTTATGTTAGAAGTTGGCAAACAAGCATACGGCCCACCTGATGGTAAGTGGCTGCCGCAGCCTATGAGCGCTTGCAGCACCATTAGTAGGTGCCACTCGCGCGTTGCCAACCTCGAGATATTAGTTCTTAAATCTCGTTCACCCAGTAATTTCACTAGCGTACAATGCCCTTCAAACTGGAACACAGTAGTGCCTAAGCACTACTATTTGGCGGCAGAATATTGGACATTGCGGTGGTACCTACCTAGCCGGCCTCTTGCAACAAAGACCTACCACCAGTGGGACTGATTGCACTGGTGGAATAATCTCTGTTGTGACAGAGGTTATCCCAACAGCGGGCGATGGGGTCGTCACATCCCGACGCCTGTAATACAGTAGTAAGTTGAATTCAAGGATAAGTAATAAAAACCGTGACCATTTCCGACCAGGTGGACCTTACGCTTTTCACCACCAACCATCAACATAATAATTGTAAACATAATTAAAAATACCGAAGTATATCGTTAAAGAAAAAGCGAAAAATAAGTCTAGGAAGCTTTATTCATACACGTCCAGTAATATAAGAAAAAAAAATGCAAAATGTTATAAGAATGAATGAGAGTTATATCTACTCGTCACTAGATGGAGCTGTCCGGGGTCAATGGTCGCGAGCGGCCTTCGCACAGCCTGCGCATGAGCGCATCTGCTACACGACTTGCGTAATGACTTACATACTTAACACTTGGTGTTTTTATTGTAGAGAGTCTTTGAACTTGGGCTTGAGACGCTTAAGATTTTTTCTACTCGGTAATTTATTATATTCGTAAGCGGAAAAATTATATAATATGTTTGGTATATCTTGATTTGTACGAAAAGTATGAATGTTTTCCTACTTTTTAAAAACAAAAAAATTGGCGTTGAAGCTTTCCTTAAATCTCCAGATTATTTTTATATTTTTTTTTTTGCCTTAAATTTTTGGTATTTTTGTGTGTATTGCAGATGGCCTAGCCTTGACTATATCACCCGTTGTTACAGAGACCTGATCGTAAAAAGGGACGTCTTAGGGGCTCAAAAGATATTTCGCCCTTAGGGTTCATTAACTAACTAAGAGCTTGCAACCGACAATCTATTTAACGAAGGCTCTATTAAAAACAGTACTGGCTGTGAAGATGATACAAAGACGCAATGTTTTATTTCAAATATTTCGAAATAATGTGCACTGGAACCATTACCTTTTTGTTTTTAGACATTCGTAAGAAGTAGTATGTTATTTAAGTTAATAAATAAGGTCATTATTTTGAAACCCAGTTACCCAGTATACGATTTTTTCCGGCCAACAGCTTCCCATTGGCATCCTTATGCCAATAATTGGTTTTAATGAAGATTACAAAACAGATACATAACACATGAGTGTTGTAAATAACGTTCAAAATTAATACAAAGTACCTGGTTGACCGAGCTATGCTCGGTTTTATTTTGTTTTTGGTAAATCGAAAGTCGTGAAGGGTACGGTAGACTCGATTGAAACCTTACCTGGATAATAAAATAATGATTTCGACAACAAGTTATATCCGCAAAAATTGGGATTGTTGAGTATTTTGTTAAATTCTAATGGACGCATCGCTGTCAGTCAGTGACATAAAAATTAAAGAAAACGTCAACTGTCATTGTAGAAATGTTTGTCATTCATCCTTGTTGCCATAGCAACGCGTGGTCGCTCAAGTGCGCTGTGAATTTATTTATATATTTTGACATTTTTAATTTATTTTGTTAATAATAGATGGCGTGTCGACAACCGCCTGAAAACACGGACAAAGCCACATTTTCTAAAAATAAATCCTAGCTAGATCGATTTATCGTCCCCGAAAACCCATGCATACTAAATTTCATGATAATCGGTGCAGCCGTTTCTGAGATCCCAATTATATATATATATATATACAAGAATTCCTCGTTTAAAAGTATTAGATAGATAGATATATGTACTCATTTAGATATATTTGTCATACATATATTGATCGATTGATATGTCCAATTTTTTAAAATCAATATATCTAACTCTACTCAGCAACTGGAAACATATATAGGTAATATATGAATGATATTAGAGCATTGCTGTTTTCGGTACAAATACTATCTGGACACAGATGATTGACATGATTCTACAAAATGAAAGCATTTTCAGTAATTGTGCTAACGATTTTTTTTGTTTTCTATCTCCGAAAACTTTGTTTTTCTCTTTACGTAATTGACAGAGCTATCAGTTACGACGATTCGGTTAACAATAAACATACAATAATAAATAAGTGATTGTCTTGTAATCATGTAATTATCTATGGTAACTTTTTAACAACCGTCCCTCCACCCGGTGATATGGCATCGAAAATATTAAATACGCTAGATATTTTAATGGGCGTAGCCAAGATTTGGGCCAAGAGAGGGCTAAATCTTAATTTAGGGCCTAGAGGGCAGGAAAAATGACCATTCTCACCAACACTTATTTTTTAAACGGTTCTAAATGTATTATTTCATAGTCTACACTTGTACTACTACTAATAAAGATAAAAGATTTGTATTTTTCTGTATATGTTTGTTATGAATAAACTCAAAAACTACTGTGCTGATTTAAAAATTCTTTTACCATTGGAAAGCTACATTCATCTTGAGTAACATCGACTATATTTATTGCTAGAAAAGATTAGGATCCTTACTTAAAAATGTAATCCAAGGTGTAAAAGTGCCATAAAATATGTTTCGTCGCATGCGCTGCGGAAACTATTGATGATAGAACAAAAGTATGTTCTACAATATTAAAGAACATATCTTCAATAAAATAACTAATAATATCAACAAAAAATATTTAAAAATCTTATGTCCATCCGTGCGAAGCCGGGACGGGCCGCTAGTATTCTATAAGGTCCAGGGTGAGGCAGATGCTCCCCCTTACTCTTACCTAGCTGCGCCCATGGACATTTTCCATTGTTTTTTCCGTCTCCACTATCGCTTTTGAACACTTAATTAATGAACGATCTCTAAAAAAAAACAAAGGCGTAAATTCAGTACTTAATAAAATACAGCACCTCTTTTAATCTTAACCACCGGTTCCAAGATGGAATCTTCTCGGGTGAACGGTCTGTAATAGGTAATTTAGTACTTCATAGCGAAGCAGTTTTTTTTGTACACCATAATCATGGGAAGCTGATGAAACTGGCTGTTAATTTTAAAAGAATGTTTTTTTTTTATTGTGGACAAAGTTGAGTGTTTAACAACTTAAAATACATAGCGGAGGTTTTTATTGAGTTTTTTGTTTCAATTTAAATGAGTTTTTTTAGATATGTCAATCTCCGCGATTGGTTATGGTTTGATGAGAATATATAATTATAAACACCTAATCCTTTTCTCCAGAACTTTGAGCCGGCGTGTGGTTAGCTTCAGGTCTTGCAAGCAAAGGTGACTGCTAGAGATCAGGCTGTGAGCTTTTTTGCCTGTATTGCGAAATAAAAAATAAAGGGTGATTTTTGTCGTATGGTTTAGTAAGAATATTTCGCAAAAAAGTAAAATCATCGACACTGTAAATTGTCATTTTCAAAGCGTAGATTGTGAATATTATCGCATCATTTTCTTTGGATGAAATGTCAATTTATTTGTTTATTTACTTATAGCTTTTCAAGCTTTTAATAAACAATGAAAACAATAGCTTCATTAGGAATACGTTGAATTCAAAATTGATTCTAGAAAAATATTTTTACCTGTCAATTGATAATATTATAGCGCTAAAGTTTCTTTAAAGCTTGACTGTTTTGTGCCTTAAGGACACTAGAGGTTTCAACAATATTTCCATACAATGTACTCAAAAGTAACGTTAAGTGATAATAAAACCTAACAATGAAGCGCTTATAACAGTCTTCAAGTATCAAAGTCTTAACATATTGTATCGTGCAAAGTCGGGGCGTTCCTCAAGTCGTTAATGTAACAGTAGCAATATCCAGTTATCTATTGCTCACTTTAATAAATGTGAGAAATCCATTTCAATGAATTGTGTAACTTCCTGAATCCTTTTCTTGCTATAAACTAATGGAGCAATCTTGCAATCAATTTAATGATATAACGATTAAAATGGCCGATGGGGTTTTTGCTCTTATCTAAGCGGCGGAAGGTATAAATATAAAAATTATATATAACTAATGTTCATTGTTTGACGCTTTAATGTTAATTAGGACATCGTTGTGGCGTATTGGTAGCGAGTCTGCCTGTAGCCTCGACGGTTGCGCTTGCGATTCCTGCTCGGGCAGATGTTTGTATTGATTTTATAAATATTTGTTGGGCGTTTGTCCCCACCGTGCCTCGGAGAGCACGTTAAGCTGTCGGTCCCGGTTATTATTACATAACATCTGGTAATAATCGTTAACTCTTTATAAGTAATTTGCTCATTCCAATGAGTTACTGTTCACCCTGGGTTGCGGAGGTCAGGTGGCCACCACTCTGTGTAAAAACTAGTAACTTGTAAAATTCGGATAAGAGTTATTAGCAGACGCAGGATATATAAAAATACAGGAAATCACGCTAGGAAGAAGGTTTAATGTTAATTATTCATTTGAGGATTGAATTTAATTGAATCAAATATCAGACATGTGTTTGACATTGGCAGTATGAATGCGCAATCCATGTTTTATTTAATCTACATGTGGATACATATATTAATATATGAAGAGAATTATTTGTTTCCCATTTTAGGCACATAACATTTGCAGAAACCTATTAAATGAAATAAAACATCGACTGTTTACGTTCAAACTGCCAATGTCAAACACATGTTTGACATTTGATTCAATTCAATATATAAGTACCTTATGACACCAAAACGGTATAACGTATAGCCAGTATCATTTAACATAAATATCATTTATGTGCTTATATATTTAATTTTTTTACTTTCTGCAAGAGAAAGAGCCTCTGCAAAAAAAGTTTACAGTTTTAAGCTGTGACAAATCTGACATTCCGTCGCGAAATATGCATAATATAATATAACATATATATATATATATATTTATATATATTTATATATATATATATATATATATATATATCTGAGTTGGATGTTAAACGAGCTTTTCTTTAATAATTTTACTGATATTTGTTCATTTTAAATCATAAATTAACTTAATTTGATTTATTATCACCTTTTAATATTGTATAAGTTTTTATTAAGTTGTTATAATACTGGCCATATCCAGTAGAGGGAAACCTCTAGTGGGGTCGAGACACCATCTGAACGCTGTCAGTGGGAATGAGAAAAGAAACAAAAGCTATGTTGTTTTACGGGAATAAGATATATTGTGAAATTGTGGTTGGATCGAGTTGGATCACTCTTAGATTGTTGGGAGGTGAAGTCAGATCGGTGCACCGAACCCACTGCTCGAATATATGATATGATACTATGATTTGTTAAAAGGAGTAAATCAACAATAAATATTGTACAGCTTGTTTTGTGCTTGCATTTTACCCACACGACGCCCACAAGAGTTGTAACCACTGATGACGATGTCTATGAGAATCTCCATTCTCCGACATATATATATATATATATATAAATATATAAAAATATATATAATATAATATAACATTAAGGGTTCCGTATCACCCTAAAATATAATACAAGAAAAATGACAAAATTTTGGTATGGGGAATAATTGTTGTTGTAGCGGCAACAGAAATACACATTTTGTGAAAAGTTCAACTTTCTACCTATTATGGTTTTTGAGATACAGCCAGCTGACAGACGGACGGGCGCACAGACGGAGGGAAGGTGGAGTCTTAGCATAGGGTTCCGTCGGCACCTTTATAAAAGAAGATATATTAAGTGACATTTATAAAGCAGGTTGAGTTGATTGTGCTTACTTTCAGGACAGGTTTGTGATTTGGGACATGGCCCTGTTATTTTGTAATTGGACTGCTTAAAAAAAGCGATTTCAGACTTAAACTGCTTAAGGTATCAGTAATTCAGTTTATTAAAAGCCTGTTTATGTTACACTACAAACAACGCAAAGGCCTAATAAGTACACGGCCTAAAAGAACTTTTTTACAGGTACTTTTCCTTCACTTTAAAGAACAAGAAAAATTCGAAACACTAATCTATCTTCAGTTAAAACACCTTTTTTTCGGAATGTGTATTACTGTTGGCCCTACTGGCCTTGACAGCGTCACCGAGCAGAGGGGCCCAGTACAGAGACTCAGCTGTGATAAAGGGGCAGGCCTTACGGGTGCTCAAATTCGATTCCATCCTTGGGATCCCTACTGCGAAACCGAACCACGACTAAGGACGTCATCGGAGATGGAGACAGCACTCCGAGCGAGCATTCTCTACGATAGACTCACCCGACCGTGCGAGCCCGACGCGACGTGCGAAGCAAAAGACCTCGTCCTCTCCGGCGAAGACGGTGTTGTGTGCGTGTCTGTGCTGTGTAAGGGGCATTTTCTAATGTAATCGCTTCGTCAGGGTCTTACAGGACGTGCTTAAGACGCCTAACTTTCGTCGGTTGGTTACATCGATCTGTGACAGCACCTTTCCAATTCACCGAACCAGCTTTCCTTAGGCTTTGCCCTTAGAGCACATAACAGAATATCAACAAGAAAAAATTAAAATATATTAACAAACGTCAAAAATATCATTTTTCAAACATATAAATACAAAAACATCTCTTTTCGCTATTCGGTATTTTTTAGAATTTGAATAAAAAAACTAAAAATTTGTATGAGACAAAAAAATACAGTTTTATGAAAAATAATTATTGTCTTTTTGTCCACTTTCTTTCGAATATTATACGAGCAATTTCCGCTATTGATACATTTTTAACATTATCATTGATATAAGTCGGGAATCTCAATCATCCAGCGATAGAAAACATTACGGCCTGATATTACTTTGTTACGATAGATATTGAAATATTTGGGTCTATTTTTATAATAGTTTTCTTTCGGCTTTTCTTTGTAGATTTCTCTTTTATTTGTAGCTATTTGATATTTATTTCATTGAATCTTTGTCTGTTTGTTTGACAATATTTCAAAACTAATCCGGTGAATCGATGTTCATGAAACCATGCCACCTGACGTTTTGGACAAAAATATTTTAAAACTAAAAACGCGTTATAGCGTAAATCGGTGCAAAATATGATTTTTTTAACAAATTCTGTTTTTATTAACAGAGAATATAATATTTTGGTCATTGAGTGCGTGAGATGTTTTTATTGTCTTGAAATGTTAAAATAATAACTAAAAAAACTTTGTTTAATTTAAAAATTTTTTTTTTGGCCATCTTAAAGAAATATAAGTGTTAATAGGATATAGAAATCTTAATGCGCCTTTTTAGGATTCCGTAAAAGAGAGCAAAAAGAACTCTAAAAAGTGTTGAAAATTTCATAGAATGTGTATTTTTGTTGCCGCTACAGGAATACTAAAAATAAAATAAATGTAATATGTATATTGTGGGGATCCATACAGGAAACCAGATATTTTGACTTTTTTTATTGTATCTCATCTGTAATAAAAAAATACTTGCTTATGTCAATTTCATATATTCTACAGTAGTAGGGAACCTTTTATGTGCGAGTCCGTTTTTAGTTTTTATCAATTGTTATGTTAATTTCATTTTTTGTTACAGTAATTTCTTATTAAAGTCAGACGTCAAATTATCATTTTCGAATTATTCATAAGAGCGGAAGTGATACAAAAAATTTCAAAACCGGCTTTATAATAACTGTAGTGGTCGTCTCGTTGACATCGTCGCTATGACAATATTAAACTTGTTTGAAAGTAAAATCGTAATAAACATGAGATCTTATCTATCTAGACTAAATATTGTGAATACGAAAGTCGCATGTGAATGGCTTAGCTTCAAATTTGTAGTTTACTTAGTTATAATTGACATTTGAAAGTTTTTAGAGGCTTTTGTATCAAATGTTACATGTCAGCTCCAATCAGTAAATAATTAAATCTACAAGTAAGCTACATTTATTATTAAATACGTATTAGGTATATTATAAAGAACCACTTACAAACTTATATACTTTAATGGCTGAATTAAAGGCTCTTTACTTAAAGGCTCTGATAAAATACTATTAAAACACCGATTGTACATTTAAAAGTTGTAGCAAAATTAAAGAACGCTAACAAGTAACAGTAGTAATAGAACTACGCTCACCCAGCACTAATAGGCCGGTCGACCGGCCAAGTATAACCCTAGTGTCAGTACTGTTGTATTTCGTGCGATGAGTTAGAGCGCCGGAGGCCCAATCTCCCAAGCTTGCTTGCCAACCGTCATACATTAAAAATAAAATAAGAGTGGATTATAAATAGATATAATATCTGATTTTATTTTACCAAAATCCGTATCTATCTTTAACTATAACTAACGACGCGCCCGCCCTTCGCTCTGGGTATTGCTTTAATTATATACAAATCTTCAGTGAAAATTATCAAACTGTTGGTGAAAACTGCATCAAAATCCATTGCGTCATTTAGGAGGAGTTAGTGGAAATATTGACAGACTTTGTTATATAAATACTACTAGCCTCTACCGGCGGCTTCGCCCGCGTGAATTACGATTTTAATACAAACTCTGAACCCCTTTTTAAAAACTTTGAATGTTATATTTATTTATATCAATTCAACAGCCTAAATATAGAAGCTCCTAGCTCTAAAAATGACGATACTTTCAAACAACATTCATCCCCCTTTTCAACCCCTTACAACCCTTTTTTCGCATTAAAAAGTAGCGTATGTCTTTTCTCAGGGTCTAGACTATCTGTGTACCATTCCATACCATATCTGTATTTAATTAAAATCGGTTCTGTAATTTTGGCGTGAAAGCGTGACACAGAGAGACAGACTTACTTTCGCAATTATAATATTAATAAAGATTTGTCTATAATATCTTGTGTGTCGTGCATGCGACAATACTGGTGTAGCAAGCTTCCATAGCCTACGGTGACCAGAAATCATAGGATTGGCCATACCCAAGTTTGCCACCATCTTAGTACAAAAAAAAACCAACCAAAGTAATGATGAAGGTTTTTTATTTCTGCTTAAATGATTTGCATTCAGTCAGCCTTTATTGGTAAGACAACTTAACATATAGATAAGCGCGTCTGATTGTAGATAGTGTCAGAGATAATGATGAGTGCAGACGACCGTTTAATCTACATTACTAATGTTTGTTCTATACTGGTTTTATAAATACACACACACACACACAAACACACGCACAAAGACAATATCGATTGTTTTTTTTTGCAATTTAGCCAACACATTATTATAACGGCGTCGGGACGTGACGACCTCATTGCCCGCTGTTGGGATAGTCTCTGTCACACCAGAGATTATTCCATCAGTGCAATCAGTCACACTGGAAGGTCTTTTGTTGCAAGATGCCGGCTAGGTAGGTACCACCGCAGTATCAAATATTCTATCGCCAAGCAGTAGTGTCTTAGGCAATACTGTGTTCCGGTTTGAAGCGCACTGTAGGAAATTACTGGGCAAAAAAGATTTAAGAATCAATATCTCGCGTTGGTGGAACCAATATCGCGTGAGTGGCAACTATTAATGGTGTTGCAAGCGTTCATAGGCTACGGCAACCGTGTACCATCAGGTGGGCCGGATGTTTGCTTAAATTACCTCAATCAATCAATTCTAACAGGAATTACCTGATTAAATTAATAGCCTCACCAAACTAGCATACTGCCTGTCTGAATTCAGTTACCATAGTTTTTGAAAAGTAACACCAGCGGAATCATTGAATTGCGTGTAAGGTTTAGGAAGGGAGGAGAAATAACGAGAGGGGCAGAGAGGTAAAAATTTGGGCCTTCTGTGTTTACTCTCGTCTCACAAATACGAATATTTCTTTCGTGGAGTAGAGCTCAGTAAATAACGGATTTTACAAAATTCAACCCTCATTTTTGAAACCAGCAGCATGAGACTTTGTTTTTGCGAACAATTGAAGGTAAAGAAACAGGCGTTTAAACATTTTCTAAAATTTCATTCCTGAAGGGTCGAAATGGGGGTTCAAAGTTTTTATTATAATCGTTATTCACGCGGACGAAGCCGCTGGCAGCAGCTAGTTTATTATATAAACACGAAGCGTAAGCGAAGGGCGCGCTTCGCTCGTTCACAGACATAATATAAATTCTATATCTCAATATCATCTCTTCCGCATACAAACCGACAAATAAACCATAAAGGCAATAAGTAAACATTGCTAGATATGATGGAATCCGTTATTCGATTCTCACCGAAACGAATGCTGAACACGATAATAAACATGTTTTTATGACTGTGGCTTTGATATTAGTAATACGCAGTTTGAAGTAAAGTGTTCTGGCTGGAGGTTGCCAATTTCTGAACGTGTCTAAGTCGGTAAACTAGCTCACTCACCTAAGTGGTTGTCGTAGTCTATGAGCGCTTGCAACACTCTTGCATTTGTAAGTGTCACTCACGTGTTGCCAACCTCAAGATTGGTTTTTAGTTCTTCTTTGCCACGTTATTTCATTAGCAATAGTGTACCTACTAAAACGGTAATGGAAAACATACTTCTTATAGGTAGAATATCTGATACTACTAACATCCAAACATACAAATTTCGCATTATTTTATTACATTATTAAGATTGTTTTTAGATTTTAGATATCACATGCTAGCCTTTTCTATCGTCTAGAATAGCGGAATTAGTAATTTGGATATATTTTTCTATGAAAAATATTTGTAAATTCATAATTATAATGTGCATTAAATTTTATTTTTCGACTTATTAAAAATAAAAAGAATCATAAGATAAAAATAAAAATAATCATCGGTCTTTTCTATCTTTTACCGCAAAATCCAATAGTTGTAAAGCTAAGAATTGGACACGATTTTTTTTCGACAATCGGAGCTGTTAGTTTTTGTCAGGCAATAAAACTAACGGTAAAAACATCCGAATAGTGTGTGTAAAAAATGCTTCCGCAAGTTAAGATTTACACGGTCATTTTGTGATGTTGTAACGATTAAAATATATGCAAATACAAAATCACCGTTATATGGAAAGGTAGTGATTGAGAGTAAGCGAAAAATATTATCGTGGCTTTTTTGGTGTTTACGTCTTCAAATCGTTTATTGGAATGTCTTTTCTGATGATTCTGAATATAGTTTAGTACTATCATCTGCCTGCGAATGACCTTAGAATAGGCATCAGAGGAATTAGAGAGGAATAAATCATTTGTTACTTATTAAGTAACGTTCAGTAAGACACACGGTATATCGAATTTAAACTTAATATCTTTCCGGGACGGAAAGTAATCTATATCTGTACCAAATTATGTATGTATAACAAACATACAAACCTTTAAATTTATTATATTAGTGGGGTAGACTAATGGCATACAATATCGCTATGTTCTACCCATACGAAGTGGACCAATGATATGTCCGATTAATAGCTTTTTCATTTTCTATTCCAGATTTTCACAAAACACATTTTCATAACTTTCTTTTAAATTTCGCACCAAAACTATTTAAAATTTCGTTCACCTATCAAATATAATAAACATAAGACATAAGACTTTAACAGTAAGCGAAAATAATTTGTTTGGTATATGTTCTATTGAAATTATTGAACATAAAACTTAATGGCCTATATCTCAGTTTTGACTTATAAGCCGCAAAGCAATAAAGGCATTCCACAAAAGCCGCTGAATGGAATAGTTAAACCGATACAAAGTTGTCTAACAGCTCTTAACTGATTATGGTCAGCCGGCCGCAATCAGGGGAACATTACACACACATTAGAAAATATATCGGTTAGGCCTTAAGGGCCAGACATTGTAGCGGTAAAACTATTGTTGCTATATTCATTATCAGTAATTCAGTACCTTTGCCGTTCTAATACTTTATGGTTTATTCTAGCTGTGCTCGTAATTTTACCCGCTTTTATCTACTGTCGTAGTTATAAAACTAATGAGATTATTATAAAAAAGATTATAGTGTGTTAACCTTAAAAGATATACTTTGGCGGACTTTTTTTTAGATCTTTAAAAGGGGAACAACTCCATTATACATCATATTTGGGTAACTTTAAATGTTTACGCAGCGCACGCAACGGAAGCACATTTTTCATTGATGCTTTGCTAGAAGAGCCTAACATTATAAATATAAATAAATAATATATAGTCTTGTTTATTTGTTACATTTTGTAACGACAAAGGGTACCTTTTACTAATAAAAAAGTAGAAACTGCTTCCAAAAGCAAGAATAAAACCTTTAAGATGGCCCGGTGTAAAAACTCCTAACATTATGCTCTGTGCTTCAACCTAAAAAAGTTGTCTTTTAGGTTTTGCATATTATTATATAACATATTACGAGGTTACCACTTTTTAAATAAAGCTATTGCCACCTGATCTGCAATGTTGTAAGGTCCTCCTTACCAATATCTCATTTTACTAAATTCACTATAGATATTTTTTTTTGATTCGTGCAACACATGGCATGGTTTCTTTAGTATTACTGATGTATCTTTAAGTAAAAAAATAGCATTATTTGGAAACATAAGTACCGTATGCTTAATACAAATAACGGTTGTAATATCCGAAAAGATAATATAAAATTACCTTCATTAAACAGAGACTTCTGTAATTAGCTGCCATTTTAACTTGATTGCGGCTCACTCAAAATGGGAATATTTGAATAGTTACGTTTTTTTTTGTTATATTCTTCTTCATATGGCCAACCTAGTGTACTATTTGTTCAGCTCCGTAGCAATAGGAGAAGCCTTTGCCCTGTTGTGTTACATTAGAAGTCTGTGACTTTACTTTGACCATACTTTTAATTATCAGCATCTTCTTCCTAGCACTATCCCGGGTATCACACGAGTATTTTACCCAGGGTCTGTTTATTACTCTCGTCTGGATTTGACAGGTTACTAGTTTTAACACAGCGCGATTGCCATCTGACCTCCTTAACCCTAAGGGCGAACCTCTACCTTATTGGATAAGAACAATTTACTTATCAAGAGTTAACCATTATTAACAACCGGGACCGACAGCTTAAGGTGCTCTCCGAGGCACGGTGGGGAGACCCACAACAACAAACTCCCAGACCGAGACAGAAATTTAACCAACATCTGCCCGAGCGGGAATCGAACCCGCAACCGTCGAGGCTAAGAGCAGACTCGATATCCACAACGTCACAACGTTGTCATTATCAGCATCGTGATCTTATTATTAAAATTCATCTTTTTGAGTTATTGGTTATTGTATATTCTGATGTTAATATAACATTAATAAGGTTTATAGATTTTTGATTAAGCGTTATATAACTACTTATTAAAATATTAAATTACGTTTTTTTACCAGTGTAATTATACTTTTACTTTATATAATTATGAGCAAAATATAATAGAAATAAAAAAAGTAATTGACTTGTCTTTTTCGTCGAATATTCGATGGAAACTTTCTACTAATCAAAGTAAGTTCTATCGGATTCGTAATAAAAGGTACAAAGTAAAATTAAATATTTACTGAACCGATTACTATATAAAAACACCGTTTAAATCTATACGTTTTTGTTCGATGAATCGGAGATAGCACGTCCGAATCGCGTAAACGATTCGATCAAAAAAATAAACAAAATATCATTGGAATGGCTTCTTTAAAAAGAAATCATGACCATTAACGGTGAATAAAATGTTCCACTGTTTAAATAAAACCTTTTTATTCTTATTTGATCAAGCGAAGTATAAGATAAGGGCTTTTTGTGTTGATGATCCTTACAATACTTTATTCTACAGACACGATGATGCCCTATTTCGATAAACCTACTTTTCATCCAAATCCTTTGATTAGACATGCTTGTATCTACACAGACCGATGTAACGAACCGATAAAAGTTAGGCGTCCTAAACACGTCCTGCAAGACCCTGACGATAGGATTACATTAGAAAATGCCCTTACACAGCACAGACACGCACACAACACCGTCTTCGGCGGCGAGGACGAGGTCCTTTGTTTTGCACGTCGCGTCTCGCTGTGATGAGGGATGAGTCTATCGTATAGAATGCGCTCGGAGCGCTGCCTCCATATCCTATGACATCCTTAACCGTGGTTCGACTTTGTAGGAGGCACCCTAAGGACGGAATCAAATTTGAGCCCCCGTGAGGGCTGCCTCTTTTTCACGGAAGACTTTACTCAATGAAGAATATATCTATTATTATCATTATAATAAATACTCGCTCATTTCATTCGGTTCAAATAACCGACAGCGACAAAAACCGTTAGGACCGAAAATAACGTGGTATCATTAAGTTCAAGTTTGACGTAAGTTAAGTTATGTAAGCGCTCACCGCCGCCCATGATCACCAGAAGGCACATCTGCAATACCAGAAGGAATAGGCTTGTGGGATAATCTCGCCCATTTCTTAGTGGCACAGGCAGCAGCATCTTAGGCCCCGTGCGAAAGCGCATGCATGCCCCGTGCGAGCATTCTTTTGTTTACGCATGACATTCGATATCTATACGCTTAAGAGTTTTTGCATATTTTCCTGCTTTATTTTCTTCTCCTCTTCGTAAATTCATGTGCCTTCTTGTGCTATATTCTTTATGCTTGTATGCTAATGTACTGTAAAACTATTGTGTGATTATCTGTATACTTCTGATTTTTATGTGGACTCGAATATAAACATTATAACAGTAAGTGACTTTTATTTATAGTGATAGTGTTACTCATTCCACAGGCTCTTCTCTTGGAGGTTCCCAGGTCTTACTTGTTGGGAAAGACCGCCGGAGAAGTTGGTTCCACAGAATAGTTGTTTATTGGCTCTACAAAAAGTAACTGCGGTGTGTATTAAGGCGGTTAAAGTTCGTTTTTCTTTATATTTAGCACCTTAAGCTAGCGTCCATGTTAAAAAGGCTAGTATTTCAATATCAATTTAGTAATTGAAATACTTTTTAACTCAATAGCATCGTATAAGGAAAACCTATTAAATAAATTGTAGTTTAGAAAGTTATGAGAAAATGATTTTGAACTGTCGCCTCGCACAATGAAGGTGTAAAGCGAAATTACGCTACTCTATAGTTTATTTTTATACAATAAATATATTCAATAAACGTGTTCAATTAAGCAACATTTTTATTTGAATTTGGAATTGTACACATTAAAAAAAATTATGATTATGATAATAGAAAAAATGTGTAGATCGGAAAAATATAGGTAAGAGCTTTTTAACAACGATTATTACATTCGTAGAATTTTTTATCGCACGACGGTTGGCAATACAGTATACGGTCAGCCCGCAGTAAGAAAGATGTAAGCAGTCACCGTAACCTATTAACGATTGCGATACTTGAAGTATCACTATCTATCAGAAGATAGAAGGGCAGGGATAACAAGGGAAAAAGGAAGTGAGTAGAGGGGGTGGGAGTTTGGGCCTCCGGTCACTCATCGGACGAAACGCAATACTACCTAGTGATGCTGTTACTCTACATCGATTTTCTGTGGGAGAATAGTACTTTCCCGGTCGAGCCGGCTCATTTGTGCTTGGAGAAGCATGGCTCACTTATAACAAAGGAAACAGTTAAAAGATTCTAACCTGAGCCTTTGAAATCGATTGTGTTTAAAAAAAAAAAATTTCTACCATAGCTAGTTTTGCTGTAGTTTTCGCTATGAAAGAGCCAACTCGATCGAGACAATACTACCCACCCATAGCAGAAATAGCATTGTCCGCATAGTTGCGTTCCGTTCTAAAATTTATTAGTATCAAAGACATAGATTGTATCTATCTCCTATCTTTCCTCTTCGCATCTCAAGTAGCAGCGCACAGTGATACTTTTGATAATTGGAAGTGAATATAGGCTTTAGAAAATAATTTTCAGGCGGATCATGTATTACCAACTTCGTAAAAAAATTATACAATTTTATATATATTTTTAAATAAAAATATGTAATAGAACTGTGGCTGCGTTTATCGTTAATATTACTTAATGTTATTTTAACAAGGCCTTTAAGTCTTAAAATGACATTTTACAGTTGTTGTGGTTATCATTAGAAAAAGAAAAACTTGTTTTGCGGTTTGAATTCTTGTATGTAATTGAAGCTTATGTGTGGTGCCGTAAGGGGTATATCAAGGAGTTCCAATTACATTTAAATCATTTAGGTATGTGTATCTAATTGTGATTTTTATTTTTATTTTTATCGACATAAAATGGTTTTTTTATGTGGCATTGGGCCTCCAGAGCTCTCACTCATCGTACGAAACGCAATAGTACTGTTATTTGTTAGTGTGAGAGGATAGTTCAGATACAAACAGAACCCTCAAAGCAAGCAAGCAAAGAATAAGATCTAAACAGAGCTCAGTCAAGAGATAATGCGGGCTCTTGCACCCAAATTGTGTCTGTTCTCAATAATATTAAATACATATATGAGTCATGTAAATAAAAATTGCAATGAAAACCGTAGTTCTACTAATGTAGTATAATTTACTCTTAAATAGATTATAGATTTAATTGAATTATGAGCAGCCTAATGTCAGAGTTGTTCAGGTCTCTTTGACTTGACTTTTCGACTATTATAAAATTGACCTGACTGACTTTTTACGTACTCTTCTCGAAGCACAGAAAGGCTTAATTGAAATATCACTATGCGGTCACCAATCTATTGACTGACCGCGCCTAAAGTTGCTAAACCCACGGATCGTTTTACCAATCAGTGTTCACCTCGCTAACTTTTTAGTGTTTTTCTGATAAGGACATAAGTTAGGTACAAAATAGCGTGGAAATTGAGCTCTCAAATAGGCCCTTACATGTGCAGGAGTTCATCATAGCTCTTAAGGTCTCATTATGGTACAACAGGTTACGATTTAGCGTGTACGGTAAGCGACTAAAGTTTTAACTGTCTAGTCTTTAAACCGATAGTATAAGAGTTATAATAACGTACACTTTGTTGTGTATTGTATAGTGTAATTATGGACGAGTTCTCTGGATATTCTTGTCTCTTAGAATTATAAACGCGATAGTTCGCTCGTAAATACTTCGGGTTTTATTGTTTTTATTTTAAACGATTTCTATACTAATAAATAAAATTGAAGTGTCTGTTTGTAAAGTATATACGGTACTCACGTAAAAAAAAATGTTTGTCTTTCGGTCTGTCCGTTCCGTTTCATCTCTGAAACGGCTGGGCTGATTTTAATGGGACTTTCACTGGCATATAGCTGATGTTATAGGGAGTAACTCGGACTACGTTTGTTTTAGAAAAAGAATTAGAGTCCTTTGCAATAAAGAAAAATCGGTACACCAAGCGAGCGGAAACTTGGGTGCAGCTAGTGTTTTTAAAAAGGTTTAATACTAATTCAATTTTATTCATATTTAATTGTTTTAGTTAACGTTTCTGAATATTTTAACTTAACTGTGTTTCTAAGAACCGTTACTTCTGCTGTATTTGGAAAGGAAAACTATAAAATAAAATATATGTGTTTCGTTCGTTTGAATATCGCTAAAATAAATACATTTTACGATGGAAGCTTTTATCTTCTTTAGCTTATTAGTTAAAACCAGTTTTATTTATAAAGTATGCCACAAGTTATTTATCTGAATGATAAAGCATTGATTAAGCTTTTTTAGTCAATTAGGAGAGTCAATCGTGTATTAAAAAAATGTATATCCTATTTAGTCAATTAGGAGAGTCAATCGTGTATTAAAAAAAATGTATATTATAGATTATCCTATCCTACTAATATTATAAATATGAAAGTTTGTATGGATATTTGTTAGTCAATCACGAAAAAACAATCGAACAGGTTTGGATAAAATTTGGTATACAGATTATTTACTACTAGTATTTATATATAGGATGCCTTTTATCCGGGAAAAATGTAAGGTTTCTGTGGATTACTAAACGAATTAAAGGACGTATCAACTTGGACCATAGTGTAGATTTATTTATATTAAACAGAAAAATAACTTTTAGATGGATGTCTAAAAACCAGAGTCGTTAGGAATAATATATTTATAAATCACTTTAATCTTCTAAAATAATTTTAAACTTAACTCGTTGAATTACACATAACTAAACTTCACTAATCAAATAATAAAATAAAATGTCAAAAAGTATTTAAAGATGGAACAAAATAAAAAAAAACACATTCTTCAGAATCAATTTTCATAATCATAATCACAAACGAAAACTCAAGCGTAACAAACAAGAATACTCACCGGTGGTCAATGAAGCCGCTGTCCGTGCACGGTGCAGCGTAGAGCAATGACTCTCGTACTTGACCTTGCGCGAGCGAGTACCGCGAAACCTCCCCGGTACTTGTTTTATACTGACTCCATTTTGCATACACACAGCCGGTGTGAAGAGCGGTCTTTGTAAGAATTATTTTAATTTTTATTGTAAAATTTAACAAAAAATAATAATATATATATATAATATAATTCCTTATTATGTCTTAGAGTGTATGTGTAAGTATGGTTCTCAATACGGTTGTATTCTTTTACCGGTTTGGATGTTTTGGCCTTATACGCTTATGATTTACTGAGCACAAACGTTTGTTGTATATAATTTTAATTTTTTGGTTTCTAGTTTTAAAGATGAAATTTTTGCTATTTTTTTATTTGCGAGATGTTTCTAATTAATTTGTTTTTAAAATTGCTCATTACAATAATAATACGGCTGTACAGTATAATCTATTACAGTAATCAGAAAAACCTGTATTTTTTTTTACATTTTACTAGCTGGTCACTTCACTAATTTAGTATATTATACTAACAAAATTACTGATCAAAAGATTTGTAGCTGATCCACAACGCTGTGCTTGTAACAACGCTGTTGATTGTGGAAAAAACAGGTATTACATTATACAAACAGGCGACGACGTTGTGGCGCAGCGGTAGCGAACCTGCCTTAAATGCCACAGGTCGCGGGTTCGATTCCCGCTCGGAGCATAATATGTTTGTATTGACCATGCAAGCATATTTTCCGGTCTGGGTGTATTTGTCCTTGTCATTGTGAATGTTTCCGGACCGGACACAGGATATTACTATCCTAATGGGGGCCGTTGAGTGTGCAGCGTTTATTTATTTATTACTATATACCTACATATTAAACCCGTATTAAGTAACATGAATTAGATCCGTTCCGGTTTGAAGGGCACTGTACGCTAGTGAAATTACTGGGCAGACGAGATTTAAGAACCAATATCTCGAGGTTGGCAACGCGTGAGTGGCACCTACTAATGGTGCTGCAAGCGCTCATAGGCTACGGCAACCACTTACCATCAGGTG
The DNA here is from genome assembly GCA_023373885.1 of Hestina assimilis. Lineage (NCBI taxonomy): Eukaryota > Metazoa > Arthropoda > Insecta > Lepidoptera > Nymphalidae > Hestina > Hestina assimilis. The sequence continues at coordinate 4,706,193 of CM041741.1, read as the reverse complement.
GGCCGTATGCTTGTTTGCCAACTTTTAACATAAAAATAAAAAAAATCAAATTTTATATTTTAAACGATTTCAAGAAGACGAGGCGTTATTAAGTAGTTTTGTCTTATAATATGGTTCGATATCTGTGCTGATGGTGAATATTTCTATTTCTTCAAAGTCCCGAATAAATCATGTCACAATTGTGACCATCAAGTAATCCGGATATTAAAAAACGTAAATAATCCAAATTCGAGAATAAACCAAGTTGATCATAATTTTTAAATCAGTAAAAATTGTCTTACCGTTATGTCTGTGTGTATAACAACAAGTATAACATAACCAGCTTAAGATGATCTATCCTATACCAGAATTGATCAACAGAACTTAATTGACACGCGTATTAAGCTGTCAAGTGTCAAATCTTATTTTTAATAATCCAGATTACGAAACTAAATTAAGAATGTAATCTACTATATGAGATTAATAGTGATATGCATTTCTTTGTTATTCATACGTAAGCCGCGTATGATTTATTGTTAATCAGAAGTTACATTGCTACCAATGTATGGGTTTATTATTTATTTACTTACCAGCCCTGCACTCTGCTTTGAATAATGGTTTTTAATAAGGCATTTTTTAATGCAATATAGAAATAATTGATTCATACAATATTTCACCCCCTTTAAATTTTTGTTTCTCGACTAAAGACTACAACCGTCTCGAAGGTCTTATCTATCTACCCATATCTATAACAAAAATTCATCATAGTCGGTTCAGCCTTTTAGGCAAAAAAGCGTCTTGCAAACAAACTCACTTTCGCATTTTTAATATTAGTTAGGATATGAGTTGGGATATTATTTATTATATCTCGTATATTATTTCAAAACGATTGCGGTATCTTACTGTTTTTGCCATAAATACATCGGCTCAACTGGTTACGTAGTGCCCAATTTTTTTTTTTTTTTATTAGAAGTTGGCAAACAAGCATACGGCCCACCTGATGGTAAGTGGCTGCCGCAGCCTATGAGCGCTTGCAGCACCATTAGTAGGTGCCACTCGCGCGTTGCCAACCTCGAGATATTAGTTCTTAAATCTCGTTCGCCCAGTAATTTCAGTAGCGTACAATGCCCTTCAAACTGGAACACAGTAGTGCCTAAGCACTACTATTTGGCGGCAGAATATTGGACAATGCGGTGGTACCTACCTAGCCGGCCTCTTGCAACAAAAGACCTACCACCAGTGTATCATAGAATACCAGTAAGTAGCAGTACGCGTACTTGCTGGAGGCTCAACTATGCTTAGCAAGCGTAATCTCACACCCGTAACTTTTTTTTAAAGTGAAACTTTTATTACATCGCCTCAATTTTCATTTATTTTCATTTTATTTCACTTTTAAAGTAATATTTCTATGTATGTTTGTTCGCGTGCATGTTCACGTGTCTGTTTTGTCTTAAATATCTAAAAGGCTTACCGCCAGTAAACAGTCGGAAGGAAGTAACCGTATTCGTACTATAGTGTTTCGTTCGACATCATAGGTTGCGATAACTGCTTAAGATCAGGTGTACCGTATGCTTGTTAGCCATCCGACTTGACATAAATAAATGTATAATTTAAAAACTTACGAACTTAATTACATAACATAAATATCCAGGTCTTATTTAAGAATTGATAGATCGGAATAGTCATTGCACGATAGATATTACGTGTAACAAAGAAACAAACAAACGGTACCTCGGGTCACTTACGTTATGTGTGACTAACGAATTGTGTACGGATTGCAAAGCCGACGGGTTATAAATTCTATATATGTATCTAAATCTATTGATTGGAACAAGATGATGATGGCTTGAATTGCACCGCAAATTGTTTTTTGTATTAGTCATAGACTTATTAGGCCTGAATTAGGTATATATGTATATCAGCATCAATTAGCACAGCCGGGTGCGCCCACTGATCGGTAAACGATCGGTGAGTAAAGCAAATTTAGGCGCTGTCAGTCACTAGATGGTTGATCGCCTCTGTGCTTCGGAGGTCACGGTCGTTCGAAAAAGTCGGTCCCGGCTGTTATCAATTTGATGACAGTCGATAAGTCAAGTCAGAGGTCAAGTCATGCGGGCGACCTGAACAACTCTGACACGGGGTTGGCCACTAACCACTCGATAAGAAGAAGAAGCCATCGGCTAGCATTTAGCTGGATGATTTTGGACACACTTATGCGTAAGCATATAAAGGCGTCGGGATGTGACGACCCCATCGCCCGCTGTTGGGATAACCTCTGTCACAACAGAGATTATTCCACCAGTGCAATCAGTCACACTGGTGGTAGGTCTCTTGTTGCAAGGGGCCGGCTAGGTAGGTACCACCGCAGTGTCCAATATTCTGCCGCCAAATAGTAGTGCTTAGGCACTACTGTGTTCCGGTTTGAAGGGCATTGTACGCTAGTGAAATTACTGGGCGAACGAGATTTAAGAACTAATATCTCGAGGTTGGCAACGCGCGAGTGGCACCTACTAATGGTGCTGCAAGCGCTCATAGGCTACGGCAACCACTTACCATCAGGTGGGCCGTATGCTTGTTTGCCAACTTCTAACATAAAAAAAAAAAACGCATGCTTTAGTGCAATTTGACGGCATTTTAGTACTGTAACGTGTTATATCGAGTCGATCTCACTTAGTACCTAGAAGACCGAGCTTTCCTCGGTATTTATTTTTTGGTAAACCACGTGTTTTGGAAATTATATTTAGATACGAATTATGTTTGAGAATGCTTATCGATGCTAATGCATGTATGCAATTCTTATAAATATTTTTTTTTTTTTTTTTTTTTTTTTTTTTTTTTCGGAATGTGTATTGCTGTTGGCCCTACTGGCCTTGACAGCGTCACCGGGCAGGGGGCCGAGTACTGAGACTCAGCCGTGATAAAGGGACAGCCCTCACGGGGCTCAAATTTGATTCCGTCCTTAGGGTGCCTCCTGCGAAGCCGAACCACGGCTAAGGACGTCATCGGAGATGGAGGCAGCGCTCCGAGCGCATTCTATACGATAGACTCACCCGACGGTGTGAGCGCGACGCGACGTGCGAAACAAAGGACCTCGTCCTCGCCGGCGAGGACGGTGTTGTGTGCGTGTCTGTGCTGTGTAAGGGGCATTTTCTAATGTAATCCTATCGTCAGGGTCTTGCAGGACGTGCTTAGGACGCCTTACTTTCGTCTTATAAATATATGGACAGGCCCTTGCATACAAATAAAATCTAAGAGACTACACACACTTACAATAGTATTAATCTTTGTAATTTTTTTCATCTATAGGAGATAATTCAATATTCACAAAAGTAACATAAAACAAGAACACAAGAGTTACTTTGTTGTCTGAAATCATTCATTTTAATTTGTTTATGTTGGAAAATACTACTAACAAGGTAACTAACTACGTGTTAGTGAAAAGTAAACTATTTTAAAAGTACTTAAACAAGTGTCGATATGTAGGTCTAGAGGAATATTTTTTTATATTAGAAAACCTGCGTCTTGCTTGCTGTTTTGTCCAAAGCTTATATAATCGGGGTTAAATTCTTGAAATTGCTAGTCGAACGATGGTCGTTAAGTTGCGTGTATTGAACCTAAGCATTTCGATTCGTGACGCCCTTAGAAGTTAGGACGATTTAACGACTCCTGTGGGCGCTACGACGCTCAGTTTGGGTGCTCTTGGGTTAGGTTATTCCATACTGGTACAAGATTTCTTCTTTGATTTCATATTGGCAACTAAGCATACGGTCTGCCTGATGGTAAGCAATCACCTCAACCTATAAACTTGGAAGTATCACATGCCTGTTGCCAACCTCAGGGGTAAGGGGAAGGGATGAGAAGGAAAAAAAGAAGGGAACAGAGGAGGTGCATGATTAGGCATCCGGCGTCCTCATTCATCGCACGATACATGACAGTACATTGTTACTGTAGGCCGATTTTCTGTGAGAGGGTAGTACTCCCTCAGTCGAGCTAGGCCATTTGTGTTGGAATAGTTGTGAGAGTAATTGCCACTTCACTCCGTTTTCTGTAATATTAAATACTTTATCATACAATTATTACGAGTCATTAATCATATGTGCTACGGATAATTTAATTTCAAGTCTGTATCCGGCCAAACCAGTAGGATTCACGTCGTTCCCGACTTTAATATCACTAACAATTTACACTATCAATGCAAATCTATCTAGTTAATTAACTATTACTTAGTTTAGAATTCAAGACGTTCATTGATTATATTCATAAGTTACCGCCTCGTTACTGCGATTAAAATACAAAAGAATACCGATACTAAAAAATACATTTCTTATATATACAAATAAATAAAATTGAAGTGTCTGTTTGTAATTACAAATTAACAGCTTTTTACTAATTGCATAGGAAAGTAAATATACCATATACATATATCATTACATGAAAATTAGATTTTATTAACTTTTGCCTGTCTGTCTGGTTTTTCAGGGTTATTGATTTTAACGGGACTCATTGGCAGATAGGTGGTGCTTTAAAGAGTAACTCAGGCTACTTGTATTTTAGAATTACTTATGGTATAATAATTGTGATATAAAAACACCTATAATTTAATTTATCGCGAGTAAAACTGCGGACGGATGAAACTAGTATTTTATATACAATTCTAAATGTAAGTTAAGCGGTTTTGAAGCTGTAAGATTATTAATAGATAAAGATACCAGATTAAGGCCAAAGTATGACTTAAAAACGAAAACACTCTTTACCAAAAACCATTTAAAAAAAAAACGCACATAAAAGCCGCACTTCATTTATTACGCTTTGATTCATTGATTTTATAAATCTGAATAGGAAACGTATAAATAACATCACCAATTTTATGTCTTATTAAGGATTATAATGATGATAAGGGACAATTTCACAGGCAGGACAAGTCCTGATTCATCATTACATAAAATATCTGAACGCAAAGTGCCATTTGTGGTGATCATCAACAGTTACATTTCTTTAAATGGTAGCTACTTTTGCGGAGCCAATGCAAAAGCTACACAAAAATATCCAAATCGCAATAGGTGTGCCCATAAAATTTGAAGAGCTCCCTTTCTATTTCTCTAGTATCAGATCCGGACCAGATGATAATGGGACCACCCCGGGAGCATACATTTTGCACAAACAATTTGCACCCAAATTGTCAAACATACCAAAAAAAACATATTATGTTGGATTTGATACCATCCTTCTTTTTGAAGTCGGTTGCAAATAATGTTTTTTAAAAGACAACTCCACTTTTTTTTCTTTCTGAATAAAAAGATTACATACGACTTTATGAATTAAGTGCATGATAAACAAAAACTAAATAAACAATATCGTATTTACACATAGACTATATTATATAGACAGGTCCTTTCATTGGATTTGGAAATCGACGCAACGGAACGAAGCTAGTTACAAACAAGCAACATAATCGAATGAAGTTATCGTGCCATTAACTTAGCTTTACGAGCATAATTATATAATGATAAATAAACAAAAATTAGAAAAAAAATATCGTGTTTACAACTTATATTAACTTAAATCAAGTAGAATGACTGCATCCTTCAACTTGATTTTAAAAACATAATTAAGTCTACATAGTATCGTTAGACATAATTATAAAATTGCTACTTCGCTATAATAAAAAGGGCGATAAATACAGTTGTTTGCTGTAACTACAGAATGGACTCACGGAGGAATATGTAATGATGTCTCTCGAACTAGTTCTAGATTAGTTTAACCACTGTACCAGTGTGGTTATATATTCTTGAGGACTTGTAGTAAGTTTAGAAGTAAACTCTCCAGTGGAATGTAGTGGAATAATTTATTGAAAAAATGCACGAGTATATATACAAAAATGAAAAAGTAAACAGCCAATAGAAAAATAGAAAACAAAATAAAATATAAAATTACAAAATAAAATTCCAATTAAAAAGTCTACATTAGTACGCGGGCTTCTGATAGGTGGCGTCCTGCTCCCCGCACGCCGCTGTCTGAAGCGGGAAGGGACGCGCGCGAATTAATAAAATTGACCGCTGCGACCCGGCGTCGCCTTAGAATCGTCGAGCGCCGAGTGCAGCGAGGTCGTCTTGTCCGAGTTCGGTTCCCGCGTCGCGTATTGCTTGAAGTAGTATTGTGTGAAGATTCTGATAGGAAGATTGAAGAAAGAAGAAACTGTAGATCTTCGGATCTGCATCTTAAAAACGCTCTTTTCAGAGCGACGCTCTTTCGCATACCAACCACGCCTTATAATGAAGGCATATAAAAACAGTTCTTTTCAGAGCTATCTACGTTCTTCTATTCCGAACGATGACGTAGAAAATAAAGATGAATAAAAGATGTGTTGAGTACAATTATTTCCTGACTGCATGTAGGGTGATGCTGCTACAATTAGGGTAAAGATTTTTTAATTATATACCGAGTTTGGTTTGGATAACAATCTGAAGTTTAATAGGTAAATGTTCTAAGATTTCTTGATTTACCAATTCTATGTTTATCATTGACTTACAATGTACCTAATTTATGTGGTTTTCCTATAGTAGGTTTATGTAGTTTTTCTTATTGAATTTAATTTTAATATCTTAATCTTAAAGCTTAGACTGTTGCAGAATAGGACTAACTGTCTTTTGTTTATTTTCTGTTGGTAGAATTGTTAAAATATAGAAATGTATTTCATTAGAGTATCATGACTATGATTTACATTACCTAGCGCTTTCAGCTCATCTGGGGTTCGTTTTCGTACAATATTACCTATATTTATAGTTCCATGGAATGTAAAAATACGGAGAACCGTCTCTCTGCATGAGAATCAGCCACTACTTAGGTACAGTAATTTCTTAAAGAAAAACTCAATAGAGTGAAAGATAGAGATGTAAATATATAGATCTATATTTACTAATTAATATTTATTTAATTTTATTTCTCTTATTGTTTTTAAAAAGAAGCTCACTGACAATCTCTCAATGACAAATTTTTCTAATAATTAATAATAGTTACGTAGGTTTAATTTATATTTATAGTTTTTATTCCGTTTTGGGCAACTTGCATGTTAATTGGTCAATGTTAGGTACACTTGTTATTGATGTACATATCAGTGAGTGTGACGTGTTTTAAGTGTTATATATGTATATTGTTAGTGTGGTTGTTAAATAAATAAATAAATATTTTAGACTACGCAAATAGCTTTTGTTTGAAACCCTTAAACATAGCAGTCGTCCGCAATCTATTTTTTTTACATATCTATGTATAAATATATTATGTTCCGAAATACGGAATTGATTTTGTACAGTATAATATTTTAGGACAAAAACAATATAAATAAAATAAGTTATTTGGTAATTAATATAAAAGTTATCTATGTTTATATAAATATTATATTATATATCTAATTAAAACCTATTTATTTTAAAATAACTTACATAATTATTATTGTGTTATAATCTATCGCGATTTGTTGGCATTAGACTAATGACACTTGACAGTGACATTTTGATATTCACAACAACAAGTGCCTATAGGACACAACTAAAAGCCAACATAAAAAAAACATTCAGAACTGCCGCCTTAGGTTAGAATTTACAATTTTGAATTTAATAAATTTAATTTATAATATCAAAATCATTAGCAAAATATGGCTAGTAAGCCTAATTCAAAACGGACTATTTACGTGGGTGGCTTAGCCGAAGAAGTTGATGAAAAAGTTTTAAATGCAGCATTTGTTCCGTTTGGAGATCTTGTTGATGTTCAAATACCCCTTGATTATGAGACTGAAAAACATCGCGGATTCGCTTTTATTGAATTCGAGAATGCTGAAGATGCTGCCGCCGCTATCGACAATATGGTAAAAGTATTCTTATGAGAGTATATAAGTGTATTTTGTTTGGCTTTAAGTAAATAAATGAATGTCGCTAGTTTAACCCTATGAATGTAATTTATACATTCATCTGTATAGACTATTATGGTAAGTGTTTTGCTTATGTGCGTAGTAGTTAGATTTAGACTGTACAGATGTAATTTATTTAGAAGTTTTAGTGTAACCAAAAACTATTGTTATTTCCAGAATGATTCTGAATTATTTGGTCGCACTATAAGAGTAAATGTAGCAGCGCCACAACGCATCAAAGAAGGTTCAACACGGCCGGTCTGGTCTGAGGACACTTGGTTACAGAAACATGCCGGGGAAACTTTAAATGTTAACAAAGAAGGAGAGGAAGAGAATACAAAAGAAAAAACAGAAACTAGCAATGTTCGTATAAAACTAATAATATTTTTTACCTTTCAAAATCAAAATACACATCTTTGGCCTCTTTTACATTATTGTTGGGTAAAATTTTTTCTTCATATTTAATTTATAATTATGTTTGCCAAAAAACAAAGTTTCATGCTATTAGATTAAAACCTGACAGACATCCAATACAAACTTTCAACTCATTTTTCACCCTCTTAAGGGTTGAATTTCGAAAAGTCCTTAGTGCACGTAACATAACATTAGTATGTTTTAAAAGCAACACCTGTGGAAAAAAAATCTATCTAGGTCAAATAGCTTAAGCTGGGTATTGATTACTCAGTCAGTCAGGTCTTCTCAAGAAGTTTAAATAATTTGGAACAAAGTGTACATTGAAATAAATTTGACTCAAAATTAAAATAGTATAATTTAATAAACTAATTCTTAAGTAATATATGTTAATTTTGTTTTTCCAGGTCACATCCACAAAACCAACGGAGAAACGTAATCCACAAGTATACTTTGATATAGGTGTTGGGAAGCAGGAAATAGGAAGGATAATAATTATGCTCAGATCAGATATAGTCCCAAAGACTGCAGAGAACTTCCGAGCACTGTGCACTCATGAAAAAGGATTTGGTTACCAAGGGAGCAGTTTTCATAGAATTATACCTGAATTTGTATCCTTTTTTCACATTATATTTTATTATACCAATAGTCTTAATTTTGGGGTTAAAGTTACCAAGAGATGTCAAAAAGATTTAACTATATTTTTTTTAAATATATGTCATTATTTGAGAAAATACAGGACACTACTAATCACTTAAATAAATAAATAGTCAAAAAGACTATGTTTTTGTCATGAAAAAAATTAATTTGCAAACTTAGATCAAACTGTTTTTATAATTAGAGTCTGTAGGCTCAATTTAGGAAGTGATTTCTCAGTTTGGCAACACTTACTGATAGAGTCAAGATGGAGGACCTCACCACCACTCACTCACGAATGGTTTGGTTAAAAGGATACTGTAGCTAGTGAAATTACTGGGCAAGGGAGATTCAAGAACCAATATCTCGAGGTTGGCAACGCGTGAGTGGCATCTACTAATGGTATTTTTTTTTTTTTTTAATGTTAGAAGTTGGCAAACAAGCATACGGCCCACCTGATGGTAAGTGGCTGCCGCAGCCTATGAGCGCTTGCAGCACCATTAGTAGGTGCCACTCGCGCGTTGCCAACCTCGAGATATTAGTTCTTAAATCTCGTTCGCCCAGTAATTTCACTAGCGTACAGTGCCCTTCAAACCGGAACACAGTAGTGCCTAAGCACTACTATTTGGCGGCAGAATATTGGACACTGCGGTGGTACCTACCTAGCCGGCCTCTTGCAATAAAAGACCTACCACCAGTGTGACTGATTGCACTGGTGGAATAATCTCTGCTGTGACAGAGGTTATCCCAACAGCGGGCGATGGGGTCGTCACATCCCGACGCCGGTATTGCTCGCGCTCATAGGCTATGGCACCCGCAGACCATCAGGTGGGCCGTATGCTTGCTTGCTTGGTCTCTTGCAATAAAAGGCATAATACCAGCGCATTGTGTGCATTGTGTCTATTTAATGGATAGGCAATGCATTAATATAAATAAGACCCTTAACAGCAATTATACCAGATGTGTCAAGGCGGTGATTTCACAAACCACAATGGAACGGGAGGTAAATCAATATACGGACGCAAGTTTGAAGATGAGAACTTCACATTAAAACACACAGGACCTGGTATACTGAGTATGGCTAATTCCGGACCTAATACAAATGGATCTCAGTTCTTTTTGTGTACGGCTAAGTAAGTAGATATCTCCTGTATTTTGTTTGTAGTGAACCAGAAACTAGTGACCGACCGAAATTTCGGTTTCGGTTTCGGTTTCGTCCAGTTTCGGCCAAAAAATCTAGTTTCGGCTTTAGTTTCGGTTTCGGCCAAAATATAGCCGAAACTTTCGGCCTCGCCGAAACTCGTGTGTTCGTCAGTTTTCGTGCGTTGTTCGGTAAACTTCGCAGCTAACTCGTGACCGCTCGCTGACGCGGCCAAAAAATCTCCAGAAATAAGTATTTAGATTGATCTTTAAAATATTGTAAACACAACATATTACTAGTTAGTTATGTACCTAGTATATCTAACTACAAGTTGTTTGTTTTTTTAAGTTTACTCCTAATAGTAAGTCCTGTATATTCATGACAAAAAAATGGTTATGACTTTAATGAATTTTTAGTTTTTATTTTACTTAACTCTATTTAACTGTCTATATTATATACAGTAGTGGTCAACTAATTAGGGACATTGGTATAATAAGAGTAACATTTATTTATATTTTCCGTAATTTCAGTTTACATGAAGTCTTCATTACGTTTTTAATGTTGATCTGATCGTGATCATTTAACCAATGTTTTCTTAATAGAATAAATAATTATTGGAATGGATTGTAATTAAAAATAACAACAATTAAAATTCAACTTTACTTCTCCTTCGTGCTAATATAACTCTGGACAAGTAATTAGGGACATTTAAGAAAAATGTACATTTATATTAAATTCATTTAAAAAGTAACGCTTTCTATTAAAAATTAACATCAAATAATATAAATCTTAAATTGCCAAAAACTTGACCAATACATAAAAAAATCATATAAAGCAAGTTGTTAAAAATTTTCAAACGCGTTTTTTTCGAAATTACATTCGTGTGGGTTGACATGGTATTGCTTATGTGCGTCCAAATGTTCCAAAGAATTCATGTCTAGGCTATTGGCAGGCCAATCTAAAACTGATAGTAGTTCACCGGCTAGAAATCGTTTAAAAAACTGAAGTATATTTTGCATCGTTTTCGTGTTAAAGCGCCCATGTAACTTCGCCACTAAGTTCTAGTCCAAATATTTCTCTTTTAATAATTACAGAGCCCACAAAGGGAACTTTTAATAAAGCTATTACCAGTCTGCGATCTAAATTTCTTTCTAGGTACACAGTTTCAGTAGTTCTATAGGTTTGAAAATATTGCAAAAAAATAAACTTTTAAAATATTTAACCAAATTATTTTCCGTTCCTAATTAGTTGACTACAAATGTATACATGTAAATAAATGTTAAAAAAACTTAAATTGATATTTCAGTTAAAAAAACGTAATTTCAAATATTTTTTAAAAAGTTTCGGTTTCGGTTTCGGCCGAAACTGAGAGAGAAGCCGAAAGTTCGGTTTCGGTTTCGGTTTCGGCTGAAAAACCAGTTTCGGTCGGACCCTACTAGAAACACAAGAAAAACTATTCAGTCTGTTAAATGGTTAGCTGTTAGATTTATTTAATTTGGTGTAAATTATAACTTAATAGGATATAGTTATAAGAGATATAAGTAATAATTAACTATTTTTAATTAATGTATTAATTAAAAATAAAATAATAAATATGTAGCGACATCTACATGCAACACGACGTATAGTTCCTTAAATTTAAGTTGAACCAAAATGGGCGCTTCTGCGCAGGTACAATGATGGACAAAAATGTTAGACAAAAATATTGATTTTGTCTTATTTAAATAGATTTTTATAAAGTTGGAAAACAGAATTAAGTATATAATATACTTATTATTTCGTCTAAATTCAATTAATTATTTATTCATTTTCGTTATTAATTACTTAAATATAATAAAACAAATAAATCGTATATAAAAAAATAACTATAAATGTCAAATACCATCCTTCTCTCCAGTCTCCTTAAAATTGATTGTAGTCGAGGCATTATCTTGAAATAAATGTTAACACACTATATATATATATATACTATAACATAAATATAATTTATATTTTAATTTAATTTTTAATAATTTATTTTTAAAGAACTAAAACATCCGTGAGCGAATATACTAAACGCGGCCCCCTTCATACCGCATACGGTTGAGACCCAAAAACGTGTTACTGCGCATGGTTCAACTTACATTTAATATACTATAATTCGATAGAGAGGCAAGATTGTCCCATCTCGTATCAAGCTACAGCGACAACTACATGTCATACTACGCAACGATATGAACGACCAATGAGCGTCACGATCCTAAATCGCGCTTTCGCAGTTGGATCGAAATAGTTTTGCGATAAGGGCTTCAAATATTTGGTAACAGAAATATTACAAGTTACAAGAGCGCTATTATATCTACATATTACGTCAAATAATGCGGATTGATTAAGATAGCAATATATTAAAGCCTAGACGCACGTTGCAGCTGTGACTCGACATATTTCGGAATATTTGCTACGTGTTGGAATTGTGCCAGGAATTCGGGCTTACTATTGAAACTGTTGTTTTACGTTATTTACTTTGTCAAAAAAAAAATTCAGAAGTTACTTTTTCGAAACAAAAAAGGAAAGTAAAATGAAATGCAAATTTTATATTAACTAAAAATAAGATATCAGCATTTTTGTATCATGAAATAATTTTTTCATTTCGAATGAGGATTATTGAATATTAATGAGAACGGAGACAATTATTATTTCTTTTAAATTATACAATTCTATCGATGGATAGAATTCTAAAATGTAAACAATGCTTCGCTTTGTGGAACTGATCTTAACTTCTTAACAAACTTTAATATAAGTCAAAACATAAGTTTATTTTTGAGTAACATGTACAATTAAAGTGGGCAAGGCATTACTAATATTCATATTACTCCTCCAAATAAGGTCGAAGTTTGCGCTAGGAGTGGATACCACAATAGCCCAAAGGGGTCAGGATCGAACCCACGAGTCCTGTTCCTTTCTACTCTTGAGCTATTGAAGCTTCAAAATAGACTATAAACACTGATATTAATTTAGGATAAAATTGTTCACAGAACCGAGTGGCTCGACGGGAAACACGTTGTCTTCGGTCATGTGATATCCGGTCTGGATGTTCTTAAAAAGATGGAGAAATACGGATCTAAGAGTGGGACACCATCAGCGAAAGTAATTATAAGCAATTGTGGAGAATTACAATGATAATAACAGAAAATACGTTTTTTATTTACTCTATAATATTGATATCACACATTAGGACACCGTTCTGGCGTCGTGGATATCAAAAAATGCCTTCGGCTCGACGGTCGCGTTTTCGATTCCCGCTCGGGCAGACGTTTGCATTGATCTTACAAATATCTGTTTCGGCCTGGGCGTTTGTCGTTGTGGGTCTCCCCACCGTGTCTCGGAGAGCACGTTAAGCTGTCGGTCCGGGTTGTTATCACAACATCTGATAATAATCGTTAACTCTTGATAAGTGAATTGCTCTTATCCAATGTGACCTGTTCGCTCTTTGGGTTACGGAGGTCCGATGGCAATCGCTCTGTACACAATCACGAATTGTAGTGGCTGTGGTCTTTGCTTTCCGCTCAGTGACGCTGTTAAGATCAGTCCGACCAACATCAATGCACGTTTAGAAAAAACAACTTTCTTTCTGTAGGGTTTGGTTAGAAAAATGTCAGGGGTAAGTAGTGCGAGTCGTCTCGAGAAAAGTATGTAACGGTTCGACTTTGCCCCATTGAGAGCATAACTTATTAAAAAAAATAACAAATTTGAAAAAATATTGATAATGATCCGGCCGGTAGTATTTCATCATCGGACATCGCGTCAAAATGTCAAATTCCACCCTCACCCACCTCGATGTCAGGAAATCCACTACAGCGCGATTCTGAAGGCATTTTCTTCCGCGCACAACCTCTGCGGACCCAACTTCTAAGCTAAGCCTGTTCCTTTCTTAAAGGTCGTCAAAGCACCTACATGCCCTCTAGTGTTGCAGATGTTCATGGGCGGCGAAGATCACTTAACATCAGGTGAGTCTCCTGCCCGTTTGCCCTCTCTGATATAAAAAAGAAAAAATATTTAAACATATTTTTCGTAAAGATTAATATGATGATATTATTAAAGATGTAATATATTTTCTATCATAAGCATAATAAATAATTCGGAAACATCTAAAATTAAATTATATAGTAATTTGGTCGTTTTAGCTAGCGCCGTGCCGTTTTGGCTCGTGCCCAAAAACATAACACGATATGCTTCGAAAAGAATATTGTTATGGTTCGAATGTCTAGGGAATCTTATCCGTCTTTGAGAAATTGATATCGGAATTGTAAACACTTGAACCTTTTCTTATATTTTGTTGCCAAAACTAAACACATTTCGATATAAGTTTCTTTGGAAATATAATAATAATAAACGGTACACACTCAATGGTCCCCATTAGGATAGTCCTGTGTCGAGGGTCCGGAAACATACACAATGACAAGGACAGAAATACCCAGAAAGGAAAACATGCATCTATGGTCAATACAAACTTCCGCTCCGAGCGGGAATAGAACCTACCTGTGGCGCTTAAGGCAGATTCGCTACCGCTGTGCCACGAATTCGTCAATAATATGAATAAAATATGAATAATACTACCAGGATCCAACTTCAAACTCCCGAGAACTCTGGATGTTTTATTTATTTAGTCCGGGGGTCCCATGACTACTCCAGCAGATGGTAAGTGGAAGTAAAGTCTAAACGCGAAGGGGACTAATACCTTCCCGTCGCCCGCAACTAGCTGACCTCGAAATGCGTCAGATGGGCAGTCACTTCATGAGTTGTTCACAAAGTTGTGGTAGCTAACGTGGGCATTTAAGTCCTATCACCACCAAATCTGTCCAGACTTGTAAGTGTTTACTACCTATAAAATATATATCTAGTGTGAATTTGTAAATCACTATCACTACATAGTATAAAACATAGTCGCTTTCTCTATCCCTATATCCTTATGCATGCTTAAACCTTTAAAACTACGCTACGGATTTTGATGCGGTTTTTTTAAATAGATAGAGTGATAGAAGAGGAATGTGTATATGTATAATAACATCCATTAAATAGTCGAGAAATACTGTTATTTTTGAGGTTTCTAATGTGATGTCGTAAATAATTAAATTTAACGCGTGCGGGCCACGGGCAGTAATGAATAAATCAAAACTACTGGATCGATTTTAATAATTTTTTCAGTGAATGACATATATGTCTATATATAGTGTCTAAATATTACATACCCGTGCGAAGTTACATTTAAAATAATCTTCAGTGGCTGGTAAAAGTTTTTAATTTAAAATTCTAACTATACTTAAATCGTCTATTACATTAGAGATCTCTACAGCTTTAAACGTCGTTTAATGTCTGAAGCACCTGTTTCGGAAAATAAACATCTCGAGGGTATTCAGCGCGCTTTCCCAAAATTAAATTGCAAATTTTTACCTTCTTACGTGTCAAAGTATTAACTTTGTTAGAGAAGATTTTTCAAGATTTTAATTTGTGTAACCTGTTACAATATTTTTTTTTTCTACTGTTACCAGGATATTTTTTTAAGATACTATTTTATCGATTATAATATTGCTGTGAATAACACTTCATAATTGTGAGCCTCTTAGCTCTTATCACTATTCTAAAAATACATAAAATATACACTAAAAAAACGAAAGTTTATAACACCGTGTGACAAGTTCTAGGGGCTCTTGTCCTTTGTAAGCCTCGTGCTGAACGGACGTATACTTGATTTAACGGATATTTGATACTTCGGTTAAAGTTATTATGTAAAAGTGTTAATAGTGTTAATGTTATGTATTAGTAAGGCCAGTAATTAATACCGCTCATCGATTTATGTATATTTCGATCATTTGTAAAGAAGATCTATTAAAATTGTTATTTTTAAAAAGTCTACTCACTTCTGATTCCTAAAAATACAATATCTTTTCCGCATACACAGGGACCGAACTCGCGATCGTAATCGTTACATTCAGCCATAAGCGACTACAGTTGGAGCGATCGATATTTGGACGCAAATAAGCAATACCATGTCAACCCACAAAATTGAAAAACTGAGTTATATATGCAGAAGTGTTGGTAAATGGCTGAAGAACATTTTTCTTTAATATTTGTAGGGTTTTAAGCTTTAAAACTTCTAAAAAGCCATTTTTTTAATCATGCAATTTATGTATTTTTAATTAAACGTTTGGGGTTATATTATATACGAAATATGAAGTTTGTATACTTATTTTTTGTGAAAAAAGTAAAATAACTTCCATACATCTTGAAATTGCGAAAAACTTAAAATACCAATATATTAAAAAAAATCATATAAAGCAAGTTGTTAAAAATTTTCAAACGCGTTTTTCTCGAAATGACATTCATGTGGGTTGACATGGTATTGCTTTTTTCCATTTAATTAATGTCAAATGTCCAGTGAAATTAAATTTGGGCTTAGAGTGCAAAAGTCAGAGGAACAAGGTCGTTTGGGAAAAAAATCTTTTAGGCGATATACCTTATTTGTCACCATTTTGCAGCAAGATGACAACAGACCATTTTGATTGATTTGATCACGAGCCGTTGAATCGATACATATGAAAATAACAAAGCAGCTAAATAAAGGCGACACACTCAACGGCCCCCATTAGGATAATTATATCCTGTGTCGGGGGTCCGGAAACATACACAATGACAAGGACAAACACAACCAGACCGGAAAACATGCCTGTACGATTAATACAAACATCTGCTCCGAGCGGGAATCGAACCCGCAACCGTCGAGGCTCGCTACCCACAACGCCACAACGGTAAGATATTATGACACGCGGAATATTAAGGTTTATATATATAGATGATTTATTAAGTTATTTACAAAGAATTGGTTTGAATGCTCGTCCGCTTGAATCCGCGTCGTTCGCTCGATCAACTCACTTATCTTTGCGCTGACGGTATAATTTATGGGTATAATGTAGGCCAAATTATATACTAATAAAAGTGTTGTACGTTAACCGTACAATGAGGTCTTAATTCAGACCAAACTAGTACTTACTATTTACATATTTATGACACTTCAAGTAAGCTTTCTAATAAATATAAACTTATTGAAATGACTTGCAAAGTATCTGTCGCCTGTCTGCATAGTTGCAAACTTTTAAAGTATGGTTTGTATAGTTTTGTTCGTGCAGTTTTTTAGCATGTCATGCAATATAATGTATTTTTGACTACCATATTGCGCTGGGGTCGTTGTCTTCGGGTGGGGAGCTTGTGCGTCCATGTTGAGCGGCCCTGAGGAGCACGGCAGTCAACCCTTTCCCCCTTTTACTATTCTTTCTCAATAATATCCTAATGCCCCCATTAGGATATTATTATTCTGTGTCGGGGGCTAAGAAACACTCACCAATATAAAACAACCACACCGATCAGATGATATGAGAAATACAATCAAGTTGATTGAATCAACTGCTCTGAGCGGGAATCGAAGTCGCTACCTCCAGGTATAAGGCCGGCAGGCTCGCTACCACTGCGCCTGAGAGGTCGTCAAAAGTTGTATTGCTCGGTTTTAAATAAGCAAACTTGTAATTGTGTACACGTGTACTATTTCATTAGATACAGAGTTGCCAAACTGTTTCACTTTAATTATTTTGTAAAAAAATTTAAGTTAATTCGTGCCAACAAAGCATTATTTTGCACGTGGATAGAGTTACAATTTTGCTGGTACAGAAAAGATACGTTATTTAACTCAAGAATTTATTATATTATACAGCAATATATAGCATTGTTTTAGCGTTGCAATTTTTTTTGTATGTTGTTCTTTAGACGTCAACAAATATCTACATACAAGAATCAAACTGTGAAAAGTAAGATTGGTTACGATTTTCCTAAAAAAACCTATCTGTCTAACGAGACTTTCACTTGCAGTTAGTCCATGTAAGAAGTAACTTAGGTTACTTTTGCTTTCGAAAAATGAAATTAGGGTTCCGTGCAATAAAGGAAAATCAGTAAACCAATCGAGCGGTGCTGCGGGCGCAGTTAGTTACAAAATGATAGTTAAAGTGGTCTTTCCACGTACATAATAAATTCTTCTTCATCCTAGCATTATTCCCGGTATTTTTTATGTACCCAGGGTTTGCTTATTACTCTTATCCGGATTTGACAGGTTGCTAGTTTTTACACAGAGCAATTGCCATCTGACCTCCGCAACCCTAAGGGCGAACCAGTAACTCATTGGATAAGAGCAATTTACTTTATCAAGAGTTAACGATTATTATTATTATTCAGATGTTATTGATAATAACCGAGACCGACAGCTTAACGTGCTCTCCGAGGCACGGTGGGGAGACCCACACGGACAAACGCCCAGACCGAGACAGAAATTTTAACAAACATCTGCCCGAGCGGGAATTGAACCCGCAACCGTCGAGACTAAAGGCAGACTCGCTACCCACAACGCCACAACGGTGTCAACGTACGTACATAATAAATTATAAAGAAAAAAGCGCTACAAGCGTAGCCGTATCGCGTTGAAGCTGTCTTCGATTTATTATGCTTTGCATAAGCAGAGAATTGAAAACTGTTTTTCTTGTTAAATGTTATTCTCGATAGCATGCGATCTTATTGCATAAATAACAGAATCTATTCAAAAGTTACTGGTGTTTATTGAAAGTAATTATTAAGTCTTTAAAACTCTTTTTAAAATATCAGGCAAACTCGGAATTTAGTTAAACATTGTGCATACTTTAAAATTGTATTTTCATTTTTGGAATATTGCACTGCAAAGACATCTTCATTTATAGATAGATAGATAGAATATTCTTTATTGTACACCACATAAAAAAAAAGAAACTGACAAATAAGTTTTAAATATAAATATAGGTACCTTCCAGAGAACCTACGATATTTTTTTTTTTTTTTTTTTAGAAGTTTGCAAACAAGCATACGGCCCACCTGATGGTAAGTGGCTGCCGCAGCCTATGAGCGCTTGCAGCACCATTAGTAGGTGCCACTCGCGCGTTGCCAACCTCGAGATATTAAATCTCGTTCGCCCAGTAATTTCACTAGCGTACAGTGCCCTTCAAACCGGAACACAGTAGTGCCTAAGCACTACTATTTGGCAACAGAATATATACACTGCGGTGGTACCTACCTAGCCGGCCTCTTGCAATAAAAGACCTACCACCAGTGTGACTGATTGCACTGGTGGAATAATCTCTGTTGTGACAGAGGTTATCCCAACAGCGGGCGATGGGCTCGTCACATCCCGACGCCTTAAAATATTGAGAAATATTGAGAATGACTAAAGAAAAAAGGTAGGTGGTGTAGCTGTACATATTATATATAAATGTAGCTTCATAAACAGTAAATTAATTACATAAAATACATAAATACTTAAAACCAAATAAACTACATACGATATCGTCATAAAATAAACTACATACATATGTATAATGTTAATTAATGTTGGTGGTAGGGATTAAAAGGCACGCCATGCTAGTTACCACCGTACGTTGATGAAAAACTCGTGAAGTGACGCTTCGTCAGCAGCGTTTCAAGGTCATACAGCGTGTATAAAGTTGTATCTAAAAGGGCTGCAACACCCCTCCACGCCCTCTGATGTTGCAGATGTTTCTGGGTAGCGGTAATAGCTTAACATCAGGTGGTCTTTTTGCACGTTTGCCTCTAATATAAAAAAACAGACTTTGGTTAAATAGAGTTTTGTGACAGGTCATCTTGAACGACAGAGTACAACTCTGATACAGAATATCGACTTGAAGTAGTAGGGTTTGTAGTAGTCCCTTTAGTCCCCTTCTTTCGTCTCCCCCTCTCTTCCTTTCCCCTCATCTCAGCTGGTAAAGCACAGCATTATTAGTGGACAAAGGAAAAGACGACTGTTTTTATTCAGGCAGGCCATATTATGTTTGTTTGTATGTCTCAGATTTTAAATGTTACTATGACGTTTGTCGATACATATATTTCATGGTATGATATAGCGATCTAGTTTATTTATTTATTTTATTTTAGGTAACCAACAGTAGATACATTAATTAGACATTTCAATAAAGATCAGAAGTTATTCGATAAATGTTCTACTAATTATAGGTCATCACATCATTCATTAGAAAGCATCACATTATAAAATATAGTCAGCTATTACAAGTCAATAAAAATACATAATGACCATTAAAAATTATTAACAAATTATAAAATTATTAAATTTAAATTTCATTATAATATAAAGATTTACATAATTTTAAAGATTTACATAATTTTAAAATAGTTCAGTTTAGGTCGTCATTTAAATTAAATTAAATTTCATGTATTTCAGGTATTCACCCATAAAAATACATCATTTGAAGCGCAAGAGTTCATGGTAGGCCTCCTGAATTTTTTTAAGAGTAGACACAATTACTTTTGCCTGCCAATGATTGGTCATTGTACATTACACTCTCAGACGGTAGACCCCAACATCCATTAGATCCCGTTATTTATCTGCATGCAAGCTTTACAAAATCATCCCCGATGGTGTCATTTAGGAGAGATTCATGTCCTGCAGACGTCTATACGTTGACAAAGTTGATTAAACCGATTTGAATATCGTTTTTTTTTTTGCACACTCAACGGCCCTCATTAGAATAGTCATATCCTGTGTCGGGGTCCGGAAACACATACAAAGACAAGGACAAATACACCCAGACCGGAAAATATGCTTGCGTGGTCAATACAAACATATTATGCTCCGAGCGGGAATCGAACCCACGACCTGTGGCGTTTAAGGCAGGTTCGCTGCCGCTGCGCCACAAAGTCGTCTCTTTTTATACGTCAACAATAAATAACAATTTAAAATTTTTAAACACGTGTTTTTTATCTATAACTGTTCACCAAAAAACCTTAGACTAAGAATCTCATGGACGGAGCCATACCATGTTGCCGCTCTTGTAACGTTATTTCAAAGGCGATATTGTTATCTTAGTCTGTTGCTCAGGCCACTAATTAGAGTAAAAGAAATAGATATATATAGGTTTGGCAATTACTGGTGGTAGGTCTTTTGTTGCAAGAGGCCGGCTAGGTAGGTACCACCACAGTGTCAAATATTCTGCCGCCAAATAGTAGTGCTTAAGCATTACTGTGTTCCGGTTTGAAGAGCATTGTACGCTAGTGAAATTACTGGGCGAACGAGATTTAAGAACTAATATCTCGAGGTTGGCAACGCGTGAGTGGCACCTACTAATGGTGCTGCAAGCGCTCATAGGCTGCGGCAGCCACTTACCATCGGGTGGGCCGTATGCTTGTTTGCCAACTTCTAACATAAAAAAAAAAAAACTTTTTTATTTCTTAAATGTCATGTTCTATACACGGCCAAGACTGTCTATTATATAGGTGCATTTGTCAATTATATAGGTAATTTGACATTACACACACATAAAATACGTAAAATATTGGCACGCGGTTTTTGGCTAATGTTCCTTCTATCGTCTTTCTCTTTCTACCCAAAAAACAAAGTTTCAAATATGACTCAACGCCCTTAAGGGTTGAATTTCGAAAAATCCTTTCTTATTACTCGTTTATAACTCTCAATATAAGTTGAACCATGCGCAGTAACACATTTTATTATTATTATTTGTTTTATTATATCTAAGTAATTAATAACGATAATTAATTGAATTTAGAAGAAACTATAACTATATTATATACTTAATTCGGTTTTCACATTTTATAAAAAGCTATTTAGATAATCAATATTATTGTTTAACATTTTCGTCCATGATTGTACCTGCGCAGAAGCCGCCATTTTGGTTCATTTTAAATTAAGAGAACTATGTCTGTAAGTAACACCTGGTACAAAGTATTATGTCGATTAGGTGTTCTCCTTTTATACATATACTAGCGGCCCGCTCCGGCTTCGCACGGGTATAAAATATAGCTTATGTCATTCACTGAAAAAATGATTAAAATCGATCCAGTAGTTTTGATTTATTCATTACTGGCCGTGGCCCGAACGCGTTAAATGTAAAATATTTACGACATCACATTAGAAACCTAAAAAAATATTTTTTCTTCACTATTTAATGGATGTTATGATACATATAAACCTCCCCTTCAATCACTCTATCTATTAAAAAGAACTGCATCAAAATCTCTTGTTCGATCATCCCATCCCATGGAAAGATAAAACCAAATATCTAGGCGTCATACTCGACAACAGACTTACCTTTGAAGGTCATATCCGCAAGGCACGCGATAAAGCAGCGTTTGTTTTGGGAAGATTGTATGCGATGTTGGGCAGGCGGAGTAAACTGTCCCTTAGAAATAAGGTGACATTATACAAAGGCTGTATACGTCCCATACTGACCTACGCGAGCCCTGTTTTTTCACACGTCCACGCCAGAAGAATTAATCAATTACAAATAATTCAGAACCGTTTCTTACGCATGGCCTCGGGCTGTCCGTGGTACGTTCGCAACGTAGACCTCCATAGAGACTTTGAAATCGATTCGATCCCCAAACATTTGAAGCGCTTATCGCAAAACTATTTCGATCAAACTACTTTCCATCCAAATCCTTTGATTAGACATGCTTGTATCTACACAGACCGATGTAACCACCCGACAAAAGTAAGGCGTCCTAAGCACGTCCTGCAAGACCCTGACGATAGGATTACATTAGAAAATGCCCTTACACAGCACAGACACGCACACAACACCGTCCTCGCCGGCGAGGACGAGGTCCTTTGTTTCGCACGTCGCGTCGCGCTCACACCGTCGGGTGAGTCTATCGTAAAGAATGCGCTCGGAGCGCTGCCTCCATCTCCGATGACGTCCTTAGCCGTGGTTCGGCTTCGCAGGAGGCACCCTAAGGACGGAATCAAATTTGAGCCCCTTGAGGGCTGTCCCTTTATCACGGCTGAGTCTCTGTACTCGGCCCCCCGCCCGGTGACGCTGTCAAGGCCAATAGGGCCAACAGCAATACACATTCCGGAAAAAAAAAAAAAGCATCAAAATCCGTTGCGTAGTTTTAAAGATTTAAGCATACATAGGGACAGAGAAAGCGACTTTGTTTTATACTACTATGTAGTGACATACATAGAAGATAACTACATAAAGTTAAGATACGTCCAAGTTAATTGGACTATAAATTTAAGTGCTTCCGTTTAATATTATGCACTTTGAGCTTAAGCTCGTGTAGCTGAAATTACTACCAAAGTTGGATAATAAATTCGCGAACAACTAATATCGTTCATATGGCATTAGTAATAACATGCTTTAAATGTCTCGAGGGGAATAATTTTCTCGAAAGGGATCAGAAAACACATATACACACATACATTTTATTAAATAAATAAATGTAACTAATATTATAAATGTGAAAATTTAGATGGACGGGTGGATGGATGTTTGTTACTCTTTCAGGCAAAAACTTTTGGACAGATTTCAATGAAATTTGGTACATACATAGCTTATTACCTTTACGCACTCGAGCGCCGGGACGGGTGCAATGGCGCAGGAGGTGTGTGGACTCGGAGCCGAGCCCCCTACCCACTAAAACTCCAAGGTCCCATCTAGCGCCATAGTGGGACGTCGCGGGGTCGCCGAAGCATACAACCGCGACGCCCCGGCGCTTGCCCCGAGGGCCCACCGGTGGCGGCAACCTACTGCCGCCATACATACATAATAACATAGCTTATTACCTGGATTGACATATAGATTACTTTTTATCTCGGAAAAATGTTGGGTTCCCGTAGGATCATTAAAAAACTACACTGCTAGTAAATCTATAATCGCTACATACTCAACGGCCCCCATTAGGATTGTGATATCCTGTGTCAGTGGGCCGGAAACATATACAAGGACAAGGACAAACACATCCAGGCCGAAACATATGCTTGCATTGCTCCGAGCGGGAATCGAACCCGCGTCACTTAAGGCAGGGTTGCTGCCGCTGCGCCACTACATCGTCAATTTTATAATAGTTTCGGTAACAGTGAACATTTTGTAAACGTAGAATAAAAATATCAAGTTCTTCTGTAAGGACTATAAAAATTTAAAATTTTATTTTATTCGACAACTGCAGAAATATACAATTCTATGAAAATTTCAATAATCTACCTAGTAGTTCATCAGATACAGCCCGCTAATAGACGGAGGCGCGGAGAGCGAAGGCTTAATAATAGGGTTCCATTGTCGTCCTTTGGGTACGGAACCCTAAAAACACATTCTGTATTTCATTTACCCGCATGCATATCATGAACCCGGATCACCGGCGTTATAAACAGTTTCCCTGCAACAACGCCGAAACGACCGTAAAATTTATAGCAAACCATAAAATAGTATTAAAACTGGATTAAAAAAAAACTTGTGAAGTTTTTTCATCGCATGTGAATAATTTCCTCAATCGTCTTTCATGGATGTGTTAAATAATATGAACTATGTTTAAAACGAAATCAAGTATGGTTACTTGATTTCGTTTTAATAATAACCTGCCTTTCTCTAAGGGCCGCCTTTATCTTCTTCTTTCGTATACAAAAATATATAAAATATGTACCTGAATGCAGTTACGTAAGTGAGTGAGTAATTAGTTCTTAGACTTGAGGGTTCCATCTATCTAGATCTTTTGATGATTGTCACAAAAAATTTTTAGGACCACTCCGAATTATGTAGCTATTTAACGTCTTTCTTTTTTAAACAATTACGTTAAATGTCGAGACAACACTCTTTTTAAATTACTTCGGATAGCATAAAAAAAATGTTTATATTATTATTTTTATATTTAGTATGCTCATAGATAATTTTTTTATTAATATTATGAATAATAATTATTTTTAATATTTCCACTTAGATTGTTCCTTTAAATTCATACCACAAACTGATTCCTTTATCCATCTTGTTAAAAAAAATTAAAGTTGACAAAGGGCGCGGAAGCTGCAATCTAAAAAGAATTCCTCACACGCAAATTTTGGCAAAAATATTTCAAGTTTTATACAATATAAAATACTAAACAATCGTTCACGTGTAAAACAAAGGGTAACAAATGAAAATACTACTGCAAATTCACGAGATGCTGTCCGCAGCCTCCGTGAATATGAGAATTATGAGATTTCCCGCCAGTTTCCTCCGAGATAGCGAATGCAACGGTTGTCGCTAGCTCTTTTTTGTGAACTACGAACACATTTCCCGAGTCTTAAACTTCGGTCAAAAATAAAAACTGAAGCACATATAGCAATATTTATTATCTGTGAGGTGAATTTAAACGTTCTGTGGAAGCTATTTATTTTTAATATTAATGTAAAAACTTTTTGGTGAAACGAAAAATCTAACTTTTTTATATGACTAGTTAGGTTCTAAAGTTTAGTGTCATTGGTATAAAGTTTATTAGAAGATAATAAAAAATAATAGTAAAATAACTAATTAATTTAATTAAATCGTGAGAGGAATTGTAAAGATGGGTAAGTTTATTACAGTCATTTTAAATAATTAATCTTATGTCATCTTGTGTATTTAAAGGCAAAAAGTTAATCGCAAAAAGTAACCAATAATGATTTATGAATACCGGTAAACACAGAAAAAACTATTTATATGGCGTCATCATTATCTATAGGTAATGACAATTTATATTATTACATTTAATTTTTTTAAATAAAGAAATCTTTACTGTCGTGCAAAAATTTTACTTAGGTAACTAATTATTAAAAGTAAGCATTACTATTTATTTAAAATCGAATTTTATCACTATTTCAATTCGCGTATTTTTTAAAATTTAAATATATCACAGGGTTGTAACTCTTGAGATTGCGATAATGCTTCTCCATATTAAACAATATAAATTGCTAAGTTTTACATTATCTAATTTTAAGAAAACAATAAGAATTACAATTATATGTATAATCATAATTTACTCACACAAAGTTATATTGACTTTAAAAAATATAGAACACATACATAATATATAAAAAAGAATTATATTATATTATGTAAGTATTCATAATTATAAAGAATATATAATAATAATATTTAAAAAATAATAATTGATTATTGTTGCTTTTTGATTAAATCAGATTTTTTACTAATTGCGTCCGTAACGTAAAAAGCCTAAAATAAGTATATAAAAACCCTATAGGCTAAATCAACATCTTAACTATGTTTTTTTTTTTTTGCAAAATTTCGTTTAAATCATACTGGCCACCGTGGTGAACAGTTCTAGACAAACTATGATACAAAACGCTGCTGACGATTTTATTTTAGTTTTGACAGGGAATAATTTGTCATATAAATCATAAGAACTAGTGAATATAATTTCTCAATCTAAGCATAAATAATTCTTATAACATTTAACAAATAAATTAATGGCGATAAAGTGTTGCTGTCTTCTGACTGATATTTGTTGGAAAATGATTGTATAAATCTGAAATATTATTTTGAGCTTTAAGAGGCTTTTTTTGAGGTTAATTTGGGAAACGTACAATATTGTTAGATTTTTAGGTGAACTTTAAACCTTCGTAAGGCTAAAACTGCATCATAGTTAGTTGAAAAGCTTTTGCAAGACGCGATAATAAAAACATGCAAAAAGCTTAAAAATTTGTTTGGGGACTTCTTATTTCATACTTAAAAACTTCATTTATTAGTAGTAGAACCACGCTCCTTCCATTACAAATGGGGTGGCTTGACCGGGGAAGTACTAATCTCTTACAGAATTGGCGTAAAGTAACAATATTATTACTTGCATTATTTGCATTTCATGCGGACTTTAGGTAGGTACCGCACCTTACAAAGAGCTTTACCGGCGTCGGGATGTGACGACCCCATCGCCCGCTGTTGGGATAACCTCTGTCACAGCAGAGATTATTCCACCAGTGCAATCAGTCACACTGGTGGTAGGTCTCTTGTTGCAAGAGGCCGGCTAGGTAGGTACCACCACAGTGTCAAATATTCAGCCGCCAAATAGTACTGCTTAGGCATTATTGTGTTCCGGTTTGAAGGGCATTGTACGCTAGTGAAATAACTGGGCAGATGAGATTTAAGAACCAATATCTCGAGGTTGGCAACTCGTGTTTGGCACCTACTAATGGTGCTGCAAGCGCTCATAGGCTACGGCCACTTACCATCAGGTGGGCCGTATGCTTGTTTGCCAACTTGTAACATAAAAAAAGAGTTTGTAGAAGCATCTTACGTTTGAGCACTTTGGGCCAAGACAATTGAAGTCAAAATTGACGCTTCTACAAACGTCAATTGTCTTGGCCCAAAGTGCTCAAACGTCAGATGCGTGATCTTACCCAATCTATTGGATTCCTTTGTAGCACCTGTTCCTTTGTTACAGTGTAGTATACTAACGACTTTCCGCTTAGTGAACCAAAATGAAAGAGATCTTTTGTTGAGAGAACTTCAAAGGCGTGAAAAATAGCGTTTGGTCTTTAAGTGTGCATTTCTCATCAGAATATAATTATATAGGTTATAGAAGTGAGGGCGTATATATAGTTGTATTTACTAGGTTTTGACAGTGGCTTTGCTCGCGTAGGCGATTTTTTGTGTGATTGCTTGCCTATACAAAGTTTTATACCCTAATATCCTTCGCCAAGCTCACATCTAATCCTCTGCAAGAATTGAGCAAAATTTGTATTTCGGCTGATGGAAAATGTAATAGGCAGACAGTCCGAGCTACATTCCAATGTATAATTTTTTTTTATATATTCAATATCACTCATTACAATAATAATGTCTATATGTTGGGGGATCCGCAAACAAACACGGACATACTCAGACCGGAACATATAACTTCATTACCAATATGTATGTGTCCAGAGCGGAAGTCGAACCCGCGGCTAATGTTGCTTAAGGCTACTGCTGCTTTACTGCGGTGTAGACTAGTTTTATAAATAAAATACCTTAGAGCTTCAATAGTCTGAACCCCCTATAATCCGAACAACCCCTTCATGCTCGCACAAGCCACTAACACATGGAAACCTTATAGTTTCGTCATGTCCGTCTGTCCGTCCCTCCGTCCGTATGTCATAGTCATTTTACTCGGAGACCACTGGCTCTATCTATACGAAATTTACTAAATAGGTGTATTCTATGAACCGCACAACGATTCTGTTATGAAATCTAAAAATATATAATAATTAAGGGTAGCAGTCCATACATGTAACTGAAAGTTGGAAAAAAAAAACTCAACGTATGTCAACGTGTGAGATATCTTTGTATAGGTCTTTCAAAATGATAACGAGGTTTGATGTTGACTTTTTTCATTAAGTCAGTAGTTGTTGAGATATTAGCTCCTAAAGTCATAAAATTAAAATTCTTGAAAAATTTGAGCTTTTAGAATACCATATGAACTTTCATCCGCATTTGGTTCGAAGAAGATAGGTCAACAAAATTTTGAGTGAATATAAGTTGTTCCCATAACTTTGTTTTTCATATTATTTTTAATAATTACTATGAATTTACCAACTTATTTTGCGGTCGATTTTAATTCGTTATTATTTTTAAAGTCCTTAAGATTCTTCATAACCCAGCTGCGGAACCCTTTAGTTTCAACTGTGCGTGGTCCACAACGCACTTGACTGCTAATTATTGTATTTATATCTGAGGAGACAAACGGGCAGAAGGCTCATCTGATGTTCGGTGACCGCCGCCCATGAACATTTGCAACACCAGAGGAAGGTTTGGTAGGTAATACCGCCGGCGGAAGCTAGTTCCACAGCGTGGTTGTGCGGGGAAGCATATTCTTTTTAAATCGCGCTGTAGTGAATTTTCAGACATCACTATTCACGATTCTATGATTAATATTTGTAGTTACTTTCAATCATAATAATCAATATTTCATTTCAAAAACACCTTTTAAAATACTATAATCCGGCCGCCTTATTAATCCGAACGGAGTGTAAATTTTGGGTCTTTGGATTATCGAGGCCCTACTGTAAGATATTGTGCCTCTTTTATATCAGAAAAGTAGCAAACATGGGCACGGTTATAGTGCATATTCAATTGTGATAACATCGTGTTTTTTGCCTTTGAAATAAAATAAGGCTTTTGATCATAATATCAGTGATTGTGTCTAGTGAAATTACAAATTATCTGAAATCAGACCGTGATATTGTAAGGATTGATTCATATGTGAAAGTGAAATTATAATATAATGTAAAACCACGCCTGAGGTTTTATCAGTATTCATTTTCAATCAAACTAAACCAAGGATAGCCTGGAACCTTTATGAATTTCATCCAAGTAGGTTAACATTATTAACAACTTATTGTAACCAATTTTAAAGGCGTCGGGATGTGACGACCCCATCGCCCGCTGTTGGGATAACCTCTGTCACAACAGAGATTATTCCACCAGTGCAATCAGTCACACTGGTGGTAGGTCTTTGTTGCAAGAGGCCGGCTAGGTAGGTACCACCGCAGTGTCCAATATTCTGTTGCCAAATAGTAGTGCTTAGGCACTACTGTGTTCCGGTTTGAAGGGCATTGTACGCTAGTGAAATTACTGGGCGAACGAGATTTAAGAACTAATATCTCGAGGTTGGCAACGCGTGAGTGGCACCTACTAATGGTGCTGCAAGCGCTCATAGGCTGCGGCAGCCACTTACCATCAGGTGGGCCGTATGCTTGTTTGCCAACTTCTAACATAAAAAAACCAACAATGCTTTTAATCCCTTTACTAGATAACATAATAAATTGCATAGCACTGTAACTACTACGTCGGATTTCAACGATTCGTCCTTTTATATGCGGTACGACAATAATTTTCTGTATCGTAAAATATTTAAGTAACCATAAAATGTGACGCTTCGTTAGAATGACATTTTTTTAAAAATATTGTCTTTCTAATCCAACGTATTCAATAGGTTTCATACTTCGTCATGTGCCAACAAATGTATTTTCACTGCGACATATACGTTTATGTACCTATATTATACACGCCCCCGATGCCTTACGAATTATTACGTTTTCTTCCTTAACCGTCGGGTATGAGATGAGATCTTATCACTGAAGGTCTACGTGCTTTATTTACGGGGCCCTAGGCGTATATTATACTTAGGAAAATATAATATAACGGATTTTCTTGTGTTAATAAATAACGAATATGGTCTTTAATATCTTATAATAATTTATCAAACGACAATGTAATGGCAACTTGCGATACTTGAAGTATCACAAGCGCTTTGCCAACACATAGGATGAGAGGGAATGGAGAAGAAGGGGAAACAGAGGAGAGCAGAGAGGTGGGAGGTTGGTCCTCCGGCGCTCTCACTTATCGCACGAAATGCAATAGTACCTGCTGATACTGATACTTTACGCAGAATTGCTTTGACAGGGTAGTACCTCCCCGGTTGAGCTGGTCCATTGTGTTGGAAGGAGATGGCTCTACTACTTGTTCCTTTCTTACAAACATACGTAGATAATTTTGTGTATTTGTGCATGCAAGCACGGGTTTATGTGTGTGTGTGTGTGTGTGTGTGTGGCAATAAGGTAACCTATTCTGAATGTTACATTTATTTAAAAACAGGAATACTTAGGTTAATAATATATATTAAAAGAAGTTATATTTGATTACACATGTGGTATTATCACACTAGATGAAATATTTATTGTACGTGTGCTATTATTATTACGTTTGTTATAATATGTGTGGGAGTAGATTGATCAAGTGCGGATTTTGAGCTTATTTCAATTTTGGTTTTACGGATATTAGTTCTGTGTTTCGGCTTGTTTGTACAAGGATTTCGTATCTCTAAATATAACATAGCATATTGATTTAACTTTGCCGATATATTTAATACTAATATAAACTAGAATTAAGGCTTGTTATATTTAAGGTTGTGTTCTCTTTAATTTGGGCTGGCTTAACCATGGAAGTACTACCCTCTCACAATAAATCGGCGTAAAGTAACAGTATCAGTAGGTGCTGTTGTGTTTCGTGCAATGTGTGGGAGTTCCGGAGGCCCAATCTCCCACCCCTGTTCCCACCACTGTTCCTTTCCTATTTTCCCTTCTCATTCCTCCATCATCATCCTTCACATCTCTCGGGTTGGCAAAACGCATGTAGAGTACCGTGCGATCATAAGTTGCGGTGACTGCTTTCCATCAGGCGGACCGTGTGCTTGTAATAATATAATAAAATATAATATAATAATATAATATAATAAACGCTACACACTCAACGGCCCCCATTAGGATAGTGATATCCTGTGTTGGGGGTCCGGAAACATTCACAATGACAAGGACAAATACACTCAGACCGGAAAATATGCTTGCATGGTCAATACAAACATATTATGCTCCGAGCGGGAATCGAACCCGCGACCTGTGGCGTTTAAGGCAGATTCGCTACCACTGCGCCACAACGTCGTCAATATAATAATAAGACGTAATGGACCGACAAATTAAAACGCAATAAAATTTAAAAAAGGCACATCTAATGGAGCTATGTTAACTTTCTTATTTATTGTATTAATAACATAACACTGATAATTATTATTTACTTTTTTATAGTGTAATTCTATTTTATTAGATTTTATTCATTGGTCTTCTTTATACTAATGTTGAGTTCACCTATAATTGGATTGTCACTGAAATAAAAAAAAACCATTGTCGTTTATGTTATAGAATTATTTTTGTGAACAAACCGTTGGTGTAACCTTAAATAAATAAATAAACAAATAATGGATTACAAAGATTTAAAAATAAAATGGGCATGGTATTATGACAGCAATTGTACATTTCGTTATCACCTGTGAAAGCTTTTGACTCACTGATAAACCATTTATCATCGGACGGGATTAAGCGTCGAATTGGAGCTTGAAATTTTGATAATACTAGTACATAGAAATTGTTATTTACTACTGTCTATGAGAGTTTTAAACTAATTTAAATTAGACAGACTGATAGAAGGATTTTTTTATGATACGGGAATATATCACTAAGGCTTAAGTAACTACTTGGCATTTTCCCATTTCCCCTAAGCCGGCTAAAAGTCAAAGATTACCATGGCGGTCGTCTCACTAGTGAGGCGTTTCGTTTACATAAAGAGAAATCGAGACGTTTACTGAAGAAGATAAAAATGGCTTATTTCGAAAATTACATTGGATCTTGCAGTCCGTTTTACACGTGGATAAAGAAAAAAAAATAGAGTCATTTCAAGTTACTACTCTTATAAGCGAGTCAACAAGATATTGTTATCTTAGTTTATTTATTGGAGTTCAAGTGCTAGTAAAAAAGATAGCTTGCACAAGTTTGGCAACATCGCACTTTATGTCAAAGTGTTCAATATAATACGCATTTTTCGGTCAATTGCCACAGAGTAAATAAGGCGAATGGAGGCGCCCAATTCTCTAAAGATAATTGGGTTGTAATATTAATCTTATTAGACTATTCCTACGTTTTTCAAACTCTCGACGGCCATATCGTTATCGTATTTCTTTAAGTATTTTCTTCTTATTTGTAGTTAGACCCTCACTACACTACATTTACTCTATGATTTCAACACAAGATTACGTATAAAGTGAGAAAATGACATATGCACACAGATTATCCGAGTTTTCAAGGGCTAAATATGTGTTCCAAATTCATCTCGTGTCTAACGGTAAAGGAAAACATCGAGAGGAAACTCCATGTCGTAAAGGAAATTCTAGGACATGTACGTTTAGTTTAGTGGTAGTGGTTAGTGGGGCTTAAGTGCCCAACTGATTGGCTACCACTAGTGTGACTGCTTTCGAGGACAGACAGTGTATAACCAGTTTCATCTTACGGGTAGGCAGGGCAATAGTGGCTCACCAGGGAGTCATTATTGTCTGTCCAAGCGACTCCATGACGCTGGGTGTTGCCGCTTGATAAACAGGTGGCTGAGTCCTTCACTACCATTGCCTAGTGTACTTGACGAGTACAGTACGTGCACTGGTGTGCGTAGGGACAATCACGGCTAGTGTAGTTTGCCTTGGTGCTTCGACTCTACTTACTATTCGGTGG
This sequence comes from Hestina assimilis, assembly GCA_023373885.1. Classification (NCBI taxonomy): domain Eukaryota; kingdom Metazoa; phylum Arthropoda; class Insecta; order Lepidoptera; family Nymphalidae; genus Hestina; species Hestina assimilis. The sequence continues at coordinate 4,673,190 of CM041741.1, read as the reverse complement.
GATAGTCATCTACCCTCGGGTTTAGTAAAAAAAACATCCAATATTAACATGTATTCTGTAGGTAAAAGTTGTTCTAGTTTTTTCCTCCGTCTACTGCATCATGTAACTTTTTAACTTTTATTTGTTTGCATTTTTATTTTTTAAAATATTGATCATAGTATTTCTTTTTTCTTCGCCTAAAAATAAACCTCGGCTTAGTTCTACAATTATATTGACGATGAACTTACAAAGAACTTCTGATACAGAGAACTTCGGACAGGACGGACGGAGAGGAAATTATCTAACGAGTCTATACTAAACTTGTTATGTGTGAGTTTTTTAATTGGCATCAAAAAGTCGAACGCTATCTTTTCTGATACATGGTTTTCTTTTTGTTGAATGTGTATGTTTCTGTAGTGATTAGAACCATAACATACAACATACTCAATTAATATAAAAACGGAACTTCTGAAATCTCAGTTACAGCTATGGAACCCTAAAAAGTATCCTGAACTGTACATTTTTAAAATAGTTATTTTCGTGACTAACGAATGGGAACTTTATTTCCGATATCTAATAAATCTTCTTCTTATCGAGTGGTTAGTGGCCAACCTAGCGTCGGAGTTGTTCAGGTCGCCCGTAGCCTCTGACTTGAGTTATCGACTGTTGTCAAATTGATAAGACCGACTTTTTACATACCGAAGCACGAAGACGCTCAGTTGAAATATCACTATGCGATCACCCATCTAGTGACTGATTGCGCCTAAAGTTGCTTAACCCACCGTTCGTTTACCGATCAGTGGGTGCACCAGGCTATCAACGGCTCGAATTGAATCGAATCTTACATTAATTTATATTTACTTAATAGCATTTGGACGTTACTGTTAAATTTAGTTTCAAATTAAATTTTGGTGTACTAAATATGCGAGAATTCACGGCGCTATAAATTAATGAATCATTAAAATTTTAAACGACAGGCCGGGCTCTGTGATGTTTCTGTTTAACGAAATAATGTTTATTTAAAAAATATAATGAAAATTATATTGTGGATGTAATTTTATGTTAAAACTTTAAATAATTAAAAATCTGTTTGTTTAAATAAAATTATAATTAACTAAGGTACAATACTTTTATTATTTATACTATAATTATTAATAAGAGCTAAATAAATAGGGCAGGTATCGATAGGGCTTAATGTTATAAAATTAAATATGTATAGTTTATATAAAGAAATAAAATGATTAAAGCCATTTATTCTTTTAACTATTTTGATATTGCGGTAGATAATATATTATTAAACGATTGTTATAATCTAGTCCAATATAAATTATAGAAAAACAGCAATATTTATTAGGTCTTGAATAGATATAATAGTCAGATAGTCACAATAAAAAATCGGTTAGCAATTATCGAAAAAAACTACCCCATCGAAATCAAAGGATTTTTTTTAAATTTTATTTTTTTAATTTTTATTTGTCATTAAAAATTACAAAATCATGTTACAATATATCAAAGATACCATTAAAACGTTAACGGTTTGTCTTGGCATCATATTATTTTATTAAATAAGTTAAATACTTTAAGATAAACCTTATCCGTTCAATACGGAACTGAACTGAACGGTTCTTAAGACAATAGATAAGGGTTTCGGCTGATATCTGCGATTCAATTGTTCGATTCGCCCAACTGCCGCCTACCTCTATAAATATTCAAACATATTGTGATAATGTTGGAAAATACTAGTTCCCAAACTATTTGTAGTAAATTTCAATTTCCTGATAAAGTGTTAATATTAGCTAAATATCCGATGTTACTTAGCTTCGATGAGAATTACTAGTTTTTAAGGTTGCCAACTCAAGGGTGCCAACGGAACCCTATTTTATTATTATAAGTCTTTGCTGTCCGTCAGACCGTCCGTCTGCCTGCGGACTGTACCTATGTATATCTTTTGATGCTACAACAAATAATTAAAGTAAAAAATAACATAAAATTTAAAAATTAAGGGGGTCCCAAAACAGAAATCTTCATATTTTTGTCACTTTTTGCTGTGTCGTCGTAATCCGTAATAGGTAAATGCTTTCTTACGTTTACTCTATATATTCTACGGCGGTACGAACAATTGTCACTTCGCCGGTTTTTTTAAATAATTAAAATATATGAGTGCAAAGTTTATGGGAGTAAAAAGCACCAGAGTCATACGTCAGCAACAGCTTCCTGCACAAATCATATCAATTTCCTTGACATTTAGTACACGATTTGAAATATTTTTATCGGCTTCATCCATATGAAAGAAATGTATATAAAATATATTGACGCGATCTAATATCAATATAAAATTTTATTACGTAAATTTATATGTAGATACGGTAATGTTTTAAAATAAAGAGCGATCCAGTTTGAGAACACAATCTGAATGTTTTTACTATAATATTGACGTGATAAAAGTGAGTGAGCTCTATGAAAGAACAAGTACCTAGTTCTATTATCTTCAACGCGAGCTGTGAAGAAAGGTTGATGCGTATCTGAAAGGAGGCTTCTTAAACCTACACCCAGCCAGTCCCGGGAACTGCTCTATAGATGCTAAGTGGGCTGTATCTATTATTTTGTTTAACATTAGGTCAATAGTAAAAATCTGAGTTTACCAAGTGGATAGAAATTGTGGATTTTAACCTTAGGTTCAAATCCGGGCAAGCGCCTCTGAGGTGCCAAGAAGTTAATGTTTCTTTGTTTTAATTTAGTGGTCCTTTAGTTCTCCTTAATAGACGAAGAGGCATTGTCCAACAGTGGGAAGGAACCGATCAAGAGAACAAAAATGGCGCCAAATGTGGCCAGTGTGGAGGATTAAGCTTCTAAACTTTCTTAATATGAGAGGAAGTCTTTGTACAGCTGCAGGACATAACAAGCTATTACTAAAATCTTATATGTATACTGTTTACAACTAGCTTCTGCCAGCGATTTTGCCCGCATGAATAACAATTTGAAAAAATCATCTTCACCGCCTGTGAAGACTCAATTTCAAGAATCTTTCTTCGTGCTTGTTTACTTTTAAAAACCAACACCTAAAAAACAGCTTTCTAGATCTAAGGATTTAGTCTGGGCGTTGATATGTAAGTCAGATTTTCTCCTTTTATGTACATATACATACATATATAATATTCTAATATAAATGGAACTTGTATGTTAAATATATTTCGTCTAAGTGCGTTCAGAGCAAGGTCGTGTCTTCTTCGAGCTAAATTACTTTTGCTTAAGAATACATGTGGCATCTTAATGGTAATAACTGGCTGTTTATCACACGAGCGTGTTCTTCTGTTTACCACGGTATTTGCTCTTTGAGGAATATTTTAACCGACTTCTAAAAAGGAGATTTCAATTTGTGCGAATATTATTTTATTTTTGGGTATGAATGGAAATGCAATATATTGCGCTTTCGATCAACTTTCATAATGCGCACGGCCAGGAAGTAGAATGCTCTTCCGGCGTCTGTATTCTCGAACACATACAACCTGAACCTCTTCAAGGTGCTCACTCCACCGTAGACCTCATCTATACCTTCGCGCTCGATGGAGGTCAAGAGCTTACCCATTTTTAAATAAAAGAAAAAATAACGTTATAGCAATACGTTACTAGCACGTTAAATGAGTGAAGCTATGTGTGTGATTTAACGTAACTCTTTACATAAACATTATGCAGTTCTAAAACGCACCGTTAACTCATTCGCTGTTCTTAAAATAGACACAATTGTTAAGCAATTGAAATGTTCATATATGATTCGTGGGTCAGGGAACCTTTTAAACTTTTTTTACGTCATGACGGTTGGAAAACAAGCATACGGTCCGCCTTATGGTATGCAGTCACCGCACCCTATGACCACTTGCGAAACTTGAAGTATCACAAGGGCGTTGCCAACCCAAGGAACAGAGGGGACGGGATGAGAAGAGAAAATAAGGAAGGGAACATAGGGGTGGGAGATTGAGCCTCCGGCGCTCTCACTCATCGCACAAAACGCAACAGTACCTAATGATACTGTTACTTGACGCCGATTTTCTGTGAGAGGGTATTACTTCCTCGGTCGAGGCTGCCCATTTGTGTTGAGAGAAGCTTGGCTCTTTTACCATAAGTATATTAATCTATAAAATATCTATAGTGTAATGTGTACAAATAAAAAAAAAACCAATATCTTGGTTCTATTACAGTGGAAATGTTGCTGATGATATTATTTTGTAATGATGTTCATTGTGATCTATTATTAATCCGTATATAGTCTTTTAAAGGAGAATCAAAGTTAAGAGAATTCTTAAGGTATATTCTATCAAATATAACTATATCCTTAAAAACCTATTCACGTGATGGCAAATAGGCTGTCGTAAATGTGAATTGAGGCGGAAAATCGTTGATACCTTACTTCACAGTGAATACACAGACGCTTAGCTCGGTAATAGCTTTATATTCAAGAGTAATATATGCAAAGTGGATCTTCACTTGAACATTTTTGCGTTTATATCGACAGATAGTGATTGTTTGAACGATCGGCGATTGTTTGCTACTTTGAGGTTTAACGATGTAGTCATTACCTGATTTGGCCCGAAGGTAGAAGGTAGGTCAGTGTCTTGTGTACCGATATTTTACTTAGCAGCCGACTTCTGAAGAAAAGATTCTGAACACAATATTTATACTTCCCTTTTAGTTTTTAGTTTTGAAGTCGGTATATTTGCGTGGTCGCGTAGTATCCGCGTGAAATGATATAAGGATAGTAAGTTTTTATTATTTTACTAAGTTGGCAAGCAAGCATACGAAACGCCCGATGGAAAGCGGTTATAGCCTTTTTTTTTTTTTTTTTTTTTTTGGTGTCGGGGAGGAAATCTACTACCCGGCGTCTTGGGGAGGAGAACCGGGTTATGTGGGGTTCCACGACAAGGTGGAAACGTCATGGGGACCCACTAAAACCTCCTCGGTGGCCTACCTCAGTGTGTTTGGTAGGTTACGGGAACTCTCGCAGAACATACCAACGTGACCTGACAATCACGGTGCTCCGATTGGTAGCGGAGCTCAGTCCCGGGGTCGAGATGGCGCGGTCATAGCCTATGAGAGCTTGCAACACCATACATTTGTAGGTGTCACTCACGAGTTGCCAATCTCGAGATATTGGTTCTTAAATCTCCTTTACCTAGTAAGTGCACTAGCTACAGTGTCAAACCAAAACACAATATTGCTTTATGCTAGAATATCTGACACTGCGGTGATACCTACCTCTTGAAATAAAGTTGTTTACCAGTAAGATCGATTTGGTTCGTCCAGGAAGCTAAAAAGGAAATAGATTTTATAGATTTTATTTTATTAATAACTAAAATACCAAAAATAATCATCAACTAGCAAGTAATGGTATCAAATTTTTTTTTCAACAAAACCAATTTGCTGAAAAACCATTTTGCTCCAAAGAAAAAAATGTTCTTACAATGTCATTTATTATTTTTTCAGTTAGTAATATTTTCGTCCGTCTTGAATAAATAATAAAGTGTAAAGAAATTGCTTTTTTCAATACAGTAGAATACTTGAAGCGGTGTCGAAGATATAGTTCATATTTTTATTGCATTTGAATACTAGAAAGGGTCCAACGGTCTTTATTATTCATTGTATTTTTCTTACAAATGAAATTTACACCGAAGATATACTTGATTTCTATCGTTCACATTCTGAATTATTTTAGGGTTCCATATTCAAAGGGTACCAACGAAACAACTAAGCCTATTTTCCGTCCGTCCATCCTTCTCTCACGTAACGTAAATTAGCTCTCTTTTGACCGAACTTTTTCTAAAGATCATAATGATACTCTTGATGATATGATACTCTTATTCTTACTCTCGCATTTTAATTTTTTTACTGCTACGTGATATGTTAATTCATACAAAAACAAAATTGGAGCGTAAACACTAAATGCATAAGTATATAAGGGACTTACAAAAAAAATTGTCTCTCTAACTTATGCTACTTTTGCCTAATTTAGGCTACTTTTATTTTAGAAAAAGAATTAGGAAAAATATTTATTATTAATTCCGTTCAATAAAGAGAACGGTACAATACGCGTGTGGAGACGTGGGCGCAGTTAGTAAAAAATAAAATTAAACCGCTCCCTGCTTAGACTTCGACCAGACCCTTGTATATAAATTTCTTTTGTCCGCTTACGTGTTTCTTGAGTTTTCGATCACAATCGCCCCAAAGTGCTTAAGGGCATAAATCACTCCGAGGTCCCAAACTGGGACAGTGTAGTATATCACTTCTTTGGCTATCAATTGCGATTTATATTAATTCTTATTTTCAATTCACTTGTAAATTTGCATCAAGTGTAAATTGCAGTGATTGCAAAATACTAACATTTTATCAATAGATAAAGAATTTATATGCGTATGGCATTTCATTATTGTTTAACATAAATAAAAAAAAAAAAAAAAAATTATTGAACAGTATTAGCAGTACAATCAAGAGTTATACATATCGATAATAACTACATTAGTGGGCCGAATAAAGCCTCAAAAACATTTCATGTTCCTAATATTCTGATGATTTTCTTCCTTTTTTCTGCTCTTGGGTTGGCGACGACCGTTGTAGCGTGCTGGTAGCTATTTTTTTTTTTTTATGTTAGAAGTTGGTAAACAAGCATACGGCCCACCTGATGGTAAGTGGCTGCCGCAGCCTATGAGCGCTTGCAGCACCATTAGTAGGTGCCACTCACGCGTTGCCAACCTCGAGATATTAGTTCTTAAATCTCGTTCGCCCAGTAATTTCACTAGCGTACAATGCCCTTCAAACCGGAACACAGTTGTGCCTAAACACTACTATTTGGCGGCAGAATATTGGACACTGCGGTGGTACCTACCTAGCCGGCCTCTTGCAACAAAAGACCTACCACCAGTGTGACTGATTGCACTGGTGGAATAATCTCTGTTGTGACAGAGGTTATCCCAACAGCGGGCGATGGGGTCGTCACATACCGACGCCTTTAAAAGCCTGACTTAAGTCTCATCGGTTGCGGGTTCGACTCCCACTCGGGGCAGGTGTTTCTATTCATCTTGTGGGCGTCTCCCCACCGTGTCTCGAAGAGCACGTCAAGCTGTTGTTATCTCAAAACGTTCGATAATAATTGCCAACTCTTGAAATGTTAGCTCTTTTCCAATAAGTTACTGTTTCGGCCATAAGCTTGCGGAGGTTGAGGCAATGGCTTTGTGTAAAAACTAGTAATCTGTCAAATCCGGATAAGAGTAATAAGCTGACCTGGGTAAATATAACACCACGAATACCTAGGAAGAAGAAGAGACTTCTATGGGTTGGCAACTTATTGATACTTCAGTGTACTGCAAGCGTTTGTAGGTTGAAGTTACCACTTATTATTAGCTTTAATATATATATTCTTTGCTATTAGGGCGTCATATTGCGTCAGAGCCATCGTCACGTCTTCTGTTGACTGATGTTTCCCACTTACAACATTAAAAATGAAGTATATTTAGACGAAGTCTGGAATGAGTTAAAGTAGTTACGGAGATGCTAGTAGTTGTAAAAGTTTTTAGTTATTTTTAAAATCTTCGCAAGTATGTATTTCGTAAAAGTATATAGTGTCTTGTCGAGTTAATAGCAGGTATTACATAGAATAATGTTTAGCTATTGCAATTTTTTTTTTGTATGTTAGAGGCGGCAAACGGGCAGGAAGCTCACATGATGTTAAGCGATCACCGCCGCCCTTGGACATCTGCAACACCAGAAGGCATGCAGGCGCGTTGCCGACCTTTAAGGAAAGAATACGCTCTTCTCTTGAAGGTTCCCAAGTCGTATCGGTTCGGAAAGACCGCCGGCGGAAGTTGATTCCACAGAGTGTTTGTGCGAGGATGAAAATGTCTTCTAAATCGCGCTGTTGATTTCCAGACATCGAGGTGGCATGGATGCAATTTAGAGTTTTGTCGCGATGTCCAATAGTAAAATTCTACCGGTGGGATCAATCCAAACAATTCCTCAGAACATTCCCCGTGATATAATAAAATAGCTACAATAAATAAATAAATTAGGATAATTTTTAGGATAATTATATCCTGTGTCGGGGGTCCGGAACCATTCACAATGACAAGGACAAACACAACCAGACCGGAAAACATGCCTGTACGATTAATACAAACATCTGCTCCGAGCGGGAATCGAACCCGCAACCGTCGAGACTTAAGGCAGACTCGCTACCCACAACGCCACAAAGGTGTCAATAAAGTTTAGATACTGTTTAATAGCTAAACTTTATTCGATTGAGTCGATTACTGTATACAAATTAATGGAAACTAAAATAAGTAATAATTATTTTGATACTCAATTTTGAGTTGTCTGCTTTAATTTATTTTGGGTATATCTTTCATTATGATTTTTACGTATTCAATCAATAGTGTTTTTATGTGACGGTTATAAAACGTTCTCATAAAAGAAATACGTTATGTATTAACTCTATATTTGTATATTTTATTACAATCTTTTGATAGACATTGGCAATAATCTTAGGAAAAGCTTTTATAATTCCCATTCAGAACACTCGAATCTCGGTCTTGAATATATATTTGCTATCAACGGTTATTTCCGGTTACATCGAAGTGAATTCTTTCAAATGGGTATTTTATTTCATGTACAGTAAATAATTGGTTAAATAAAGCTACGCCTAATAGTTTTCAAGGCAGCCATTTTTTCTAGTATAGTTGAATAAAGCAAAGTCTAAGAGTCTGTTTAGATAGTTCAGTGTTTTGCATAATTATATGTATGTCAACTTATACCGTAATAATAATTGAAGACATGACTCAAGGTAGCCATTTTTTTCTTATCATAAATTCATTAGAAATGTTTATCGTCCTTTTTTTACCACACCGACCATGACCGTCTCACAGAAGGAGACAAAAGCCTCCTACGCCGAATCCCTGCCTAGTGTCGGAAATGGTAGACAGGGAATTAGTGCTTTACCATCTAGCCTTCCGGAGCCGAGCTCCGCTAATCATCGGGGCACAGTGATTGTCAGGTTGCGGTTGTTCTACGAAAGTTCCCGTAACCTGACAAACGCGCTGATGTCGGCCCCAGGGGCTGTGGTGGGTTGCTATAACCTAACCACCTTGACATGGAATATGTACCCACAAAATCCTGGTCCCGGGGTCTTCTCTCCAGGAAGCCTGATTGGAAGGAAGGATATCTGGAAGCAGATTTCATCCCGTCACCATAAAGAAAAACAACCATTAACCTCCTGAGATATGGAGTATGTGTTGAAAAGAGGGAACAGTGAGGGGAAGTCTTGGCCTTCGGCGATAGCACTCGTCGAAAAGAAGATGAAAAAATTGAGTGCCACTTTACGTCAACATTTTTTTTTTTTTATTTTTTTATTAGAATATTAGCAATGCTTTTACAAGGCATTACTAATATTCCTACTGCCCTCCAAATAAGCTCGAAGCTTGCGCTAGGAGTGGGTACGACAATAGCCCAAGGGGGTCAGGATCGAACCCTCGACTCTCGCGTTAACGGAGTGAAGTCGGCCCTTCTACCGCTGAGCTATTGAGGCTTTAATTTTTATGGTGGTTGTTCTTTCTCGGGCATCTTTATCCAATCAAACCAAAAAGAAGTCTCTATTCCTGCAGTACGCATCCATTTTCTTATAATTAAGAACTTCAGAACACCTCTAGCTATAAGAGTTTTTAACAGCAATCCGACGCTGCTAATTAAAGTTGTTTGTTAATCCTTAAAAACAGTCCAGCTATAAATTTAAGTATAATGAACAACAATAATAAATAGTGATACTGCGAGTAAAATGTAAATTATTGTTTCAGCTCTCGAATGAATAAATTATGTACTGAATCCGTGAATTACGCTTCAAAAGTAAATATTTTATTAGTTATAGAATCGGTTAAGGGGATTATCTTAATAGTGATTATATACCTTCAAAATTATTGTGGAATAGTGGTGATGGCATAATATTGTATTATGTCTGCGATTTGTATTGGAAGAGTATGCTATGATTAAATAAAGGCTTGGGTCCCCATATAATAAAATTGGAGTATCTGTTTGTAATATTGAAATAACCGTTTTTAACTACTTGTATATGAATATATATATACGGTACATACACCAAAATAACATTTTTTGTCTGTTTGTCTGTTTGTTCCGGCTAATCTCTGAAATGGCTGGACCGATTTTGACGGGACTTTTATTGGCAGGTAGCTGATGTATTAAGGAGTAACTTAGACTACTTTTATTTTAGAAAAAGAATAAGGGTTCCGTGAAATAAATAAAAAATGGTACATCACGCGAGCAGAGCCGCGGGCGCAGCTAGTGGTAAATAAATTTGACATACATTTCCTTTATTCAATCACTGCACACGGTTTCAATACTAACCCCAGAGGTTTAATATTAATAATATTGAACTGTATAGGCTGTCTATAATTAATTACCTCGTCGGTCTTGATATATTAAACTCGAAGCCATGTTCCTGAATTTGCATTCATAATATAATTAGCTATTAGTTTCATAATTGTTAATTATGTAAGTTACATTGTTTGCTTATAATTACAAAATACAAGTAACAAGGTGGCGAACGTGTCTTAAGCAGGGTCGTGCATCAGGGTAGATGTTTGTTTTAAAAATACAGGCATATTTTCTTTTGAGTTGTGCAATCATCACATCAAGGATTCTCGAGGCATGGAACAGAATGCTTCAAAACCATTGCATATGCGTTGTTCTTTTTTAATATTCCAATTATTATGTTATTAATTATTTCTAAAGCTTTAAAATGTATAAAGACAAATAGTTATAACGTCAAATAATTAAGAGAGAACAGAAATTATCGCGCACCGGATTCCAGAATTAATGAATTGTAGTTGTGAGAGACTTGGTAATTAAGATCTCAAACGAAATTCCGACAGCTTTTATCACAGCGTTTCTGGATTGGATTTCATAATAGCCTAACCTAATTTTTAAATTAAGGTTTTTTATAGAATAAAAGTGGCAAACAAGTATATGTTCAATACCTGAAATAAAGGTTAGAAAGGGAGGGGGATACGAAAAAGAAGGGGATAAAAATGTGGGAATCTGATCCTTCGGTGCTTGCATTTACCAAACGAGGTGAAACTTTGTAGAGTAGCTTTAGGTCGATAGGGTTTTCTTTCCAAGTCAAGGTATTTTTGAGCTCGCATTGAATTTAATGATAGATTTATTCCCTATCAGTTTGACTCGAAGTTTCTGTGATGTAGGTTTTTTGATAGATGTATTATTGAAGGATAACATAAAAAGCACTAGTTTAATAAGCTCAGTCCATCAGTTGCTATTCTGAGGTGTGTTTTTACTTCCGGCTGTATTTTAACTTCATCAAAATGACCCGATTAAAAGTAACGATTTCTTAATAATTGTTATACTAAACAATACATTTATTACTGTGGATTATAATTCTCTTGCATGCTTGATACAATTACAGCATGCCTTTGCTACAGTGTTTTGTATTAGCGTACTTGATACAATATATTTTTTTTTGCCTGTCAAACGACAAGCTTGCAGCTGGCTAGCTTTTTTTACAATTCATCAGATTTGTTTAAAAATATGAATCCTAATCTATATAAAAATAGGGCTAGTCACAGCTATTCTTGATAGCACAAAAATTATTTCGAGTAATTTGCCACTGCGACACACCTATGCGCGAAAGCGGTACTTAGCGTTTAGCGGTAGCGAAAATGCCTTAAGCGCCACGGGTCGCAAGTCCGATATCCGCTCGGAGTAGATGTTTGTATTGATCATACAGGCATGTATTCCGATCTGCGTGTCCTTGTCCTTATGTATGTTTCCGGACCTCTCACACAGTATATCAATGTCCTAAGGAGTTGATGAGTTTATGAGCCGTTGAGTGTGTAGCGTATATTTATTTATTACTTGACGAAGCTCATGTTGTATTTGCTTGATTTGCCTTAAAACTGTGGCTTTTTTGAACCATTGGCAGCACGGCAGCGCAAGGTATTTTTATGTGACGAATAAAAATAAGCCTTATATGTATCATAGCATAATTGAAGTTTCAACGATGATAATTAATGCATAGGAATGGCGTGTCAGTGTATTTTTAAAACTCCTTAATCTCAAAAGAGATTAAGCCATGCATTCCCGTATATATACCATAAAGAGAAATAAGTTAGGTTAGTACTACACTGTTATTATTATAAGTATTTTCTCGGAATAACGATATATGAAATGTAGACAAAGTAAAATTCAAAGCGCTTGTGGTTTCGTCTGTAAGACACCTAACTACTTGTGGATTCAGATTACAATGAATGCTTTGACTAGAGGCAATGAAACTCAGCTACCGTATCTCGACACGGTAGATGAGTGAATAGTTTAATGTAAACCATACTTAGTTTTGACATAATTCAAGAATTAAATTGTTGTTATCTAAAGCACATAATATCATAAAGACTCCCAACGAAATCGACTTCCATAGAGAGCTCAGTAGAGTAAATCGGTTTTTCGGCAGGAACAGACTGGCTCGACCATAGAAGTTACCTCCTAGTCATACGAGCAGTTGAGCCTTGCTTGTAGTAGCGTACTGGTACCTAAATATACTAGGTAGATGAGGTAATACAAGTATTAAGAAGACAAAATAGAAGTACCAAGAGCGATCCACGTAACTATACCCTCCAAAGCATTAACCTCTACTTTACCATATCTAGAAGGTGCAACTGCCACCGATGTTGCCCAGGGGGCACGAGGAGGTGAATGGCCTTGCACACCATTGTATTTAGCAAAATTACTGGGCAAAAACTTAAGAACCAATATTTCGAGATTGGCAACTCATGAGTGACACCCACAAATGCTATTGTAAGCAGCGTTCATAGGGTACAATAACCACTTACCATCAGGTGGGTGGCATGCTTGCTTGCCAACTTGGTAACATAAAAAAGTTAAGTTTTGCAATAGTAGTTGAGCCATGCAGTTTTCCAAGGCCAAGTCGGCAAGTAATACAGTGAGTATTACACTGAATATCATCACTGATCCGTGTTGTTGTTTCGTTCAATCGGTCTATGTCTTTTCTTTTCCTTGACTCGCAAGACGTTTGTGGTGGTACTGGTATTCAAGGGTACGGTGACCGTTCACCATCAGGCGGCCCTTAAGCTAATTTAAATAAATAAATCAATAAATAAACGCTACACACTCAACGGCCCCCATTAGGATAATTATATCCTGTGTCGGGGTCCGGAAACATTCACAATGACAAGGACAAACACAACCAGACCGGAAAGCATGCCTGTACGATTAATACAAACATCTGCTCCGAGCGGGAATCGAACCCGCAACCGTCGAGGCTTAAGGCAGACTCGCTACCCACAACGCCACAACGGTGTCAACCACAATTTGCCACCTACTTGGTGTAAAAAAAAATATGTCATGAGTGTTGCTTTATTTCTTCTACCTTAATCTAAAAGTGCTTTAAAATTTGTATTCTTTTTGATTATGTATTTATAACAAATTGAACTGAAGGTCACTAAGGAAGATAAAGATCTTCATTTTGTCTCTTTTTCTAAATAACAGAAAATAGGAAATAGATAGGAATAATTTCCCTTTTATACAGTTTTAAAATAAAATAAACGTCAGTTTCCACATTTTGTGGCCATTAACGTTCCCAATAGACTTGTATTTAATCTATAATTGGGAAGCCGATCAGAGCATATGATAATTTTAATTAGAATTATAATCTCGTAAGGGCAGTTTGAGAAGGGTGTATATGTGAGAGATATTATTTAACAAAGTGTTTTCGATAAATAATAGCAGAGGAAATGGGGTTAAAAAAAATACACATTGTTTTGTAAACTAAGTTACAATATTTGCACTAAATTAAACTAAAATCCAAATATATCGGGATTTTTCAGAATGAACATCGTAACCAACAAATATCATTTTATATAGGAGAATGTATTATGTAAATGATTTTGTATTTTTATGTATCTTGATATTATATATATCTTATCTCGACTATCTATCTCCGTAAAGTGCTAGAGTTTTTTGGTCACATCGCGAGAATGTATGGCCACAACCTAGAACAACTTATGGTTACTGGCAAGGTCGACGGCAGACACACGAGAGGTCGAAGCTCAATCCGATGGTGTGACCAAATACGCTCCGTGGTGAACTCCAAATGCCATGATGCGCTCCATGTGGCCAAAGATTGAAATAAATTGCGACATATTATTCAGGATAATATTTTTCATCGGGGGAATCACGACCCTCAGTAATGAGGAATAAGACGTGAGAGACATTCATCCCTCATGTATCTTATATATCTGATATCTTTAGTAGTAGTTGAGTCATGCTCCTCCCAGCAAGACTAGGTCGCCTCGACCGGAGAAGTACTAATCTGTCATAGAAAATCGGCGTAAAGTTACAGATTACTGTTGCTTTTCGTGCGATGAGTGAGAGCGCTGGAGGCCCAATCTTCCATCCCCTCTGTTCCTTCTTTTTTCCCTTGCCATCTCTTCCCACCTATTCCTTGTGTTGGCAACGCGCATGTGATATTTCAAGCATCGCAATCCTTCATAGGTTACGCTGACTGGTTACCATAAAGCGGGCCGTGTGCTTGTTTGTCAACCGACATGACGTAAAAAAACTTCGTAATTTTTGCTTGAAATTTTATTTTGTAAAACTTGATTGATTATTATTTAATGAACTCATTCCTGCAATACATGATTATAGGTTGCCTTAAAATATAACTTGGAGTTTAATGGCGCTTACGATGTCCTTCCTAAAATGGCTCGATATTATTAAACTTCAAATATGCATTAATATTAATATTTTGTTGTATGGAATCTATATTAATTACTAGCTGACCCGGCGAATTTCGTACCGCCTAATTATTGGAGGCATATTTAGTATGTCACAAACACACGACACAATACTTTTTTAATTTTATTGAAATTTGTTGCTTTTAGATTTTTAGGAATATTAAAGAATTATAGTATAGATGCACAGCAAAGAGACGTTTACATTTCAAGTGACATTTTACCATAGACAATTTTTTTTGAGTACTGACAAATATTTACACTATAACTATGAAACTACATCTGTCGTTTTTTTTTTTGACGGTGGCCATGGTTAGGAAAAGAAGAAGAACTACATCTGTCATCGAGAAAATAAAGAATTCAAACAACTATAATATTTAAATTGTTGATATTTTAAAATTATTTTCCAGAAGTTATAGTGAAGCTATATATCCCTCAACTCCTTAAAATGCATTGTACCTTTTGTACAAAGTGGATGGAACGGCAGAACAAAAATAATAACTGTCCAGGTTGTATTAAATTATTATTAAGATGCGACGAATGCTACAACATAATCGCTGACACCTTCAGATTTTGTACCAATTGTGGTAAGAATGTAGAACGAATAATACGCGTGAACATTCTGTGCTCTCTCTTCGAGTCCAACTCGACTGTGGATGACCAAGGAAAGTCACCACCGGCAATCCAGCGGTGTGATACCACGATGACGGAGGTTCAATTCCGGCAAAGTGTAGTTCGTAGAGCACTTCTTTCCTTGGACATTCATAAGTCGAGTGGGCCTGATGGAATCCCCCCGATAGTGTTGCGGACATGTGCTCCTGAGTTGGCGCCGGTTTTAACGCGTCTTTTCCGGTACTCCTACTCATCAGGCCTCGTCCCGAACTCATGGAAGACGGCTTTAGTGCACCCGATCCCTAAAAAGGCAACCGCTCGGATCCGTCCAATTATAGGCCAATTGCCATTACCTCCTTGTTCTCAAAGATAATGGAGTCCACTATCAACTGCCAGCTCCTGCGGTATCTAGAGGAGCACCAGCTGATACCACCAGCGACCGCCAGTACGGTTTTCATGGTGGTCGTTCAGCTGGTGATCTTTTAGTTTACCTGACACATAGATGGGCGGAAGCAGTTTCCAAGGGGGAGGCATTAGCGGCCAGTCTGGACATAGCGAAGGCCTTCGATCGGCTATGGCACAAGGCGCTTTTTTCGAAGCTTCCTTCCTATGGGCTTCCTGAGAAATTATGCGAGTGGTTCACCAGCTTTTTGGCAGATCGGAGCATCAAGGTCGTTGTCGACGGTGCATGCTCTGACTTAAAACCCATTAATGCTGGTGTCCCGCAAGGCTGCGTACTGTCCCCTACTTTGTTTCTTCTGCATATCAATGACATGTTGGAAATTTCCAACATTCATTGCTATGCGGACGACAACACTGTAGACGCTTTATACACCGGCCGCGCTAATATTTCTCGGGAAAACGTCATTGAGTGCCGGAACAAACTTGTGTCTGAAGTCGAGACTACATTGACCAAAGTCTCGGACTGGGGCCGGCTAAATTTAGTCCAATTCAACCCCAAGAAGACACAAGTTTGCGCGTTAACCGATAAAAAACACCATTTGTCGTATCTCCTCGTTTTGAGAATACTCCCCTGGCTGCCACAGCTAGTATCGGAATACTTGGTGTCGACATTTCGAGCGTCGTTCAGTTCCGAGGTCAGTTGGAAGGAAAGGTCAAATTGGCCTCTAAAAAGCTTGGTGTGCTCAGCAAGGCGAGGCACTACTTCACGTCGGCTCATCGCCTAAAGCTCTACAAGGCACAAATTCGACCACACGTGGAGTACTGCTCTCACCTCTGGGCGGGAGCTCCCAGTACCAGCTACTTCCAATTGACCGCATCCAACGTAGAGCGGCTCGAATTGTCGACGATCAAGGTCTTTCCGATCGGCTTGATCCTTTGGCATTGCGTAGAGATGTCGGATCACTCTGCATCTTCTATCGCATATATCACGGAGAGTGTTCTGAGGAATTGTTTGGATTGATCCCGCCGGTAGAATTTCACCATCGGACATCGCGACAAAACTCTAAGTTCCATCCATACCACCTCGATGTCTGGAAATCCACAATAGCGCGATTTAGAAGACATTTTCTTCTTCGCACAACCACTCTGTGGAACCAACTTCCGCCGGCAGTCTTTCCGAACCGATACGACTTGGGAACCTTCAAGAGAAGAGCCTATTCTTTCCTTAAAGGTCGGCAACGCGCCTGCATGCCTTCTGGTGTTGCAGATGTTCATGGGCGGCGGTGATCACTTAACATCAGGTGAGCCTCCTGCCCGTTTGCCCCTCTTACATAAAAAAAAAAAAAAACAGGGCAAAAGTACAAAAAATATATTAAAGCAAAAGCTGCTATCTTAACCAAAACACGTTTCTACAATGCCATCTTCATCATCTGAGGAGACATTCTGTGAATTAAATTTATCGGCCGAAGACATACAGGACATTCAAGTTATTGAAGACAGCCAAAAGCCCAACATCAAGAATGTTCTGGTAGATATTGATGTTATTGAAGACAGCCAGCAGCTCAACATTGATAATGTTCTGATCGAATCAGATTTGTCCGAGTCGCCTAGTACTTCCGCCATATTATCATGTCCTGGCGAGCCAAGTGGTTCCCAAGTAGATGGAGCCAAGTTGATGGAAATAAAGAGTTACTAATACACGTTGACATTGGCAAAATAATCGTCAAGCAAAGATGGAAGGCATAATTTGAAAAGAAAAAGAAGAAGAGTGATTAATATATTTTGAAATAAAATTTTTTTTTGTATCAAATTGAGTTTTATTTTAGATATATACAACATATTATTATATAATTGTAAGGATCCAAATGCACATATTATATACATATTAAGTCATTTATTTATATTTATACACTCCATATACAAAAATTTAAAATTTTCTTGGATGTGCTCGTTTCTGGACTGTGAACATGATAAACAAATCTTTGCTTAAATTAAATACAACACAGTTATCATCATCATCATCATCATATCGGCCAATAAATGTCCACTGCTGTACATATATACAGCTAATTAATATAGTGCTTTCTGGTAGACAATAATAGATATAATATAAATGAGAGTTGGTAACACTGTAAGGTTGGCACCCATCAAACATGTCAACACATTAATTATTTTTATATTTTGAAATTTAAATACACGATGTTATGAGCAAAGTTGATATTATGTTGTCGATTCAAAAGTCTTGTTTTAATGCGTTCTTCAATTCGAGTGGAACTGAGAGTACAAATACCGTCAAATGTTTGACAGAAAGTAAGTGGTCAACTTTTATATGGGAAAATGGAATTGTCGTCTTACTCTATCTTACTCGCAATTTTTCCTTATTTGCTCACCGTTTAGACCTAACCTGGACTACGACAAACATTTTAAAACCAAAATCAGCTCAATCGGCCCAGCCGTTCTCGAGTTTTAATCAGACTAACGAACAACAATTCATTTTTATTTATATAGATATAAGTACACTGATAGTCAAATACAAGCAAGATAAATTATTATTGTACCCGATATTCAATTGGTCAAGTTATGTTTACAAAATGTATGACAAATAGTACAAATACTAATCTGTCGATACAGGCTGCAAATATTAACCATGTTTAAAAACGAAAAAGGCGGGTTTCTTCATACGGCGCCATCGTTTGTTGACTGATATTTCCCACATTCAAGATACTGTAAAAATAGATGAAAACTGGAGCAAATTTAGTGCGTTGTTTGTTATGGAAATGTAAATTTAGACATAAAGTCAGTACTAGTAAACATTTTTCAAATGAAATTAAAAAATAAACTTCTCGTTTTTAAATCGCCGACATTCCAAAATGAACGAGATTGAAGTTTATGTTAGGCGACCTATTTTGCTATACTGGTGATTGCGCAATATTATTGAACTAAACATCTACTGGGCAGATTATATTTTAGATGTATGCAATATTTATTTCATGGTTTTGAGGACTAAATATACCCAAAATACCTTCATTTTTCGTTCTTGTCATTGTTATAATACTAAATTTATTAATATTGACATATTTTCTTGCTCAGAATATATGTATAAGAATAAGCTTATTGAATTTATTAAGTTCCAATAATTAACTATTACTATAATAATAAACTATAATAATAAACAATTAACTATAATTTAATAATTTTTCTAGAATAATTGACTTATTATATTAATGTATTTTTTTTTTTTTAATATCAATAATTTGTATATTACTTTCTGCTCTTTTGTTATACCTATATTGTATAATTTATTAGTGGAAACTTAGTTGGTCTATGTAATATTTGATTTTCCAAGATTTTATGTATCATTGTACTGTTTGTTTCCCATGAATAAATAAATAAATAAACGTTTGGGGCTAGTATTGAAGGATTGTTGCAATTGCTAGGTAGATAAAAAACATAAACACTCACACGTAAATCCAATATCAATTATTTATTGGAAGCAGTACAATTTATGAACAACAATGAATATTCTCCTTATGCATATCCTTCGTTCGCGCGCAATCGTACCGAAAAGTGCGCGGGAGCGGTCGCCCGTAGTGATGTCCCACGCAACTAGTGATGGAGCATATTGTATCGGTTTATCACAATGATTGAATAAAGTTTATATTTTTTTGCGCACTAATACTTATGTGTTCTTCTTACACGATGTTCAAAGACACATAGTTTGACAGCATGTTAGTAAAGTCTGAAATAAATACAATTTTTCAAAAATAAAAAAAGGTAAATAAATACCCACTTTTATAAAGTTCGACTAAATATCTAATACCGTTATATTACTACCTACTGACAGTAACAATGGAAATGTCGCGTAATTAATTAATGCGAAACATAAAGAGAAAGATCTTAGAGAACGCTTTTACGATGCCCATTTAAAACATTTAAACCTCGGTCTTAAATTAATTAATTTATTTGTTACCAACGGTTATGTCAAGTTACATTGTAATAAATCTGACCTAAGTATCCTTTTCACATAAACTGAGCGTTATATTATTCAAAGACTCATGTGTTTGTTACATTTACGTATAATTGTAGTAGGCTTGTCATTGCACTTTAGTACAAAATAAAATTTCAATAAGTAAAGACGTGTATTCAATTCCCGAGTTTCATACAAGCAAAATTGAACCTTACGAGTATAAACATATGGTCCATCGAGTCGCGATCGGGAGTGCATACTAGATCAAAAGATAAGGACGAGCCGGCGAGAACAATAGATCGCCGTCGTAACCGGTCGGCCTATTGACTTTATGCAATTCATTTAATAAGATTATTTTTTACTTCGTTATTTACAAAAAAATATTATTTACGTGTTTCGGAACTCAAGAAGTTTATTTAATTGTTTAATATTATCAAAATGAGTGTTGCGCTGAGTAATGAACAACAACAGCTTGTGAATTCATTGGAAGATACATTTTTATTATTACAAAAAACACAAAGCAACTTAAAAAAGTGTCCGAAACACCGCCTTACACAAGGTTATATAGAAGCGAAGTTACATTGCATAGAAGGATATTGGCAGACGTTTAAAGCTACACATTCAGAATTGGTGAAATGTACGCCTAAATGTAAAAGGAACGAAATTTCATACTTTTTGAACGAAGATTACTTTTTAGTTGAAGACTTATATTCGTGTTTAATTGGTGATTTAAAGGACATGTTGTTATTGCCGATGCCTACAACTTCAAGTAAAAAGACTCAAGTGCACGAACCATTTGTGAAGCTACCTCAAATAGAATTACCTACATTCTCCGGGTGTTACGACGACTGGCCTACATTTAGAGATATGTTTTCATCGCTTGTCCACAACAACACGTCTTTAAACAACGTACAAAAATTACATTATTTAAAATCGAGTGTCGTCGGCGAACCTGAAGTGCTGTTAAAACATATTAATGTGATAGAAGTGAATTATGAACAAGCGTGGGATATATTGACACGACGTTACGGTAACAAAAGATTGATTGTCAACTCATTACTTCACAAGTTATTAAATCAGAAGAAAATTTTGAATCCGTCATCCAGTCAATTGAAAAATCTGTTAGATACGACTACTCATTGTTTACATAATTTAAAAAATCAAGAAATACCTACAGACGCCTGGGATCAATTCATTATATATTTAATCGTTCAAAGATTGGACATCGACACACATAAAGCATGGGAAGAGTATTCTTTCAAACAAGATACTAATATTTTACCTACTTGGTCGGACTTAAGGATGTTTCTGGAGACAAAATTCCGAACACTTGAAATGGTTAATCCTGTTGCTACTAGAGAGAAAACGATTATTAAAGCCAAGATGTTCCATACCTCTTCCTTAGAAAATAAAAACGGTAATACGAGGAAATGTAGCATGTGTGAAGATGATCATAATTTGTGTCATTGTAAAGAATTCAGCAAGTTGCAACCAATTGAACGAAATAATTATATAAAGAAGAATAAATTATGCTATAATTGCTTGATGTCCGGACACTCAGTAGTAAAATGTCGTATACCTATATCGTGTCGTAAATGCAACCGTCGCCATCATACATTGTTACACCTATCTAACAGCGAGCGTCAATCGGAAGAAGTTAAAATACATCATAGCCAAGTTCAACAATATGATAATCCCACCGTAGATGAGGTTGGCGAATCCGAGATCGCAATATCGACGAACTTTGCTTCTGGAAGGTCCACAACATTGCTAGCAACCGCCTTGGTGTTAGTGAGAGACGAGATGGGACACAAAACAATATTGCGTGCTTTGGTAGATCAAGGTTCACAGGCGAATTTTATAAGCGAGCGAGCAGCACAACTGTTAAGGGTTAAGAGGTTACCTGCGAAGGGAATGATCACTGGAGTTGGAAATACACGAACGAAAGTTAATCACGTAGTACAAGTCGAAATTCAGTCGAGATGTGACGAGGAATTTAGACTCAATATAGATGCATACGTAATGCCTACGAGGTTAACATCACAATTGCCTTCGAAAACAATTATAAGTACATTACACACCTGGCCGCACTTACAAGGCCTCTTCTTGGCAGATCCGAGGTTCAATACACCAGGAAGAGTAGACATGTTGTTAGGTGTTGAAGTTTGTGCCCATATTTTAAAAGCTGAAATCTTAAAAGGATCACCTGGCTCTCCATGCGCTCAAAATACAAGCCTAGGTTGGATCTTATTTGGGAAAGTACAGGCGGAAACTTCACAAGAGAAGATACTTGTAATGCATCATCACTTTGACATAGATGATATGTTAAAGACCTTATGGGAAGTAGATACAGATACAAAACGAATATATACTAAGGAAGAAGAAAATAGCGAAAAAATATACAAAGAAACATATAAAAGAAACGAAGAAGGACGATATGTAGTCAAACTACCATTCAAAACGGAGAAATTACAATCACTAGAAGGAAACACAAAAGAAGGAGCGTTGAGAAGATTACTACATTTAGAAAGACGATTTAAAAGAGATAAAAATTTAAAAGAGAAATATGCAGATGCAATCCACGAGTACTGTAAAATGGAACACATGGAAAAGATTCCAGAGGATGAGATAAATAAGCCAGGTGTATACTTACCTCATCATCCTGTATGTAAATATGATAGTGAAACGACACAAGTTAGACCCGTATTTGATGCTTCATACAAAGGGACAAATAATATAGCACTGAATGATGAATTGATGATTGGACCCCAAATACAAGAGGATATGAGATCACTAGTAATGCGATGGCGTCTGAAAAGAATAGCATTTATAGCAGACATACAGAAAATGTATCGACAAATACTTATTTATAAAGAAGATACAGATTGTCATCGTATTCTATGGCGGAATAATCCAGAGGATCCTATCCAAGAATATCGCCTTTTACGAGTTACATTCGGCACAGCATGTGCTCCGTTTCTCGCTGTAAGAACCCTGTATTAATTAGCAGAGGATGAAGGAAAGAATTTTCCCGTACCCGCAGAAACAATTCAACAGGATTTCTATATGGATGATCTTTTATCTGGGCAAGATACTGTTGAGGAAGCAATTGACGTAGCGAAGGATATAAGTACAATTCTGAAAAAAGGTGGATTCATTCTACAAAAATGGGCATCCAATAATGCTGAGTTTCTTCAAAACTTTCACCCGAATGAACTTAGTACTCACGTTAATATCGATATTAAACTAAATGGCTTAATTAAAACGTTGGGTTTGTCCTGGAACATGGGAGATGATACATTAGAATACAGAATACAGCTGCCTCCTAAATCTGAGGTTATTACAAAAAGAAAGGTATTGGCTGAAGTACAGAAGCTATTTGATCCGCTCGGATGGCTATCCCCTGCATTAGTACCTGCAAAAATAATGATACAAAAATTATGGCTTCAAGCTATTCACTGGGACGAAGAACTTGATCCTGAAACTAAAAATGAATGGCTGCACATTAGAGAAAGTTTAGAACATGTTACACAAATAAAGGTGAATAGATGGCTATACACTACAAAGCAAATAATTAATAACGTTACTATACATGGCTATTGTGATGCGTCTATTAAAGCATATGGGGCTGTGGCTTACCTGAGAGTCCAAACTGAAAATGAAAAATATAGTACTTACATTATTGCTGCCAAGACGAAGGTAGCTCCTCTCAAATCATTGTCTCTTCCACGACTGGAGTTATGTGGCGCCGTATTGTTATCCAAGTTACTTAAACAAATTAGTGAAGCAACCCGCATTCCAACAAGTCAAATATATTGCTGGACCGATTCTACAATTGTATTGTCCTGGCTTCAAGGGGATCCAAATAGATGGCACACATTTGTTCGAAACAGAGTGATCACAATACTAGATAATATCGGCAACAAATGGTATCACGTTCAATCAAATAATAATCCAGCTGATATCGCGTCACGAGGAATGTTGGCACCTGAACTAAAGAACTGCTCTTTGTGGTGGAATGGACCGGAACACCTGAAAAATAAAGAAATAATTATAGAAAGTTCAGTTATTGATGATATAGAATTAGAAAGAACAAAAGGAATGGATACATACCTGAATATAGAAGAGAACAACACATCAATCTATGATAACTTTGAAAATTTTAACAACTTACCTGAATTACTAAACACTATTATTTATGTAAAACGATTTTTAAATTACAAAAGGATAAAAAATAAAGATTTAGAATCAACAATCACAACTGAAGAAATAGAAAGTTCATTATTAATATGTATAAAAATGTCACAGAAGGAAAATTTTAAAGAAGAAATTTACAATATACACAGTACAGGTACAGTGAAAAATAGGAATATTTTAAAAATCTTAATCCATTTTTAGATACACAAAATATACTCAGGGTGGGCGGACGAATTAGAAATTCTAGTTTTGAATACAATCAAAAACATCCGATAATATTACATAATAAATGTCCACTTACCTTACTTATTATTATGGAGGCTCACAAAAGAACACTACATGGAGGAGTACAGCTCATGTTGAATTACCTGAGATCTAGATATTGGATTTTAAAAGTAAAAAGATTAGTAAAAACTTTCATACATCGCTGTTTTGTGTGTGCTAAAATAAATGCAAGAAGTCTCACACAGATGATGGGTGAGTTGCCGAAAGAGCGAGTAACACCTGCTCGACCCTTCCTTTACAGTGGCGTAGACTTTACTGGTCCCTATGACGTTTTAATGTCTAAGGGCAGAGGGGCCAAAACAAATAAGTCATATATATCTATCTTCGTATGCATGTGTACAAAAGCAGTTCATCTAGAACTAGTGGGAGATATGACATCAGAAGCATTCATTGGAGCATTCCGTAGATTCGTTGCTCGCCGTGGTAGATGCACTAACCTGTGGAGTGACCAAGGTCGAAATTTTATCGGTGCTAATAAAGAATTATCAGAAGCATTTAAGGCAGCTAAATTTGAATTCGATGACCAATTAATGAATTTGCTGGCATCTGATGGCACTCAATGGCGATTTATTCCTGCGTATAGCCCTAACTTTGGCGGTCTCTGGGAGGCAGGAGTAAAGTCGATGAAACATCACCTAAAACGGATACTGAATACCCATCTAACATATGAGGAGATGACCACAATACTATGCCAGGTCGAAGCATGTTTGAATTCGCGACCTTTATGTCCAGTAGATACTGGAAATTTCAATGACTCAAATGTACTTACCCCTGGACATTTCCTTATTGGCGAATCACCAATTTGTATTCCATCACCGAGCCTAGCAGATATTTCTATTGGTCATTTATCTCGTTGGCAATTTACTCAGAAATTAATATCTAACTTTTGGAAGCAATGGCAACAAGAATATTTACATAGAATGCAGCAAAGAACGAAATGGCTGAAACGTCAGAATGAGTTTGATATTGGTCAAATAGTTCTAATTAAAACAGACGGATTACCACCAGGAAAATGGCACCTAGGACGTATTGTTAGCAAACATCCTGGACCTGATGGAATCACTCGTGTTTATAGTGTGAAAAGTGGCAATAATATTGTAAAAAGATCAATTTCAAAGTTATGTTTTTTACCAGTAGATATAAAAGCTGAATGAATTTACAGTTATATTATTGTGTTCATTTGATTTCTTTGCAATGTATTCTTTTTAAAATGTTATGTGTGTGCTATTGTTATTTAAAAACTTTATATTTACAGTTTTCATATTTACAATTATATTTACAATTAAATTTTATTGTTTGCGATAAAATTTTAATTAATTTTTCAATACATACTACTCTTCAGCATGATTAATAACAATTATCTTGATGTATATATTTTTTGTGAGTAGTATTAATAATGATCTAAATATTTACGGCTCTTTTTGTTTACAACAAATATATTGTAGTCAATGGTAAAGTTAAATTCAATCTCATGTACTTGTGTAAATTTTCTACTTTTTGTAAGATATTGTAAAAGGTCTTAAACAGCCCTTTTGGTGGGCGGTATGTTTGTTACATTTACGTATAATTGTAGTAGGCTTGTCATTGCACTTTAGTACAAAATAAAATTTCAATAAGTAAAGACGTGTATTCAATTCCCGAGTTTCATACAAGCAAAATTGAACCTTACGAGTATAAACACTCATGATATACTCGGACTGGATTTTTTTTGCATAATTGTTATACGATTGTCCTTTCAACTTCATGTTTTATAACACGACCATATTTATAGGCCCATATTTCTTCATCCTAGCATTATTCCCGGTATTTTATTTTACCCAGGGTCTGCTTATTACTTTTATCCGGATTTGACAGGTTACTAGTTTTTACACAGAGCGATTGCCATCTGACCTCCGCAGCCCCAAGGGCGAACCAGCAACTCATTGGATAAGAGCAATTTACTTATCAAGAGTTAACGATTATTATCAGATGCTATGTGATAACAACCGGGACCGACAGCTTAACGTGCTCTCCGAGGCACGGTGAGGAGACCCACAGACAAACACCCAGACCGAGACAGAAATTTTAACAAACATCTGCCCGAGCGGGAATCGAACCCGCAACCGTCGAGACTTAAGGCAGACATGCTACCCACAACGCCACAACGGTGTCTTATAGGCCCATATTTATACAGACAAAATGTTCGAAAAAACGTTGGTTCTCCTTTGAAAATTCAACATCAATGAAACGAAACCAACTTTATTAGTACACAAATAACTTTTTGGAAACTCAAAGTTATATAACTATATAACTTTAACTATTACATTTTGAATGTCAGGTTTTGTTTCTGTAAGATATCGTAAATATCAACAATTTTAAATTTGAACACCGGTACTTCATATTATGATAGGATTAACATGTGGGGTATTTTGATATAAAAATCTTTTCGGGAAATCGATATATAACAAATTTCAAATTTATTTGAAATTTTTTGTAACATTTTAATAGCAGTGTTAAAAATAACATTTTCAACTCTGAAATACAAAAATTCTAATATTTAAAGTTATACAAAGAATAAATTTAATTATTTCTCATGTACGAAGTTACGAAATTTTGTAATTTAATTTTGGGAAAGGGAGCAAGCAGAATGCCCTGTTGGGAAGTTTATTTCCCTAAACAGGTGCTTCTGACACTATTAATGACCCTAAGAGCTATAAAAGTCTCCTGGACAACGGTACAATTAGAAATGGTAAATGAAGTTTTTAATGTGTTTTAAGCATAAAATTTGGAAGTTTCTTAAAAATATATATAATTCTACTTTCTGTTTTTATTAGTGAACTCTTCCTTAACGAAGATACTGATTTTGATGTACTTAATTTTTCTTCATAACATATGCCACACGAACCCTCAAAAAAGATAAAAACAAAAGAGCTTCCTTCCTTATTATCGTGTGGTTAGTGGCCAACCTAGTGTCAGAGTTGTTCAGGTCGCCCGTATAAGCCTCTGACTTGACTATAAGACTATTATCAAATTGATAACATCTGGGACCGGAGACGTGCCCTCCGAAGCCCGGAGATGCTCAGTTGAAATACCACCATGCGACCACCCATCTAGTGATGGACTGCGCCTAAAGTTGCTTAACCCACTGATCGCTTACAGACCAGGAAGCGCACATTGCTATGAGGATGTCGAACAATCAAACAAATAATGTTGTAATTATCGGCACTGTTTGTCTTATTTATTGTTACTTGTTATCTTTTGTTAAATCCGATTTGTATTATGACTGTTTGTTGCCAAAATAAATTAAAAAAAAAAAAAAAATAAAATAAAAGAGCTGATAAGTGAGAAGACCAAATAGTAAGCGTTTGAATATTAAAATGAGTATTTAAGCAAGAAATTGCGAATATAATATTTGACAGAAATGCTGAAATGAATTTGTAATCCCCATTGCTTATTCAGTGGCTAGGACAAAACGTGAAGGTTATCAGAGAAAATAAATAAGACTTGCTTCCTTAGATAAATAGAAGGGGTTTCTAAGCTTTAATGAAGAGGAGCTTTCCACGAGTGTCGTATCTAAAATTAAATGGTATATTAATGTCACTTCACTTTGAAATAAAGATATTTTTTATGATTGCCACAGATTTTTAAATTGGCTATCCAGGCATGTTTTCCGTGCTATTGTGCGTGTTTCCGGAACCCCGACAATGGATACTAAATATCCTAATGAGTGAGTAAGTCCATTGAGTGAGTGAGTGATTATTTTTCTTAGTTATCACAACATCAGCATAAGGGTAATAATCAATCTCAAAAAAACGGCAAAATGCCAAAAACAATTATTCTAGGCAGAAGAAGTTTGACCACTGATCTCTTTAACACAATATTATACAATAGCATCTGCCCGTGACATCGTCGAGAGAGAAATGACGTTACTTACAAATGTTCCATAAAACGCATCTACAATTTCAATTTAATATGTCCTGAAGCATGTTTTTTGATATTACAACAAGAACAGTTTTCAGAGATAAATTATATCCTATGGGTTAATCCAGATCTTAAGCTATCTGTGTGTTGAATTTCAGCGCCGTTTATGATTTAATAATTTAATGCAACGAAGTTTTGGAAGGAAGTTTCTTAACGCGGCTTACGGGTAGTGGTATATTATAGTAGTAATCGTGGGTGTGTGTATCGAGACTATTTGAAGTAAATGAGCACACGAGCAAGTGAGTTCGTAGACGCGTGCGCTACTCTCTCTCTCTATGTCTTTTTTTTCATAAAACTTATTAAAATTTACAGATTTAATTTCGAATAACATTCGGAGTTGAAGAAAAAACTTAAGGAATTTCGTTCCTGACGGGTGTGCCCTACCGCACTATTTGTTTTATATTAATAGGATATATAATTTGTGTAATTCTTTGTTCATTTTACAATTATTTATAACGATACGTAGTCCTATTACATAAAGTAGTAAGTTAATAAAAGGATGACCGGACTCTCGAATGAATGAATTGTAGGCGTCGGTTGCTACGTAATTAAAACCTCAAAGTAAACTCAGACAGCTTTAGTGCCTGCGTCATCAGATTGGGTATCACATACCATTTGCTTTAATCGATCGTTTCGTAGTTTCATTATAGTAAAAATAATACCTACACAAAAAAAAAATGTCGTAGCACGTGCGGCAGGAATGTAGTTTCTTCATTTCATTTCCCATCACCACTTTTTAATATCAATTCATTTTATATCCAACCCCTTGCCAACCCACCTCATGGCACCCATTGCCACCACATGCCTCCGCACTCTTCGCCACCGCTTGCTACCCCATTATCACGGATCTGTATACATATATATATAATTTTTTATTATTTATACGATTTATATATAAATGAAACCTCACATTTTTTTGATAAAGTTCAAAATGCAGTAAATATGTATATAACCTCTCATTCTACAGCAAGGTCAATGTCTTTTTCAGGCTATATTACTTTTTCGTGAGAATGAATGAGGCATGTTCATGGGAATAACTGGCAGTTTGACATTATAAAGGGTTTCTTTCGTACGTGTTTCAGTCATAATTGGTATTTGCCTTTTCAATAATAAAAAAAGTCACTGGAATAATTTTGATGAAATTTAATACATAAATAGACAAGACCTAGGAAAAGGACATAATTGAAGTTTTATAACTAAAAGAGTATTAAAGCCGGTGAAATATGGAAAAAAGTTTGTATGGGGAACCAATTATTTTTATATATTTCTTTATGCCTCATTAAAATCGTAATTAACGCGGGCGAAGCCACTGGCAGAGGCTAGTAAATTAAGAAATAAATCTGGAATCGAACCTGCGACCTCTATACATAAGGCAGGTTCAAAATTCAATGCCATTTTATTATTGGATGATTTTTAGGGGAGGAATAAACGCCTCTTCTTGGTATACAGAGAAGCAGAATGTACTAATTAAAACCTATTCATGAACAAATTTCTGGCTTTTTAATTTTTTTAATGAAATAATGCGATAATAGTCTTTATTTTTTCTTACTCTTTGGAAAGCGGATAACTAAAAAATAATTAATGAAAGGGTTGGTTCTAATCCCGAAAGCCTTCAAGGTAATTAAATCACGTTCTAACCTCCATAATACCTTTTTAATGTTATAAGATCACGGACTTTATAGATAAAAAGTATTATAAAAATAATTATGTATTAAATTAGTATGATTTAATGCCACTTGCATTAAATCATACTAATTTAATGCTAAGATGCTAAAAATATTAGTAGGTATCTCATCTACTTACATACTAGCTTCTGACAGCGGCTTCGGCCGTGTGAACAACGATTTTAAACTTTTGCACCTTCGGTGGTTGCATTTCAAAAAATATTAAAGCGAATGTTTTTTTATCTTCAATTGTTCTCAAAAAAACAAAGTTTCATGCTTCCAGTTTCAAAAATGACGGACATCTTATACAACCCCTTTATCACAACTTAAGGGTTGAATTTCGATAAATCCTTTTTTCGTACTCATTTACGTTTTAAAAACAACACATGTAAAAATCAGCTTTCTAATGCTAAAGGTTAACGCTGGACGTTGATGTCAGTCAGGTTTTCACCTTTTATATACATGTATATATGTACATATATTATATTTAACCCTATTTTGTGTCGATTCTGGTAGAAGTACTTGTATTGTCAAGCTTTTGTAAAATACTTGATGTCTCGTGTCATTGGTTCATTTTCGCCTAAAGAAACTTCGTTTACACGAATTTACATGTAGCTAGCATTGTTTTCTATACATAAATAATAATACAAAACTATAGAGTAATGGAAAGAAAAGTATTTTAAGCGAACTCATTCAAAAAATCTACATTTCAGAAAGTTGGGTGTTGTCTCAACGTACAATTTTCGTGAATGGACTATCTATGTAAGCTTTTAGTTATAAAAGATTTCTATTTATGGAGTTTTAAAAGTAAAGTAGCTTCTCAAATTTGTTGTAAACAAAACTTTGCATTTACCACTTTTGTAAAAAGTCTGAATTATTCTTACTTTTACTATTAAATATTTTTGTTGCGTTTCGGTGGGAAAGAGAGGCTCAAACTTGCATCATTTGTTTCCGTTTATTTTTTCTCCTCTCACCCATCCTACCCTTTGTATGTACCCCGCTGGAACCGAACTCCGACAGTCACGAGCGGAGCACAGTGATTGGCAGGTCGTGGCTCGTCATCGTTTTGCAATACTTTCCGTAACCAGTCACTCATACTGAGGTCGACTACCAAGGATATTTTAGTAGGTTTCTGGTATCTGGCATCTGGTGCAGATCTCCTCCCCGTCACAAAAAGTAACACGGGCGGACAGCTATAAAATATTTGCAAACCAATCATAGCCCATAGTAATAGCTTAAACGTGAAATGTATCGTACGCTTGTTGATTACCATCGTAGTGTATATATTAAGGTACTCTTTTATGATTTTTTATGTCATTTAATTACATTTAATTCAAGTAATTATCTTAAGTTGTTATCTCTTTTATTAACGTTTCAATATATGTGAATACATGTCTGAATATATCCTGTGTATCGGGAAAGTCATACAAGTAGAAGAACAAGCACACCCAGACTGGAACATAGAGTGTAAAGGAAAGTGCCGGAAACCTATATTCCTTTTTTTTCTTTTCATCATTCATTTTTTTCATTTTTTCATTCATTTTTTTCCTTTTCATTGACTCCTTCTCTTTCTAATCCTTAGTGTTGCAAGTATTCAAAGTCTACGCTGTAACAAAGGTCTTTTTTTATTGTATACCGCTGTTGGCCCCACTGGCCTTGAAAGCGTCACCAGGCGGGGCTATAATAAGGTGCGTCGTATGCTTGTTTGCTACCGACGAAGTATACAAAAAGTGTCAACACGACATGCGTATATTAAACCCTAGTTTGTCCTAAATAAATATTAAAAGAGGAAAAGAAATTGCTACTTTTAGTATAGTTCAATACCTCAAGAGCTGTCGAAAATATCTATGTATATTTTATCATATTTTAATAAGAGAAAGGGTCAAGTACACTTTCACTGTATCCACTATTTTTCTTACAGGTAAAACATAAAACAAAGATGGCGAACATTTTCATCTGTTCCATTGTTCTTATTTCTAAATATAAAAATATTTAGAAGAAGCGAATGTGAAGATGAATAAAAAGCAAAGTTTTGAATTCGCGGCACAGATTTTCATTCATCTTAACATACTCTATACAAATCGTCAATATGACAAAAGATAGCATTGAAGTTATAGAATAATAATCTTTCTACTAGGTTAGGAACTAATGGTACTTGACTTGACTTAATATCCTATGTCCCTTAGATGGGGCAGAGGGCGTCCAAATAGTCCTTCATCGCGAACGGTTTTGAGCTTTATGCTTTACATCAAACGATATCATACTTATTTATATCCTTCAGATTTGCCGAGGACGGCCATGCTTTCTTTTCGCTTGAGGATTCCAATTCATGGCTTGCTAAGTATGTGATTGGAATCTCAGCAGAGTGTGGGCAATCCGTTACCATTTGCGCCATTGGATCTGATGGTCAACCTTAACCTTTAGGGCATTTTTCTAAAAGATCTTCGTTAGATATTATCACTAGTCAGTATAATCCGAGTATTTGACACCGTTGTGGCGTTGTGGGTAGCGAGTCTGCCTTAAGCCTCGACGGTTGCGGGTTCGATTCCCGCTTGGAGCAGATGTTTGTATTAATCGTACAGGCATGTTTTCCGATCTGGTTGTGTTTGTCCTTGTCATTGTGAATGTTTCCGGACCCCCGACACAGGATATAATTATCCTAATGGGGGCCGTTGAGTGTGTAGCGTTTATTTATATGACGAACACAGTGGTTTGAATTTGACCCGAAGAACCAAAGCTAATGCCTGCCTAATTATTTACAGTAAATTCTTAATGAACTCGAGAAGAAAAAACTCGTGAAGGTTGGCAATGTGGCAGCACACACGGGTGACAGATGTACATTAATAATCATAATAATGGTAGATCACCATTACGATTAGCGTAGTAACAATTAAGTACATTC
This sequence comes from Hestina assimilis, assembly GCA_023373885.1. Taxonomy (NCBI): domain Eukaryota; kingdom Metazoa; phylum Arthropoda; class Insecta; order Lepidoptera; family Nymphalidae; genus Hestina; species Hestina assimilis. Next base: position 4,640,412 of record CM041741.1, on the reverse strand, counting down.
TGTATTGGCAGCGCCTTCCCCGGGCGTGTACTGTAAAGCAGTTTTAAGCTGAGCTCACAACCTTCTTGCTAGTATACTAAATACATGTCTGTGAGAGACATGAAGGTATGTCGTGTTAACAGTCTGTCAGAACGTCACTTGCAAACATCAGAAGCAGACACGGGTATTTATCTTAGTATGAAAACATGAACTATATGTAGGTTAGATAATTATAACTATTAATTATATCAATTACTAATGGGCTGGGTGGTATATATTTATAATGCCAACATAATGACGATAAAGAGAGGTTGGGTCGGACCGTGTAGCGAGAGCCAACGGTCCGCACACCAAGACGCAATCCTTAAAAATGCGCCCAGATACTTCGTGGCGTGACTATTTATAGAAAGATAGTGACAATGAACCAACATTTAATATCTAACTACCGCCGTTAGAGTCTAGTTGACATCCAATATTTAACTACGCCTGACTTGTCTAAGATTTAAAGGTTGTATTTGTTTAGAAATAACTCGTTTGTAAGTGCTTTGCTCAAAGCTGGGTTCCGAGCACACTCCAATATTTATGTTGAAATCAATCACACCACATATTGTACAATAAGAAGAATCAATGTTTTTCATAAGGAACTTAAATTAGGCTAGACGATTGTGGCCGGATCGAAGTCTAATACTAATGAGGTCGTTGAGTGTCTAGCATTTATGTATTGAGTTTTCAGACAAATATGTATTTTATACATCTATGTTTGCATTAATATTTAATTTTAAACTGCTTGTCATTTAGTGATAGTGATGTTATCATGATTAATTAAATTCAATATATTACGTTTAATCTAATATAGACGAAAAGAAAACCAAAACCAGCTTTTTGTATATCTATAAAGATTACAGCAGCTACATAAAAGTGAAGATGTAAGAAAAGTAATTGGTTCATAAACATCAGACACCGAAAGAGGAGAATCAGATTCGTGTATACAACATTTATATGAAGTAATAAATGTATTTACGAAAATTTACAACAGTTCTTTTCCATTTCTATATTTATTTTTTGTACATGAAAAAATATTTTAATTAAAATATTTGTATATAAAATATTAATATATATCCTAAATATAATGAGAAGAAAAAAGAAAAAAGTAGTTTCTTTTTTGTATTACCAAGTTGTCAAGCGGTTGCCGTAGCCTATGAGCGCTTGCAATACGATTCGTAGGTGCCACTCATGTGTTGCCAACCTCGACATTTTAGTTCTTAAATTTCTTTTGCCCATTAATTTCACTAGCCTACAGTGCTCTTCAAACTGGAACACAGAAATGCTAAAGACGCCACTGCTATGTGGTAGAATATTGAACACTGCGGTGGTAGCTGGCCTCTTGCGATAAAAGATCTACCAGTGTGACTGATTGCACTGGTGGAATAATCTCTGCTGTGACAGAGATTATCCCAACAGCGGGCGATGTCCCGACGCCGATAAACTATACACGAATTTACTTGATACGCCGTTTAAAAAAGAATAAATTTAAAGAAGTTCAAGTAGTTGTGTTTCGGCACCACAGAATGATAGTTTTCTGACGGGTAAACGTATTTCATATTTGTTATATATGTCATTGGTTTTTACTAACGAAATGTCTTATTTAAAGTTTACAGATACATATCGAAGGTGTCAAAAGTCTTTCTGAATTCAGTATTGAAGATAGAATAGTAGAAGCAAAAAATGGCGTCTCGAATGAATGAATCGTAAGCGTGATAGACTACGTAATTAAAACCTCAAAACAAACACAGACAGATATATACACTGCGTCAGTGAATCGGATATCAAAATACCCCTTGACGGCCCAATCGATTTAGCTTGTAGTTCCAGTAAATAAGAGGAATGCGTTTATCAAAAATCTTATTATTTTAGCTTTTTGTTGTGTAGTAATTTGGAGTAGAGCAATGCTCTTTCCAGCACAAATGGGCAAGATTGACGGGGAAAGTGGTAGTCTCTCACAGTAACTGTATCCGTAGGTACTAGAACGACGAGTGAGACGGACCCCACTATGTTCTCTTCATTTTTGCCCTTTTCATCACTTCCCTCCTAACCCTTGGGTTGGCAATGCGCATGTGATACTTCAAGTATCGCAAGTGCTCATAAGTTGCGGCGACTGACGATCAGTCAGACCGGATGCTTGTTTGCCAACCGTCGTGAAAAAATGCATTGGTTTTTTTTATAGAAGTGCTGTCTGTAGCCTTAACAACGTCTCTGGGAAGGTCGAGTACTGAGGCGATGAAAAAGGGACAGTTCTCAGGAGCTTTCAGGAGCTCAAAGTTAATACCATTTTAAGGGTGGGTCATGGGACGTCAATCATCGGTCTAGAATGTTATAGGACGTAGAGAAAGTGCTTCGCATTCATTCTAGCCGATAAATTGACATGACGGTGTGATCTTTTTGGAAAATGCCCAGGCCAAAATTAATGTATGGTCAAAACAAATCTGGCCTGAGCGGGAGTCGAAACGGCGTTAAAAACAGGTTAATGCTAAAATTCTTTCCAATGGATATTTTTTTTCTTTTTAAATTTTTATACCAGATACTTTTGTGCCTGTTCTGTTAAAACATATTATTATAGGAGAGAAATACCGAGCTAATTTGATCCGTAGTTGAAACTTTGTTATGCATAAATTACTTTGTGTTAAACAAAACATTTGATACCACTTTGATGTTGGTCAGGTTAAAGGTGAATTGTTGTTTGTTTGTGTACAGAGGATTTGGATCAAGTGAACATACTACCGGTATAATAGATTTGGTCGCTTTATATGAATATAACCCTAAATTGCTTTAGTATCTAAACTCGCTTTGTTTTAATTTAAGATTAATTGTGTGTTTCACTATTCAAATGTATAATATACTAGCTTCTGCCAGCGGCTTCGCCCGCGTGAAAAACATGTAGCCAATGTCTTTTTAGAGGCCAGACCATCTGTGTACAAAACTTCATTAAAATCAGTGAAAGCATCTATCTCGATTGGTTATAGAAACCGCAACCATCAACGCTAAGGGCAGGTTCGCTACAAAAACGCTACACGTTTTCCAAAAAATTATCCTGTAAATTTACATTTAAGATTAGCAACATTACTTTACCCCCGACTGGTATGCGACAGTGTCATCGTTGCGTATAGCCTAATAAGCAAATGTGAATCATTCGCTACGAGGCTCGAGGGCATTACTCGTAATTAAATGCGGTATGTAACAGCTCACCGTTCTAATGCAGGTTAATCTAAAAACTTCTTAATTTTATCTTGGATGTCATATACATTGGAATAATATTCTTGGTAAATTAAGCCTTATCTTATTGAAGGGGATATTATTAAATTTGTGTGTGAGTGTTTAATAATGACTTTTAGATAGTACCTATAATATAGTGCGAGCTTTTTTACTAAGAATTGTTGTAAAAAAATTACCTAACCTAAGTGATTGGTGCATGTAATGATTGGGGGTATTCGGTTCTTACAATTTACGTACTTTATATCTAACTAGCGGCCCACTCCGGCTTCGCACGGGTATAAAATATAAAGCCTATGTCATTCACTGAAAAAATGATTAAAATCGATCCAGTAGTTTTGATTTATTCATTACTGCCCGTGGCCCGCACGCGTTAAATGTAATCAAAATCAAAATCAAATCAAAATTATTTTTATTCAAGTAGACTTTTAAAAGTACTTTTGAATAGTCAAACGCTACCGACGGTTCGGAAGGTTGATTCTATCAAGAAGAACCGACAAGAAACTCGATAGTTAGTAATTATTTACGACATCACATTGGAAACCTCAAAAATAACAGTATTTCTCCACTATTTAATGGATGTTATTATACACATGAACCTTACTCTTTAATCACTCTATCTATTTAAAAAAACCGCATCAAAATCCGCTGTGTAGTTTTAAAGATTTAAGCATACATAGGGGTATAGGGACAGAGAAAGCGACTTTGTTTTATACTATGTAGTGATAAGTCATTGATCTGATAATCACAAAATTTATATGAGACCAAACCCAATGCACACCGCGTGACAAAAAATTGTGGATGCAGTGTTTAAGGGTTAGTTTGAAGTTTGCACATCAGAAGACTGCATGAAGAAATCTTTTTGATTTCTATGAGGTAGCAAAAAAAATTTGCCGCCCTAGGCTCAAGCCTGCTCAGCCTGCTGGTAAATACACCACTGTTAAAGTTATCAAGAAAAATACAAACAAAAACATATAACTTACTTCTTGTTGAAGTGGTTAAAAAGATATGGTTCTATTATACACCTGAACTTGTTTTCGGACAGATTTTTTTGGCTTATCTGCTGAAAGATATAAAAAGAAAAGTAGTTTGGTAAAAACATGTGTATTTTAGACGTAAAATAGTATGACGAAAATATATCTTTGGTCTGAAATTATTCCGTTAAAGCAAGCGTATTTTCGTTACTTTATATCATACGCAGACAATTTTCATCGTGTAGTTGGCCTCTTTTTGTCAGCTTAAAATGTTCTTATATTCCAATAATTTTGTATGTATATTCCTATCTTGAGGTGTGTAAATCCGTTCTATAGATTTTATATTATTGAATAACGACACCGTTGTGGGTAGCGAGTCTGCCTTTAGTATCGACGATTGTTTGTTAAAATTTCTGTTTCGGTCTGGGTGTTTGTCCGTGTGGGTCACTCCACCGTGCCTCGGAGAGCACATTAAGCTGTCGGTTCCGGTTGTTATCACATAACATCTGATAATAATCGTTAACTCTTGATAAGTAAATTGCTCTTATCCAATGAGTTACTGGTTCGCTCTTAACGTTGGGGAGGTCAGATGGCAATCGCTCTGTGTAAAAACTAGTAACCTGTCAAATTCGGATAAAAGTAATAAGCAGACCCTGAGTACATAAAATACCGGGAATAATGCTAGGATGAAGAAGAAGATTGTTGCATGATGATAAGTGGTTGCCGTAGATTTAATAACTAATATCTCGAGGTTGGCAACGCGTGAGTGGCACCTACTAATGGTGCTGCAAGCGCTCATAGGCTGCGGCAGCCACTTACCATCAGGTGGGCCGTATGCTTGTTTGCCAACTTCTAATACAAAAAAAAAAAAAAAATCACTAGCGTACAGTGCCCTTCAAACCGGAACACAGTAATGCCTAAGCACTACTATTTGGCGGCAGAATATTTGACACTGTGGTGGTACCTACCTAGCCGGCCTCTTGCAACAAAAGACTTACCACCAGTGTGACTGATTGCACTGGTGGAATAATCTCTGCTGTGGCAGAGGTTATCTCAACAGCGGGCGATGGGGTTGTCACATCCGACGCCTTTGAACTAATAATAAAATAAAAAATAATAATTAAGATATACATTAAAGTCTTTGTACACAATTATATTCTCTGTTATAAGAGAATTATAATGTGGTTTTCGACGCTTGAATCTTAAGTAAATATCTAATCTACGGTACGTTAATTTAAAGATCATATTTTATAAGCATTTTATAAACAACAAAAAATACATTGCAGTATCGTTTGTTTATTCAAGAAGATATTACATTAATATCGAGAGCAATAAAACGGGATCAATTATAATAAAACACTAATCAAAGGAAAACTTGTAACGGATTCTTCCGTGGACTTTGAATAGGGTTGAAACAAAGTAAGCACACTGCATTCATGAAATAATACTGTTACAGAGAAAAGTACTTCAATTATTTCTATCTCAGATTGCAGTGCTTGTTAAGTCAAGAGAACGTTGCTTGTATATATCTCGATAAAAATCAAAGACGTACAATTATGACCAACAAAGTTTTGCAGTTTTGTGCATGAATAGACCGTCTTGCTGAATATCGACGTGAATATAGCATAGCGCTTATTCTAAGTGTGGGAGTGGTAGTTTCACGGAGGTAGATCCATGCTTCACCTAGCACAAATTGGCCGGTTCGATTGTCGTAAAGTAATAGTAGGTACTGTTGCGTTTCGTGCTGTGAATGAGAGCGCCGGAGGCCCACCCTTTCTATTCCCATCCTTTTTTTCCTTCTCATCCCTTCCCTCGTATCGCTTAGGTTGGCAGCGCGCAAGTGATACTTCAAGTATAGCAAGCGCTAATAAGTTGCGGTCACTGCTTACCATCAGGCGGACCGTATGCTTGTTTGCCAACCGTCATAAAATAAAAAACCTAAACCCCCATCCATTTGGCCTTCTCCCTTTTCTCCTCTTTCATAATCAGTTGGATCGGCAGCTTGTTGTACTAATGTTGTTATAGGCTAATCATCAAGCGGTACTTATACTTGTTGGAGTACATGATGGTGTACAAAAGCTTGAGACAATAAATCGCAATAATTTTATTTACAAGCCCCTTGTGCGTTATTCCGCCAGCAATAACTATTTTCTGTAAAGAAATGAAATTCTATTTTTTTTCTGAGCAGATTTCAATAAAATATAACTTATATATTTTTTCAAGCTATTGCTCCTCTATACACTTTTAGTGATCAATTACCACCAGTTATGAGTTCGCTTTATTGCCACAGCTGAACTATAAAAAAACTCGGTAAAATATATATATATCTATTGATTTTTACCTATGTATTAACTGAAGATGTAGATGTAAAATCTTGAACACTTTGAAATGCTAAGAGCATACATAAAAAAAAAATTGTGCGGTCGGGCCTACCTCGTTCCAAATGTTTTTTCTTCAACTCCGAATGTAATTCGAAATGAAATCTGTATATTTCAATGGGTTATATTATTATGATAAAAAAGACAGGGACAGATAGAGACATAGAGAGAGAGAGAGAGAGTTGCTCACCCGGTTGGGCATTCATATGCTCGTGTGTTCATTTCGATTTCTAGAAGTATTTTAATCATTATTTCTAATTAGCATAAATAAATTGGAAATAGGTAGAAAGAAAAGTGTCTAAAAGCGAAAAGTTCAAAAGTCACTTAATTCAAATATTCGATAGAAGATTCCGGTCAAAAATTTTCAGCTAAATTAATTTATGGTTCTCATTGTGCTGTCGAGACTTGGAATAAAACTTTATCGCAAAATGACGGTTTTCCATCGGAGTTTTAATTCTTAAATTATGGAACTGGAAGAAAAGATTTTTTAAATAGAAATTTTGAAAGCATTGCCGATCATTTTTGGAGGACTTAAAAAAGAGCGAGTGAGCATTTTAGTGTGTTATTCGATACTTCCATGTCATAGCCACCCCTTGCCATCCCAACCTTTGAAATCCCATGCCAATCTTTGACACCCCGTGTCACTCTTTGTCATTGTTATCCACCATTGCCACCTTAACTCACCCCATGCCACTGCTTACTATACAACCCCGTGTCATTCTTACTCTTACTCCACTCCACGTCAAACAAAAAACAATGCGCACTCTCGTACGCTAACACGCGGTAACGAACTTCGTTCCAATCTGTTCTATCAATTCGTTCTGAGCTGACATCAGGCTCGTGATTATCCATACTATGGGCCGATCATACAGCATTGTGCAAGAGCATACATAAGAAAAATTGCACAAATTTAAAGTAAAGCAAAAAAACTATTTTCTAATATGGTAGGTCTTTTGTTGCAAGAGGCCGGCTATATCGGTACCACCGTACTGTCAAATATTCTTCCGCAAAGCAGTAGTGTCTTTGGCATAACTGTGTTTCAGATTGGAGGGCACTATAGGCTAGAAATTACTGGGCAAAGGAGATATTTTAAAAACCAATATCTCGAGGTTGGCAACGCGTGAGCGCCAGCTACTAATGTTGCAAGCGCTCATAGGCTACGGCAACCGCTTACCATCAGGTTGGCCGTATGCTTGCATGTCAACTTAGTAACATATAGCAAAGTCACTTACACTGTAAAGTTACATCTACCGTTTCATATTATCGGTAAGAATCAAAAGTTTTTAGATACTAGGTTTATTACAGGACGTAAAAGATTTTATGAATATTTTCGATTAATACATAAAAGTTAACAAGCATCGCTTATAGCTCTAATATTTAGTGACACTCAAACTAAGTGGTCTGCAAATGCTATAAATAGCCATAATAGCATTATCGTCTTTATGTACTTTGAAATAAGAATAATAATTATGTGATACAATATTAGTAAAATCTGAAATAAGTTTATGTACGTCTATCAAGAAAAAAATACCATCCCCAAGTACCAAAAATGATTGTTAATCATTTATGTTTTTTTGTTACCTCAGGACACTGTAATTTATAATTTAAAAAGGTGGATGTGCTAGGCTAAAATTTCTTAAAAAGATAAATTTTATTAACGAAGTTTTATTCCCCATTGTTTTATTTTAATTCCTAATGCATTTTCCACCTCCGAGGTACTCGCCTGTTCCGCGCACGATTGCTCTGAAGTGCTCAGACTGCACTAGAGCTCTTAACAGAGCGTGAAGGCTCCGATAACCCGCAATGTACTATTGTCCTGACGTCCTTGTATGTGTGTATGATAGAAAAACGGTTTTCTGCATACGACGGTAGGACTATGAATTTAATTTATGTAAGAATCACAAAATAAGTTAAAAATATTGACACCTGCGCAATCTTTCGTTTATTATATTTTTTTGGTTATTTACGGCAGTTATGTACGCTCGAATATGGCTATGTTTGGACTGTTGTTACATTGAGGATTTCTTTTAAAGTTATTTTACGCTGATAACTAAATTTTCGATTTTTTGAATTTTGGCGTTTTCGTTCAAACGTGCGAAATAGTGCTGGTATAAGGCTCATGTCAAACCTGTTAAATTAATATAATATCCATAATTAATAACCATGATTAATCGATGTTTGGTAAATTAACATTAAATAAATATGAGATCATCTCACGGTTGGTAATGAATGGTCACATAATAACTAATCTCGTAATAAATTATCAAGCGGTTTTTTTTAAACATTAATTTGCAATATCAAGTTTTTTACAAAATATATACTACTAGCTACGCCCGCGACTCTACTCGCGTGGTGTACCGATTTTGGTTAATTTCACGGAACTCTGCCTGCCAGCTATCTGCCTTTGAAAGTCCCGTTAAAGTAAGTGTCCAGCCGTTACAGATATTAGCCAGAACGAACAGAAAGACAGAAATAATGATTTTTTATATAAGTCTCGTATAAACTTTTATATGCATTCAGTGAAATGCTGTTAATTTGGAATTACAAACAGACACTTCAATTTTATTTATTCGTAAAGATTATAATATACAAATAGTGAAGATTCCGCGACAAATAAATAAATCAAGATTTGTAATTAATCTTTTGAGGTCAGCTTAAAATTAAGTATCTGTGTTTCTGTGGGTGAGTTGCAGATTACTTCCGACAACATAAAGTATTAAATAAAACATTAGTTTATTCTGTTGGGATTGAATTAAATAAAAACCTAATTACACATTACAGCCTGGTAATAACGACTAATATCTTTTCTTATGATGATAATACTTTATGGTTAAATAAAATATTCATTTCAGATTAAAAGGAAAATCTCATTTATAAATTGTTTATTGTTAATTATTTATTAATTTCCTTAGAGGAAACAAACTTTTTGTTCACTAAAATTTATTTTGACATCACAGTTCTTCAATTACACATGCACCGGACACAATAAAAAAATAAATAAAAAACCCCGTGAGTTTGTTTCTCCGGTTCTGCTCAATTAGAGGTGTAATTTTGGAACCGGTGGTAGACTCTGACGTTCAACGAATAAGTGTAATAGTACCTGGTTGACCGAGCTATGCTTGGTTTTTTTGTTTTGGTAAATCGAAAGTCGTGAAGGGTACGGTAGACTCGATTGAAACCTTACCTGGATAATAAAATAATGACTTCGACAACAAGTTATATCCGCAAAAATTGGGATTGTTGAGTATTTTGTTAAATTTTAATGGACGCATCGCTGTCAGTCAGTGACATAAAAAATTAAAGAAAACGTCAACTGTCATCGTAGAAATGTTTGTCATTCGATTCAATTCAATAAATCTTTGTTGCCATAGCAACGCGTGGTCGCTCAAGTGCGCTGTGAATTTATTTATATATTTTGACATTTTGAATTTATTTTGTTGATAATAGATGGCGTGTCGACAACGGCCTGAAAACACGGCCAAAGCCACATTTTCTAAAAATAAATATTAGCTAGATCGATTTATCGTCCCCGAAAACCCATGCATACTAAATTTCATGATAATCAGTGCAGCCGTTTCTGAGATCCCAATTATATATATATATATATATATATATATATATATATATATAATATATACAAGAATTTCTCGTTTAAAGGCATTAGATTTTTACGTTGAATGAAAATATTTGATTTTGATTTTTGACTCTTTAACAAACGTCATATTTTACAATGAACCATAGACAGTATTGTAAATCCGACATGGCTCTTGGGCGCAAGGTGAAAATTTACAACGTATGGACGGCGCCTGCTACTGTCAAGATTTTGGAAAAAAATCGAAACGCGTCCTTTAATAAATGGGTTTAATCATGTGATAAAACTCCATTTATGACGTTATTTTCCTTTTTTCTTACTTTCTTTATTTTACTAAGTTGGCAAGCAAGTTAAAGGAAAGCGGTGTAGCCTATAAATGCTTGCACTACCATTTGTAGGTGTCACTCACACGTTAACTTTGAGATGTTGGTTCTTAAATTTCTTCTGCCCAGTAATTTCACTAGCTACAGTGTCATTCAAACTGGAAAAAATTAAGACTGCTTAGCGGTAGAATATCTGATACTTCGGTGGCACCTACCTAGCCGGCCTCTTTGAATAAAAGGCCTACCATCAGTTCGTGGTGGACGTCTTGAATACTCGGTAAATAGTTTTTGCATACTAACACCACCAATATGTTTGCTATTTTACGTAAAACATGACGTTTTTATGGCGGGAGCAGTAAGGAGTCTAAAATATTACATCATAAAATGCTACGTTAATTTGTTTAGTGAACAACTGTTTTAATTTTCTAAACAGATAATAAAATCGTAAATTTTCGTATGCTATTTTGTATGTTCAGCTCTACTATGGATGTGAAAATTTGGTTAATGGTATAAAAATACCTCATACCTTGACTACTGTACCTTTTTATTTCGATGGCATTACGAATTTATCAATAAAATTTTAATCAATTTTTTTTTATAAATCAACCTGTTCCTCATCATCAGAGTATCGAAAATTGTAATTGAAGACAGTTTTTAAATTTTATTTACGTCTTTTTACTCACTTACTCACATGTTATTATTTAGTTGTGGCGCAGCGGTAGCGTACTTAAGCGCCGCAGGTCGCGGGTTCGATTCTCGCTCGGAGCAGATTTTTGTATTGACCACACAGGCATGTTTTCCGGTCTGGGTGTGTTTGTCCTTGTCATTGTGTGTGTTTCCGGACCTTCGACACAGGATACAATTATCCTAATGGGGGCCGTTAAGTGTGTAGCGTTTATTTATTTATTTATTTATTTTTTGTTTTTTTTTTTATAGCTCGTACTGTCTGTTTTCAAAATAAAATAAAATTAAAAACCGTCCTACATAATATGGCAGATAACATGGTCCCTACATACATTATGGTTTTCAATCAAAATAGGTTACCGATAAGTCTACAAAACGAAATAATTACACTCGATTCACTATAGAATTCGATGAATCTATCACAGCTATTCATTTAACTAAACACAGTGATGTCTGATCGATTGTATCGTAAATTAACAATGTCAGTAACAGTACGCTTGTGATTTATTGTTACGAATGCGCGTGATGTTTGATTTAGCTATGATTGTTTGTTTCGTATCGTTGGCCGTATTTCAAAGATGAAATTCCGTTATATTTATACAGCTATTACATCAAGGTTCAAGAATAGTGAACCCATGTATCTATTTTTAGTGATTTTTTAAAAAGAATTTTAAAGCTAGTTGTTCACTTCTAAACATTTGACTTAGTCATTTAATGTTTTCAAATTTTCAAATTAAAACTGTATATTTAAAAAAAATGTTACAATGCTTTTGTAAGCGTTTTTGCAATCGATTATGCTTTTTATTTTCGACTAGCGGGCCCGGCGGACGTTGTCCTGCCCCGAAAAAAATCTGGGACCCGATAGCAGCGCCCCCTAACTGAGTCTAATTGTGAACAGAAATGACACCTATATTATTAAAACTATCGTGAGACATTATTAACTGAATAGGTAACATTCGCGGTCGCGACTCGTCTCGCACATTGCGACCGCGAACGTTACCCACTCACCCTGAAGAAGGACCTCCGATGAGTCCGAAACTAGTCGGTACTTACACCGATTATACGTGAGTGTGAGCCGTTTAGATTTTTACATTAAGATATGACACCGGTGAAAATGATTGAATTACTAATATCGCTATTAAAAATAGAGGTTTATGGTAGAAGAGTCAAAATCATAAAAAAATTGTCCAAAAATAAAAATAAAAATTTTGGGTGGACCGCCCTTAACATTTAGATGTATGAAAAATAGATGTTGACCGATCCTCAAACCTACCCGATATGCACACAAAATTTCATAAAAATCGGTTGAGCCGCTTCGTAGGAGTTTGGTAAGAAACACCGCAACACAAGAATTTTATATATTAGAAAGATAGGCTTCGCGCTTACCATGCAAATTAAAGTACCGAATTTTATATTCAAAGCAAATAGAATAATGAAATAAAATAAGCATAATAGTTTCATATTTTTTTAAAGTAACCAAAGTTAAAAGAGGACAACATATAACCGCAGCCCACAGTTGTCTATCTTTCATCAAAATGTACGCCTATTTATAGTAATTAGTACGTCTACGAATGTACATTGATCCTCAAAACTTTATCTCGTCTATTCTCTAAGGACAAACGAATCTATACAAGGGTTAAGCGAAACTCAGGACTTTGTTTAGAACTTGATGGGCTTTGGGATTAGAATTAAGTTTTCATTTTGATAGACGATTCGTTTTGTATTAGAAATTAAATTACTTGGAATTCTAATTCTTTATACCTGAATAGTTCATATTTTATATTGACGGCTTTTGTGGCGTGCTGGTAGCAACCTGCTTTTGCCATCGACGATTGCGGGCTTGCTTCACGCTCGGAGCGGATGTTCGTTACAAATATCTGTTTTAGTCTGGGGGTTTATTGGGCTGGGCTGGTAGTAATCGTTAACTTTTGATAGTAAATTTGCTCTTATTCCATGATTTACTAGTTCTTCTTTTGGTTGCTGTGCTAAAACTAGTAACCCGTTAATTCAGGATGAGAAGGAGATAATGCTATGAAAAAGAGAAGTTTATTTATTGATAAGGTAATGTAAGTGATAATCTGTAATCTACGCACATAGGGAATTCGGATATGACAAATCTCACTAAAATTTCCTTATTTAATATCCGACACGTTTACAAACACAGGCACGAAAATTCATAAACATACTATAAATTCTTAAAGCTTATTAATATAGTCTATTCTATGTATGCATTGGGGGTTTTCTTGGGTTTCTATTTCGTTGTGGGTACCCAGATCCTTCCACGGCAGTCTTTTAGAGGTGATTGTAATGTGATTCCTTCCTCGTGGCCACTGTTTGCCATTCTCCACGCACTAATTTATAGGGGGGTTGGGTTATTTTCCCGTGCCTTATATCAGCAGCTCATATATTAGGTTTCTCGAACAGACTCTACGCGTTCTTCTTCCGAGCTTGGAACCAGCATCGGCGAAGTTAACTCCACGTGGGCAAAGATAGAAATAAATAGCGACATGTTATTCAGGGCAAAATATTTTCATCGGGGGAATCACGATATTGAGAAATACGAAGTGAGGAGGACGATTCTATCTATATACATTGGCTATGAAGGTAGATCGATTCAATTATACGTGCATCATACGCATGAATCGTTTAATTCCATCATGTCATGTCCATTAAGTCAAGTGATGATAGCGCTGCCGCTGTAATAGGTCCGGAATAGTGCTGATGATATCGATAATGTTATGATTATAAAGACTATTTTAAGATTCACAGAATAAGGCTATAATTAGTCTTTACATGATGAATCAATTTAACATATTCAATTAAATCTTATAGTCGTATTCAAGAATTGTAACATAATATAATTTTTTTATTCAAATAAAAACCATTTATGTTTTATGTAAATAAAATTGAGACGCTCGTAGCCGACTGGACGCACTGATCGGTAAACGATCGGTAGGTTAAGCAACTTTAGGCTCGGTCAGTCACTATTTGATGATTTGTATATGTACTGTATATATTTTAGTATATTTAAGTATGTAGTTATCATTTGTAGTATTCATTTTCTTTCCTTGTACCTGCACAACAATGTAAATATTCTCAAATGTTCCTAGGGTTTCTGTCAGAGATCTCTTGTTAGAGATAAGTTATCCGTTGTACACTTGTGTGATACTTGTTTTTACTGTACTGCTGTTTTTGGTACATAAATAAATAAATAAATAAATATATGGGTGATCGTATAGTGGTATTTCAACCGAGCGTCTCCGTGCTTCGGAGGGTACGTAAAAAGTCCGTCCCGGCTGTTGACAATTTGACAACAGTCGATAAGTCAAGTCAGAGGCCTACGGGCGACCTGAACAACTCTGACACTAGGTTGGCCACTAAACACTCGATAAGATAAGAGAGAAAAGATGAATAGATATTAGGCATTTCATTTTTGAATTGACATTAAGTTTCCTCCAAACAACAAACTACTTAATGAAGGGGAACAAGACTCTACAGATTCTATTTTTTTGTGAAGTAGCATATCTATTCAGTTTTGATTGATGCGCGTGACTATTAAGTGGCCTCAAATTCTACTGCATTTCTTCCTTTCTATTTCTTTCACTTTTCCTCCTATCCGTCTATCCCTCACTTATCTTATCTGAGCTGTTAAGGTAATGATTGCGGTGTTGTGCTATTGTATAACGTATAAAAACTTGATTTTTTCTTTTGATTGTCTGCGAAATATTCGGTGTAGGAAAATGTAACAAGGTAGTCGTTTATATTTTTAAATAAATAAACTTTACTCAGTCAACATTTATTATACCCTGTGTCTGGGTGCAAGGAACCTATACACAACCATCTAGACCAAAGTACAAGACTGTGTGATCAATACAGACATCTTCCCTGATCAAGGCTTGAGGCAGGTTCAATACCACTGCAACAAACTGCTTGTCAATTTAATGTAGCAACCAAAGCAAGTATATAATGCGTGTGAATAAATTAAATAAGCCTATATATATGTACTGTTTTCCTAAATAATTTTTCTACAATATTCTGTGATGGAAACTTAGTACCTAATGCCTATTGCAATATAAATAATAAGATAGTATTTGCTGTCGTATAAGTTACAATTTATATCATAATACTATGATATTGAAGTGTCAAGTATCGAGCAAAGTCTAATGTTTCACGTTAAGTTCTACGTTATAAGTAATTACTTGAAAATAAAGCAGAATTCAAGACAAGTCAGTATATTATATTATTTATCGTTGGTAGTGAGGTGCTCGTAGGCAGATGCAATTATGTTTAGTTAAACTGAGGGTGGCCTACATGTATGGCTACATAGATTAACATAGAGTAGCACCACCCACTATTACGTTTCGAGTAAGAGCGACGCAGATTAGGTAGTTTTTGACGTTCACTATCAGAAAGGCACTAAGGCTTCTTTGCCACTGTTGTGTTAAAAATGGTCGTGTGCATAGATTTAATCCAATTAAATGTATAGCTGTTTAGGAGGATGCGGAAGTGGTTAATCTCGAATTTCCAAGCGCTTAATTTTGATGATTGATAAACAACTATTTATACACAACTCGGCTTCCAAGCGGCAGATGAGATGTGGCAGATTTATAGTTAGACCTGCGATAACACAACTGTGAAAATCGCATCCAACTTTGTGTAGTAGACAAAAAAGAATCAGGAAACAAACGAAAATTCAAAAAATAATTGTTTTAGCTTTCTATTACCTTTATGAAGACCCCTCAAAATATGCTTAAAATATCTTCTGTAGACATCGGCTAGCAACAAGTTTTATTAAAAATGATGAATTAGGATGTAAATTTATTTATTTTACTTTTTCTATTGTCTGTACCGTCAGCTACTTGACAACTTCAATCGGTTTAGGTACCGACTAGTTTCGGACCAATCGGAGGTCCTTCATCAGTGTGAGTGGGCTACGTTCGCGGGTACGACCCGGGTCATTTAATTTTACATGAAGTTGAATAAAGTCTCACGATACTTTTAATAATTTAACATAATAAATATTTTAAATATTCAATTTATTTTCTGAGTCTATCGGACGAGTCCGATATGCCGAGAAATTTTCATAGCCCAGGGGTTCGTAGCATTTCTGATGACTTATATTCAACCTTCTTTTCTACGTTTTGTTCTTCGACAATGTAAATATTGAAACTGAAAATATGCGTCGGTCGTGGCTGTGCTCTACTTTATCTGTGTCTCTGTAATTTATTAAACGAAACGAATTATTCCACAGTGAATTTAAATAGTTAAAGAACATACAACGTTTTATAAAAGATAAGAACTTTTTTTTAAATTTGTATTGTTGTGAAATGTAGGTTCTTGCAAATTGCGGCATGAACAGGGCATGATTAACTTCGTCCTATCGACTCATGACTGTATTCTTGACTCTGACTTAACTGAGCCTTAACGATCGCATGTTTGATTTCCGCTCAGAGCAGATGTTTGTTATAAATATCTGTTTCGGTCATTCCGTTTGTCCTTGTGGATCTCCCCACTGTGCCTCTGAGAGCACGTTAAGCTGTCGGTCCCGGTTGCTAACATCTGGCAATAATCGTTGACTCTTGATAGGTAATTTGCTCTTATCAAAGTTACTTCTTCACCCTTTAGGTTGCGGAGGTCAGATAGCAATCACTCTGTGGAAAAACTCGTAACCTGTCAAATAAGGATAAAAGTATAACCAGACCCTAGGTCAGTACCGGGAATAATACCAGAAAGAAGTAGAAGTGCTAATTATATTTACAGTAAGTGTTTGTTTAACGCTTACTGCAAAGATTTATATAACTAGATCTTACTCTTTATATAACTAGATCAAATAAAGTATATTAAAAAGAAAGAACCTAATAAATCTGACCGTAGATTCTTTGCTTGAACCTTCTATGAGTTCTTAATGTATTTAATACTAGCTCTGCGCTACAATTTTGCCCTGTTAAACCTTATTTCCGGAGACATATTTAGATAATAATATTAATCTAGGATACGGACTGTCTGTGTGCTGTATTTCATCCAAATTATTCAAGTCATTATGAAGGTCAACGTGCTCAAATTTACGTACAAAAATCCTGCTTACGGTTTTATTATGCTTAGGGACTTCTTTTTATTCCCAGGATAGCTCATTTGTTAGGACCTACTTATTATTATATTTCACATGTCAAGTAACTTGAAGGCTGGTTCATTTTCGCCCAAAGAAATGGAATTGTTATTCAGCAGGGAAATGATGCTAAGATCCTCGCCACCATTCCACGCGTATGAGTTGTGTAGTAGTTATTACTTGGACGCAAATAAGCAATACCATGTCAACCCACTAAATTTGAAAAACTGAGTTTTATATGCAGAGGTGTTGATATATATATATGTGGCTGAAGAACATTTTTCTTTAATGAGTTTCATGCTTCAACAAAATCCTTTACACCTATTGTATAATATAATTCCGAAACATTGCTTCCTTTTGCTCGTTTACGTCTTAAACTTTCTTATCGGATGCCTACGTTTTACAATGAACATACCCTCCAAGTTTCAGGTCTCTACGGCCAGCGGTTTAGACTGTGCGTTCATCCGTCAGTCATTCAGGACAAAGCCTTTTACATATATATAGATAGAAGATACAAGATAACTGAAAACTATACAGCCTCTATCATTGACAAGTAATGCTCTACTTTATCTGTGTCTCTGTAATTTATTAAACGAAACGAATTATTCCACAGTGAATTGAAATAGTTAAAGGGCATACAACGTTTTATAAAAGATAAGAACTTTTTTTTTTAATTTGTATTTTTGTGAAATGTAGGTTCTTGCAAATTGCGGCATGAACAGGGCATGATTAACTTCGTCCTATCGACTCTTGACTGTATTCTTGACTTTGACAATTGAATGATGATTGTGCTATTATTGCTTTGAGCCTTAACGATCGCATGTTCGATTCTCGCTCGGTGCAGATGTTTGTTATAAATATCGGTCTGGGCGTTTGTCCTCGTCGGTCTCCCTACCGTGCCTGTGAGAGCACGTTAGGCTCTTGGTCCCGGAAGATACAAGATAACTGAAAACTATACAGCCTCTATCATTGACAAGTAATGAAGCTTATAAATACAGATTTAAAAAATATTTGTATTAAGGATGGATCCGGTATTTCTTATATTCTCCCGCAGAATATCAATGGGAAGTGGTAGTATTTATACTGTTGCGTTTTGTTCAAGCGACTAAGATCGCTGGACGTCCTAAATCTCACCTATTCCATCCCTTTCTTTTTTTTCTCCTTCTCCCTCTATTCCTGTCTTTTGGTTAATGTTATTCGTATTGAGGAGGCAAGACATGCAAGGAAGATTTGTTTATTTTTATTTTTTTTTATTTTACAAGTTGGCAAACAAGCATACGGAACACCTGATGGTAAGTTGTTGCCGTAGCCTATGAGCTCTTGCAGCACCATTAGTAGGAGTCAGTCACGCGTTGCCAGCCTCGAGAAATTGGTTCGTAAATCGCCTCTGCCCAGTAATTTCACTAGCCTACAGTGCCCTTCAAACCGGAACACTGTAATGCCTAAGCACTACTTTTTGACGGCAGAATATTTGATACTGCGGTGGTACCTACCTAGTCGGCCTCTTGCAACAAAAGACCTACCACCAGTGTTACTGATTGCTCTGGTGGAATAATCTCTGCTATAACAGAGGTTATTCCGACAGCGGGCGATGGGGTCATCACATCTCGACGCCGGAGAGAGGTTGAAATACCCCTTATAAATAGATGCAGCATATAGGTAGCCCCCAATTTTCATCACTGTGGAGATCGATCGATCGCTATTCGTTTGAATCTATCGCATGAAAAACATTTCGTTACTTTTGTATGGATTGTTAGTCGTGAGTTCTTAGAGCTTATCACGTCATTCTGTTTGTACATATGTATATTTATATTTTTGATACTGTTACACGACTGGGCTTAAAATAAACCATGTGTGATTGAGTTGTTAGTTAGTAAGTTACTGTCCTTATTATTTTATTAATTTTCATATAACCTTTAATCAAAGCTGCTGCTTGTGGTAACACAAGTAAGCTTAGCCTAAATGTGAATACAACAAACGCATAAGGGCTCAATGTTTCTTCAGCTAACTTAACAAAATTAGGTGTGAATTACTTGAAGACCCGTAAAAGTTACTTGAGATTAAAGGCCAAAAGTTTAAACATTATTTCGTAAGATATATCTTACACAATTTTTATGATATTGAGGACAATATAAGGGGTCGTTTTTGTGTCGCTGACGAACAATGAATTCGCTCTCTGTGTAGTTCAAAGGGATTATATCTTTTCTCTTCCTGTCTTCTCTCTCTGTAAGGACATTACGCCATCCATTGTTCCTAAATTACAGTTTTCAGTTTTTTACTTTTAGGTTGATTTTGATTCCTTGTAGCTTGAAGGTCAAAATTTAATGTGGGCTTCCTGATGAAATGCGTGTAAATAAAGTTTAAATTACTGATCTTGCGAGCTACGCCGCGACCACAACTAGTGTAAGAATAATAAATAAATAAACGCTACACACTCAACGGCTCCCATTGGCATAGTTATACCCTGGGTCGGAGGTCGGGAAAAATACACAATGACAAGGACAATTACACCCACACCGGAAAACATGCCTGTATGGTCAATATAAACATTTGCTCCGAGCGGTAATCCAACCCGCGACCTGTGGCGCTTATGCAGGTTCGCTACCGCTACGCCACAATGTCATCAAAGAATACAGATAAA
The DNA here is from genome assembly GCA_023373885.1 of Hestina assimilis. Taxonomy (NCBI): domain Eukaryota; kingdom Metazoa; phylum Arthropoda; class Insecta; order Lepidoptera; family Nymphalidae; genus Hestina; species Hestina assimilis. The sequence continues at coordinate 4,620,468 of CM041741.1, read as the reverse complement.
TTTTAATTATTATTAATGAGTCTTAATAAAGACAATTTTCAAAGAAATAAGCGTTACATTTTCGAAATCTTAATGGAAAAAAATTTATATGAGAAATGTATTTTGCTTTGACCTTTCTCGTAGCAGTATCTACAATAATTATAGCCTATAATATTTTTTATAATAGTCGAATTCCCTGCAAATGCATTAAAAGTTTTTAGTCTTTGGCTTAGACAATTATCGCAGCGTTGATTACGAGAACGACATTTTAAATCCCGGCTCACGAAAGCTTTGGTATTTTTAGTTGCGACGGAAAATGTAGAAAATGCCGGGAACAGATTGAGATTTAGTTAACTGTTTTTGAGATTAGTTTTTTTTAATACTAAGGTATTCACAGGAACTGGAAAGTAAGCACTTATTCAAGATTACGTAAGCAACACGTTGTGACGCAACGGTAGTAAGCCTGCTTCAAGTGCCACATGTCGTGAGTTCGATCCCGCTCAGAGCAGATGATCTTCCAGTCCGGGTTTGTTTTGACATTGTCAGACAGAACATAGATGTCACTATCTTAATAGGGGCCGTTGAGAGTTTATTTATTAATTATTTGCTTATATTTTCGGAAAATGAAAGCCGACAAAAAAAGGTTTTATTAGGTTTTGTACTGATATTACACGCAGTGGTCCGCATACTGAACATACGAAATTATTTATTGCTCACGCCAACTGACCGTTTTTCATCTAGAAAACGTGTTGGGCAATATTATTAGTGTGTTAAAAGTGCTATAAGTTTTGTGGTTAGTCATTTTATTACATCCATTATTGTGTTAAATGATTGTTGGAACGTGCGATCGATATTATTATCTTTAGTAGTAGAGCCTATAGTTCTTGATATAAGCTCGACGAGAGACGCTCATAGCCGGGTGCGCTCACTGATCAGTAAGCGATCGGTGGATAAAGCAACTTTAGACGCGGTTAGTCACTAGATGGGTGATCGCATTGTGGTATTTCAACTGAGCGCCTCCATGCTTCGGAGAGCACCAATTCGGTTTCGGCTGTTATCAATTTGATGACAGTCGATAAGTCAAGGCAGAGGCCTATACGGGCGGGCTCAGCGGAGATTATATCGTTTTTTTTTTTTTTTTTTTTTTATGTCAGAAGTTGGCAAACAAGCATACGGCCCACCTGATGGTAAGTGGCTGCCGCAGCCTATGAGCGCTTACAGCACCATTAGTAGGTGCCACTCGCGCGTTGCCAACCTCGAGATATTAGTTCTTAAATCTCGTTCACCCAGTAATTTCACTAGCGTACAATGCCCTTCAAACCGGAACACAGTAGTGCCTAAGCACTACTATTTGGCGGCAGAATATTGGACACTGCGGTGGTACCTACCTAGCCGGCCTCTTGCAACAAAAGACCTACCACCAGTGTGACTGATTGCACTGGTGGAATAATCTCTGCTGTGACAGAGGTTATCCCAACAGCGGGCGATGGGGTCGTCACATCCCGACGCCGGTAAATATCCTAGCGTTTGCCCACTTCTTCTTTCGTGTGAATAAATGAAGAAAATAATAAAGAAAATATTCTGTAGAATATTTATTTCTTGCTTTTTAGTTTTGAATTCGGTTTTTTTAAATTAAAATATTTTATTCTATAGTTTTTAGAAACTGATAATAGTATGGCATATTAAAGAACCTAAATGTATCGCAACCCGTGAAATATTTATAAATAATATGTATTTTCTTGGCCACTTGTGATCATCAGGAGTTCCACCAAATTGTTATTTACAGAACTAATGGAAAAGTTAGTTTCAAGAATATCGAAATCGTCATAAGTGTGCTTATAAAATTTGAAGAGTTCCCTCGATTTCTCCAAGATCTCATCATCATATCTTAAACCAAATTATAATGCGACCAGTTTGAAATAAAAAAGGAATTATTAAAATCGGTTCCCAATTGAAAGACTAATCGGTGAATCATGACCACGCACCGTCGAAACTAAACTAGACTCAAAGACTTAGAAATAATGACGAATTAAAATCTACGAAAATTAAGTTGGTTATTTCATAGTAATTGTTAAAAGAAATATGAAAAACAAAGTTATGTATCCCTAAAACATATTGTAGACATATCTTCTACAAACCAAATGAGGTTGAAAGTTCATTTGATATCCTACAACTTCAATTTTTTCTAGAATTTTAAAACCCATAGTTCAAAATTTAGAGGGGTGGGAGGGACACACAATTTTTATGACTTTAGGAGCCAATGGGTCTTGCGAGAAAGAGATAAGGAGACGGATCGGAATGGCTAAGAGCGCAATGTCCCAGCTGGAGAAAATATGGAAGGATCGGAACATCTCAAGAAAAACCAAAGTAAAACTAGTTCACTCGTTGGTTTTCTCCATATTCAGCTACGCAGCGGAGACATGGACGCTGAAGAAGGCTGACCGAGACCGTATCGACGCCTTTGAAATGTGGTGCTGGAGGAAAATGTTGCGGATACCATGGAATGCCTTCCAAAGTCAGACTATCGACAACCTGTCTCCGTAGAGTGCTAGAGTTTTTTGTCACATCGCGAGAAAGGATGGCCACAACCTAGAACAACTCATAGTTACTGGCAAGGTCGACGGCAGACGCTCAAGAGGTCGAAGCCCGATCCGATGGTCTGACCAAATACGCTCCGTGGTGAGCTCTAAATTCCATGACGCGCTCCACGTGGCCAAAGATCGAATAAAATGGCGACATATTATTCAAGATAAAGTTTTTCATCAGGGGAATCACGACCCTCAGTAATGAGGAACACGACGTGAGGAGGAGGAGGAGCCAATATCTCAACAACTACTGACTTAATGAAAAATGGCAAAATCAAACCTCCTTATCATCTTAAAGGATTTCATTACAAAATCGTGGTGCGGTTCATAGAATACATCTATTTACTTCATTTCGTACAGATAGCGCCAACAACCTCCGAGTAAAATGACTGTTACATACGGACGGACAGACGGACATGAAGAAATTATAAGAGTTCCGTTTTTGGCATTTTGCTAGGGAACCCTAAAAACGTACATGCGGCCGAATATAGAACCTAGTTTTTTTGGAGCCGGTTAAAAATATCGCGATCGGACAGCGGCTTTACTGACATTACATTATGTCAGTCATCAAATGTACTGATTAATGTGTAATGTGTGTCTTTTTCAAAGCGAATTATGTTTTCACACTGTAGCTCTGTCAATGACTATATTTTATGTAACGTATAAGAAATCATAAATATCAAGAAAGTGGAGTTTTAAGACTTCTATTTAATATATCAATATTTTAACTTAAGTAATGTCTTTTTAGAAAATCACAAAATAGAACACTATTTTATGTTTCAAAATTATAATTTTATTAAGATTTTATATTCTGAACCACATAAGCTTTCGTCACTTCTCATCAATATAATATGTATAATATGTGTAGGGTGACATTGCTACCAGCTAAATATTTTAATACCACCTTTTGCTCGTAGGTTCACCCGCGTGATTAACAATTTTAATGTGGCACTTTTGTTGCAAAATAGAAATAAATGGTTCTCTATACAATCTTTCATTGCTTATTTCAACCCCTTCAAGCTTTTTTCCCAATAAAATCGTGTGTCCTTTCCCAAGGTCTATAGCCTATCGGTACAGAAACCCGGCGGTAAAAAGGGGCAGCCACCGCGGGGCTCATATTTGATCCCGTCCTTAGGGTGCCTTCTGTGAAGCCGAACCACGGCTAAGGACGTCATCGAAGATGGAGAAATCCGTGTTAAATCAGGCTGGCGCTAATAAGAATAAAAAAATACAAAAAACTTCTGTACCATCAATAAACATAGAAATAAAGTAATAAGAATGAGCCATATTTATTCGATTTCCTCATTTCAAGGTTAGCCTCAGCATCTCATTTCCATATCTCTTCATTGTTCATCCGCTTCGCAGGCTTCGAAACAGGAACACGAAGAAATTGTGTATTGGCATTATTCATTTTATATTCATTTTCACATTCGTGTGTTCGTTGATTAATAAAAAATGTTGCACAATTGGTGTCTGTATTTTTATTATTTATATTACTAGTTGTGCCAGCGGTATCGTTCGACTGATGTATAGATTTCATTGCACGAAACCCTAATTCTTTTTCTAATATAAAAGTAGCCTAAGTTACTCCTTATAACATCAGCTATCTGCCGCTGAAAATCCCATTAAAATCGGTCCATCCATTTCAGAGATTAGCCGGAACAAACAGATAGACAGACAAAAGTAAAAAAAAAATATGCATTTAGTGAAAAGCTATTCATTTGGAATAACAAACAGACAGTAATGCAAAACATACTACTGCTTCGCGGTAGAATATCTGGCGTTGCATTTGTACCTACCTAGTCGGCCTCTTGGGATAAATTCACTCCTCCATTCTTATCTTTATTCTAAATACCCTTAGGGGTGGGAATTACGGTTAAGCTACAAGCTTGTGCTACACTTGTACAGTACACTCTACTGTTTTACATGCAGTACACTTTTCTTTAAATACTAACATTTTTGCGGGGCCTTTCTAGAAATCGTACATGTCGGCCCCATCGTTACAAACTAAATTACACACTAAAACTATGGTTCAGAAATGAAAACTACATTCTTTTGTGAGAATCACTAACAAATTTATATACTTTCATTGCCGAAATGATCAAAGGCTCATTGAGAAGCATATGAGCGCTTGTAGCACCATAAGTATGTGGCACTCACGCGTTGCCAACCTCGAGATATTTGTTCTTAAATCTCCTCTGCCCAGTAACTTCACTAGCGTTCAGTGCTCTTCAAACCGGAACACAGTAATGCCTAAGCACTACTATTTGGCGGCAGAATATTTGACACTGCGGTGGTACCTACCTAACCGGCCTCTTACAACAAGACCTACCGCAGTGTGACTGATTGCACTGGTGGAATAATATCTGCTGTGACAGAGATTATCCCAACAGCGGGCGATAGAGTCGTCACATCCCGACGCTGGGAATGTAGTCTTCGAGTAAAATGACTGTGGCATACGGATGGACATGACGAAACTATAAACGTTTACATTTGTCTCCAGAACCCTAATAAAAAGGTTAAATAGGAATTTGTATAATTTGACTAATCCGTGGAAAAGATTCTATCGTTGGAATTGTTGACATGGCCTCATATTGTTATTTGTATAGTAAAAGCTTATTAAGTCCCGAAACAAGTCAGTTTAGAAAATTAGCATTTTGCAGACGTTAACAAAGTTTGGGGAGCATTTGGTTAAATCCTGCATATTATACAGTATTAATATTCCAAGTTAAGCTCTTACGTTATCGATTAAAACGGTGACCAGCGAAATGCTCGTGAAGGAAACCCAGTAAAATCCTTTTCCATTTCCCAACGACAAAGAGAAAACTAATTACTACTGGTGATGTTATTTGAAATGTATTTTGCTTACTCAGTCGTCGTATTATAGGAAGAAACTTTCTGCTTGGTAACTTTAATTTAGATTATATGTATTTACTAAGGTTGACGACGTTGTTGCGCGGCGGTAAACTGCCCTAGGCCACAGGTCGCGGGTCGATTCCCGCTCGGAACAGATGTTTGTATTGACCATACAGGCATGTTTTCCGATTAGTTGTGTTTGTCACTGTCATTGTGTATGTTTCCGGACCCCCAACACAGGATATAACTATCCTAATAATATATATTTTTAGGAATCAGAAGTGAGTAGACTTTTTGAAAGTAACAATCTTAATATTTCTTAATAATTACTGGCCTTTCTGGCACATAACTAGTAAATAACAATATACAATGAATAAAATGGTTCACGACCCCACCGAGTATATGGCTCAGACTGACGTTTTGGTTTTACCGCCAATTTAATCAGAACTACCATCCCCTTTTTTAAAATAAAAAGGCAAAGGAATAAATTAAGAGGCTTATTTCTTATAATATAATATATAACTATCCTAATAATAACTTGTACTCTGTCTTGTTGGTTTTGTCCAAGTTTTTCTCCATACAAAATCTTACCGCTATTTTATGTCGTAATTAATTACCGAAATTTATCATAATCTCGAAGACTTACGCGTGAAATCGACACAAACTACCAAACAAACTTACATTCGCATTTACGATTTAAATAAAATTGTCTGATTTATTAGATTTTAAAAATACGTTCGATGATTTTAACATTAATCTTCATTTGTTTCAGATATTTGAAAATATTCAAGAAACGAACAAGTACAAACAAAACGGTGCGATGTTTCAAGAACGAGTGACCTAATAACGTACAAATGGGATAAATCATCCGGCTATGAGGAATTTTACTTATCTGGATTCAACTCTAGATGATTTGAAATGCCAATTGGTTTCTGGCACGAGCTGTATAAACGAATCCGTTTCACCGGGTCTTGAGTGTATTAGCTACGGAAATTCTATAGATTTCAATTGTGAACTGAATTTAGATGCTCAGAATGAAACTTCTTACAGCTGTTACCGATGTTCAAATAATTCTCTGGATACGAACGGCAACAACACTTTATGCAACACTAGATTCAAGTTGAATATGATGAGCGTTTTATTTGAAAGTGCAATGAAAAATTTATGGCTGAAGATACCCGATATCGGTATCTGCGATTGGAATACGTTGTTCTGTTTCGATGATATATCAAATCGGACGTTTTACATCGACGCTTTTAATTATAGTCATAATAGTTCAATTAATGATAGTTATCAATGTAGATGGGACTATGATAACGGAACGGAAGGTAGGATGGATAGTGTAGGGTACGAGTGGAGTTTCTTATTTGTGATATTATTTATTGTGGCCGGTGGTGTTGGTAATATTTTAGTCTGTCTTGCTGTGTGTTTGGATAAGAGATTACAGAACGTTACGAACTATTTTCTATTATCACTGGCAATTGCTGATCTACTAGTGAGCTTATTCGTGATGCCAATGGGAGCTATACCAGGATTCTTAGGTAAGATTGGCCATACCATAAAATATTTTTAACACCATTTTCAATTTTGTTTTTTTTGTACGATAAACTCGCGCTCAGCTTATGAAAATTTTTATTGTAATTTTTATAAATTTTGTACGAAATTCATAACTAAGGCAAACCTTATTGAATTAAAAGTCAAAACTTTTAAAAGTAGCTTATTTGAATACCATTTTTTCTTATTTGATGTGAAATATACTGAAGAATATATACAGGTTTTTAATTATAAGTTGATTATAACTGTTTTTTGAAACAAGGTTTTTAAATCAGTCTTATATGTTAAAATAACAATATGACATAGACAATATATGTATAAAGTTTTCTAATGATATATTTTAATAGCACAACTTAAGGTAATTTAGTTTAAGAGATTGCAGAAATTACTGTCATCAACATTCTGTGTCTATGAAAAATATGTTCATTACAATTTGGGTCTTATATCAATATATTTAAGCATCATATTCCTGTCTCAGGTTATTGGCCTCTTGGCGTCGTGTGGTGCAATGTGTACGTGACTTGTGACGTGCTTGCGTGTTCCGCGAGCATCATGCATATGTGCTTCATCAGCATCGGCAGGTTTGTATCTCAAAGTTTACCTTTACTTTTAGTGATTTTGCGGTTAAGGAATAGATAGGTCGTGAGATGTGGAATGCGTGTTGTCATAATATTGCCATATTCAGGATCGTTCAAGCAGTAGCCTTTGATATTATGTAGCATTTCCGTAGTAATATAGATTTATTTAGATTATATTAAAACGAGCTCACTGTTGTAGGTCTCTTAATACTGTAACATTAAATTTTGCACATAGTTCATATAATAATTATAATTGTACCTGGATGATACGGATAAAACAGCATTTTCTAAAAATGAATCCTACCTAGATCAATCAATCAATTATCTTAGTTTATTTTATGAAAAGCGTTCAGATTTATAAAACTTACATTTTAATATAATCTTTTTTCCTACTTTTATGAAAAGTTCGCTTTTAGTCTCTGGTATGAGGAATAAGAGTCTAATTCTGTCGCAGTAAGATGATACTAATTAACTCATTTTACCTCCCGGTAACCTAGCAACCGTATGTTCGTCCATCGTACCAGGGACTAAAAGCGAACTTTTCATAGTAGGAAAAAAAATCGTATACGTACCTCCGGAGAAGAGTAGTATAATGCCACCCGCGATTGTCGTGATTGTCAATCCACGGGTGAGAATGTCTTACTGTTCTCCCTAGGTACGTAATGTACTGTACAATGACTTAGCCTCTACGTCTGCGGGTAATGTTGTATTGTAGGGATTTTTTTTTCCCGTTATACTAAACCTATTTTAATAGTTACATCGAATTTAATTGTAATCCATTAAATGTTGTGTCAAAAATTTAGAAAAAATGTTGAGGGTTCACTGATCTAAAAATACTCCCAATTTTTTTACAGACAGCTCTGTTACAATTTTATAAAAATATAGGTGTCAGTTATTTTCTTAAAAGATGGAATGTAATGATGAATGATAAATGTTAATGCTACTCTCTCAGACATTCCATCATCTTTAATATTTTTTTCAGATATCGTGAGCATTGGATATGCTGAGTAAAATGACAAATAAATAAATCGTTTAGAAATTGTTCAAGGTTTTTAAAATTTCTCATCTCACTATGGAAAGACTCTTACATCATCACTACATAGTATAAAACAAAGTCGCTTTCTCTGTCCCCATATCCCTATGTATGCTTAAATCTTTAAAACTACGCAACGGATTTTGATGCGGTTTTTTTAATAGATAGAGTGATTGAAGAGGCAGGTTTATATGTATAATAACATCCATTAAATAGTAGAGAAATACTGTTATTTTTGAGGTTTCTAATGTGATGTCGTAAATAATTACATTTAACGCGTGTGGGCCACGGGCAGTAATGAATAAATCAAAACTACTGGATCAATTTTATCATTTTTTCAGTGAATGACCTAGGCTATATATTTTATACCCATGCGAAGCCGGAGCGGGCCGCTAGTACAGATTAAATGTCAAAGTTTAAGTGTTGCGCATTTGTGAATTTAACACCAACGCAACGGAAAGACGTTAGTCACTCGCTAACTTCATTTGGTTATGTTGCAAGCTTCACACGCCAACTTTATTGGGTCATGCTTCTCGCTGGTGGCAGTTTTCCAGCATTTTATCTGTTTAGGAGCGCTTGTCTATAGTATTTAGTAAGGTTATGCCCAGACTACTCTCTGAGATGTTCAACTCGGGACTCGTCACTTACGATACCGTCTATTTTTTGTTTTAAGTTCAAGACTCTGTCAGAAGCGCGGCCAGATTGTCGAATATTGCAATGGCTCGCTCCTTGTTTCATAATATTCGTAATCATAAAGCCATATGTTGGAGTCTCGCATTTATGATCCGGCTCGACCGGGGAAGCACTACCCTTTCACAGAAAATCGGCGTAAAGTGACAGTATCAGTAGGCACTGTTGCTACTGTAGGTTCCATCTCCGATGACGTCCTTAGCCTTGGTTCGGCTTCGCAGGAGGCACCCTAGGGACGGAATCAAACTTGTGCCCCCGTGAGGGTTGCCCCTTTTTCACGGCCGAGTCTCTGTACTCAGCCCCCCCACTCGGTGACGCTGTCAAGGCCAGTAGGGCCAACAGCAATACACATTCTGAAAAAAAAGGCACTGTTGCGTTTCGTGCGATGACTGAGAGCGCTGGATGCGCTGAATGCGAAATGACAATATTTTTATTCTCTTCCTTGGGTTGGCAAAGCGCCTGTGATATTTCAAGTATCGCAAGCGTTCTTATGTTGCGGTGACTGCTTACCATTACACGGACTATATTTTGTTTGACAACCGTCATAATATAAAAAAATATAAAATCGACTGAATGCGACATACATATCTACATAATGTCGAAAAAGGAGACATGAATAAAAACTCATAACAAATAAGTAGCACTACGACCGTTTTGGCGTAGTTGTAGCGAACCTGCTTTACTAAAGGTCAGATTTTTGTATTGATCATACAGTTGTATGTTCTGTGATTGTGGTTGTGTGTGTGTGTGTTTTCGGATTCTAAGCACACGATATAGCTATCCCAATAACGGCTGTTCAGAGTGTGTAGACCATGGTGTTATAGATATAATAGGTTTTCTATTCTCCGTCAGCTTAGCGCCGCTCAATTACATAATAAGTTAGTATCCGTTGTCGTAATGTAGAAAACTATATTACTTTCTTTGATGTTATTACAAAAGCCAGAAGCCTATTCTTATTGCTTATCCTAATTTTCATACAAATAAAGGAATGTATTCGTCAAAGCTTTCTAATATAAGGAGTCCTTAACATAATCTTCACGTTTTGATCTGGCTTGTCCTAGTCATTATCTTGTAGCAATAGTCCATAGTGACAAAGAAGAACCAGAGAACAAAATGTAATATACCCGATTGTCATATATTAACGCTAACGCTACACACTCAACGGCCCCCATTAGGATAATTATATCCTGTGTCGGGGTCCGGAAACATTCACAATGATAAGGACAAACACAACCAGACCGGAAAACATGCATGTACGATTAATACAAACATCTGCTCCGAGCGGGAATCGAACCCGCAACCGTCGAGGCTTAAGGCAGACTCGCTACCCACAACGCCACAACGGTGTCTATATATTTTGTTAATTATTGCAATTTAGTGATTTTTAATGTCACAAATACTTGCAAAACAAAACTCTAAAACACAAACAGAAACCTACATAACATTATAAAACACAATTATTATACTCTTCAAAGTAATTTTCACTAAGAGTTTTTTGAATTCTAATGACTTGAACTAAAAATATAGACGGCGATGAAAGGAGAATACGGACGGACCACATTTACACAAACACATTTTCATTACATTGGAACTTGGAAGCAAATAAAAAAGTTACCATACGAAAAAAGATACTGCTGAACGAAGTTCTTGAGTTTTCAATCTCAATCCTTGTCTAATTACATAATTATCAAATCGCCGTCTAAGAAGTCACTTTCACCTTCTTTCATCTAATATATAAAATTCTCGTGTCACAATGTTCGTTCCCATACCCCTCCGAAACGGCTTGATCGATTCTTATGATTTTTTTATGCATATTCAGTAAGTCTGAGAATCGGCTACTATCTATTTTTCAAACCCTCAGTGATAAGGGTGTCCACCCCAAAATTTTTATTTTTATTTTTGGATAAAATTTTATTTTTATTATGTGGCATTGAAAAATACATACGACCCTAAATTTTCACTTTTTATCACCAACCCCTGCTTTTTAATAGCCTTATTAGTCAATCAAAAACTTTCACCGGGTAGAGGGCGCTGCTATCGGGTCCCAGATTTTTTCGGGGCAGGACAACGTCTGCCGGGCCCGCTAGTAATATAATATATTCTGCACAATCATTCTGCCGTAGTATTCGTCAACATTCTCTAACGCTGTTGATTATAAATATTAAAATCGGTTAAGCCATTATAAATTTGTAAGCATCTTAGAGCATTTAACAAAATCTATCTGTCTCTGTCTGTCCATAGAAAGATAATTTAAGCGATAAATATAGATATCAGTAAAAACATTTATTCTGATTATATGATAAGATAAAGTCGATATAAAAGTACTTAACTCGTGAACTTCTATTTATAAAATACTAGCGACCCGCTCCGGCTTCGTACGGGTATAAAATATATAGCCTATGTTATTCACTGAAAAAATGATTAAAATCGATCCAGTAGTTTTGATTTATTCATTACTGCCCGTGGCCCGCACGCGTTAAATGTAATTATTTACGACATCACATTAGAAACCTCGAATATTTTTTTCTCCACTATTTAATGGATGTTATTACACATATAAACCTTCATCTTCAATCACTTTATCTATTAAAAAAAACCGCATCAAAATCCGTTGTGTAGTTTTAAAGATTTAAGCAGGCATAGGGACAGAGAAAGCGACTTTGTTTTATACTATGTAGTGATGCAAAGGCGACGGAATAATACACTTTGTTTACCTTGAATACAACTTTGAGATTTTGTTCCAACATTTTCGTGGTCGTAAAAATATTTTTCCTCAATGTGATTAACCTTAAAACTGTTGTTACAGCAACTAATTGCTTCATTTTGTACAGATTTGTATGTGAACGATTTTCTTCGGAGCTTGTTTAGACCGCTATAATTGTTTTGGTCAACAACAAAAAAATTTGTCATGATACTCCGTGAACTTCTCCATAATCGTCGCTTTCAGGTGCATCTTCTCTCAGACAAGAGTCGTTGGAGAACACAAAGGAACGGTTTGCCACAAGGCAGTGTTCTGGCTCCACTTCTATTTAACATGTATACCAACGACCAACCTTCCAGCCCAAATACGTCCCGCTTCATCTACGCAGACGATCTTGCGCTAACTTCCCAATCTACCGAGTTTGAGGAAGCAGAGGCAAATCTCACCACGGCTCTTAATTCCTTGAGCCGCTATTACCATGTGAATTTACTCAAGCCTAACCCATCAAAAACTCAGTCTTGCGCGTTCCATCTTCGCAACAACCAAGCGGGACGTAGGCTTAATATCTTGTGGCAAGGTGTGCCCATAGCTCACAACAACCATCCTAGGTACTTAGGTGTCACTCTGGACAGGTCTCTCACCTATAGGAAACACTGCGAGAATATTAAGAAAAAAGTTCACGCCCGCAATAATTTACTCCGGCGTCTAACTGCTACCAAATGGGGAGCCTCTCCGCAAGTAATGAGGACATCCGGGTTGGCGCTAGCGTTTTCCGCTGGTGAATACGCATGTCCTGTGTGGAGCCGATCTACCCATGCAAGGCTAGTGGACACAGCACTGAATGAAACCTGCCGGATCATTACAGGCTGTCTGAAGCCGACCCCGGTAAAGTTACTGTATCCACTGGCTGGCATAGCGCCCCCGGAGGTTCGCAGGACCGTGGCGAGCTCTGCAGAGAGAGCGAAAATGGATAGCGACACACGGCATCCTATGTATGGTCACATTCTGGCACTGCAAAGGCTCAAAAGTCGAAAAAGTTTTGTCAAGTGTGTCGATCCATTGGCCTCGGAGCCAGCAAAAGCAAGGTGCAAATTATGGACTGAGAGCGTTTCCCTGCCAAAACCATTTGTGTTACCTTCCGAGAGTCTTCCACCTGGGCATAATTTGCCATGGCAGGTCTGGAAGTCCCTAAACAGACTTCGGACCCAGATTGGCCGAAGCAAGGACAATATGTTTAGGTGGAGATTCACGGATGGTGCTAACCCAGACTGTTTGTGCGGTGTAAAGCAAACGATGTCCCACCTTACATCGTGCCCTGCGTGCCCTAACACCTGCACGCGGGAAGATCTGATGGCAGCTTCCGACAACGCAGTCAATGTGGCTGCGTTCTGGGCCACAACAATATAGGGGTTTGCCAACGAAACGCAAAGAAGAAGAAGAAGAAGAAGATTGTTTTGGTTTTTAAACTAAGGTTATTAAAACTGGGTATTTTTTCTGCTTACGCTACGTCTTCGGCATTTCTTGAATATTGTAATAGAAGTAGTTGGAAACTCGGAGAAGGACATAGGCTACTTTGTATAGAGAAAATAAAACTTGAAAAGGCTAATTAGGGGATAATTTTTATATATAAATTATTTGTCAGTAACCATTTATTACTATTGCAGTTAAGGTACCTCATTACCAATCATTATTAACGCGGGCGAAGTCGCTAGCTAAGTCTAGTAATTTCTAAATGCTGCAATGTATGAGTTAACATACTGGTTCACTCTTTGGGTTGCGGAAATCAGATTACAATCAATCTGTTTAAGTAATAAGCAGACCCTGGGCAAAGATATATTTTTTTATGTTACAAGTTGCCAAGCAAGCATACGGTCCACCTGATGGTAAGTGGTTGCCGTAGCCTTTGAGCCAAGGCAGCACCAATAGTAGGTGCCACTCACGTGTTTCCAACCTCGACATATTGGTTCTTAAATCTCCTATGCCCAATAATTTCACTAGCCTACAGTGCCCTTCAAGCCGAAACACATTAATGCCTTAGCACTACTACTTGGCGGTAAAATATTTAACACTGCGCCTATCTAGCCGGCTTCTTGCAACAAAAGACATGCCACCAGTGTGACTGATTGCACTGGTGTCAAAATCTCTGCTGCGACAGAGGCTATCCCAACAGCGGGCGATGGAGTCGTCACGTCTCGACGCCGGTAAAAAAACAGGATAATGTTAGGAAGAAGAAAAATGTAGGAGTTAATAAGTAGTTTTGTTTAAATAGCAGTGGCCAGTTGAGATTTAATTGTGTTTCATCTATGTTTTAATAGTGAGCCTTGTGCTGGGTCACGGATCCGATTACAGTATATAAGCGCGTGATATCGCTGGACAAATGTTTATCGATAGGGGATATTGTTACGTGCTTTATTTCCTGAAACTGATGTAGAATGATGTATTTCTCTTCAACTCTTTTACAGCTTTCCTTTGTAAAGAAAAATATAGCTTTCATAACAATATTTCATATAATTTCCTAGAATGTTAGAATAAAAAATATTTTGCCTTTACAAAACTTGAAGTATGATAATAGATAAAATTATGTTACTGTTTATATAATATATTTATGTACGAGTCATTTTTAAAAGACTTTACATTTTTTAAAATATTTCTAGTTTTAAGAAAGAAGTTTTCATTTTTATGAGTAATCTTTTTATATCAAAAATAACTAAAAAAATGTAATATCAATTTTATGTCAATTTTAAAAAATAATCTGCATAAGCTATTAATTGTTGAAATTTATATATTGCAATATGTTAAGTTAATCGTGCTTACGTAATATGTTTAAGATCTTACAGCTTATCGGTAACTAATTAGAACACTCGTGCCAAGCCACACTAGTGGTAGGTCTTTTGTTGCAAGAGGCCGGCTAGGTAGGTACCACCGCAGTGTCAAAAATTCTGCCGCCAAATAGTAGTGCGTAGGTATTACTGTGTTCCAGTTTGAAGGGCAGAGGAGATTTAAGAACCAATATCTCGAGGTTGGCAACGTCTGAGTGGTACCTACTTCTGGTGCTGCATGCGCTCATAGGCTACGGCAACCACTTACCATCAGGTGGGCCGTATGCTTGTTTGCCAACTTATAATATTTAAAAAAAGCAGAAAGATGCTCTTGTATATTGCCACGGCTATACATAGCACCAAAGCCATACCTTGGCTTGTCATTAGAGATGAGGTAGACAATGAAAACATTTGGAGAAGTTAAAGAGACAGAGGAGATGGGAGGTATCCTCGTATTGTAGCCCTATTCATGTTGAAAATATCAAGATCATTCTATCGTAACAATAAAATAATAAGTAGCGTAAGGAATATTTCGATATCAGAATTATTATTTTAGTAATTTCTGAGCCTAATTGCTTCAATTTTCTTAAATGAGGCTTAGAAAGTCGAGGAACAATTAGGAACCTGGTGTTCTAAAGCTCCCTGAATTACGATGTTATTCCTTCGTCGGATTTTGTTCACAAAATTGTTCATTTGGAACGAATGCTATGAATAAGGAATGTGGTCCCTATATATACCCAATATTGTACATAACTTTAAGCCTTTCCTTACTTATAGTATATAAATGCTAAAGTAACTCTGTCTCTCTTTCGCGCTTTCACGCCAAAACTACTGAACTGATGGTTAAATGAAATTTGGTACGCTTTTACTTAATGTGACGTACTTTTTAATGCGAAAAAGGTTGTAAAGGGGTTGAAAAGGGGGATGAAAAGTATTGAAGTATTGTAATTTTTTTGACCTAGAAGCATGAAATTAATTTTTTTGGCTATTGATTCAGTATAAATAAATATGACATTCAAAGTTTGTAATAGCCGGGTTTAGAGTTTGTATTTAAATCGTTCTTAACGTGGACGAAGCTGCTGCAAAAGCTAGTATAGCTAGCTATATATGGACGTAAATAAGCAATACCATGTCAACCCACACGAATGTCATTTGTCATTGTGAATGTTTCCGGACCCCCGACACAGGATATTACTATCCTAATGGGGGCCGATGAGTGTGTAGCGTTTATTTATTTATTATTTATTTCGGGAAAAACGCATTTGAAAATTTTGAACAACTTGCTTTATATGATTTTTTTATGTATTGGTCAAGTTTTTGGAAATTTGAGATTTATGTAAGTTATTTTACTTATTTTCACAAAAAATACGTATACAAACTGAATATTTCGTATATAATATAACCCAAAACGCTTAACATAATACATAAATTGCATGATTAAAAATGGCTTTTTAGAAGTTTTAAAGCTTAAAACCCAACAAATATTAGAGAAAAATGTTCATCAGCCATTTACCAACACTTCTGCATATATAACTCAGTTTTTTCAATTTTGTGGGTTGACATGGTATTGCTTATTTGCGTCCATAAATGCTTATTCTTGTTAACCCCGACAATTGCATATTGTTTTTTACTTATATTTAGTGGTACCGTGAATGTTTATACTTTCATATCTTACCAGTATTTGATGTAAAAGGTAGGGCTCAGTAATCAAAGTTTTAAGGCGGTATTGGCGAGGAAATGATTCGTAAAATTTTATCGAATGTTGCCTAGCCCAGCTATATTATTCTTTTGACTGAAATCGTTTTTACCAAGTTGAAACAAGTTGAATTGAATATAGCTTTTCACGTAAAATAAAGTTTTTGAAATGTATGGAAAATTCTGTCAAAAACTAAAAAAAGTTGCGATGTATGTACGTTAAAAGTTAAATACATTCGTATGGACATTATAAATGCGAAACCCTGTCTGTCTGTTCAGTTTTCACGCCTAAACAACTACACCGATTTTGATAAACTTTTGTAGAAGAAAAAATAGATTTTTCCCTTAAAACCAAAACATGAAGGTGGTAAAATAGGGTATGAAAGTTTGTATGGGTAGCCAATCACTTCTTTTGTAATTTTTTAAATAAAAATATTAGCAATGTCATTTACAAGACATTACTAATACTCCTATTGCCCCTCCAAATAAGCTCGTAGCTTGTGCTAGGAGTGGGAATGATTATAGCCCAAGGGGTCAGGCTCAGGATCGAACCCGCAGCTCTCACGTTAACGGAGCGGAGTCGGCCCTTTAACCGTTGAGCTATTATGGTTTAATTAAAACCACAGTAGTTCTCGCGAGAAAGCAACTGGTAATGGGTAGTATTATAAATAAAATTTCTTTGGCTTGAAACAAGAACCTTAAACGATAGCTTATTCTAAGCACGAACAAATCGACCTCTAACTTAGAAATAAAACCAAAGACAATTTTATGATTCATCTTATTTTGTACCATGTAAGTAAGATGATTTGTATGCGAGATTAGTATTTGTGGAAGATAATTTATATTTACTAGACTTTACCCGCGGCATCGCTCGCGTGATAAAGTAATTTTATAACTTTAGGACAAATTTTATTCGAACTTCTTTAAGTATTGTATTTTTTTAAATAAGAGTTCATTTCCATATGTATGCTACATATGGATAATGTTTAGTAGGCGATAGTGGGGATGCTACGAAGAGTCGCACAAAGAGGAGACCGAGAACGTCTAATGTGTTCTATCTCATTCTCTCGCCGGCTGAATCCTATACATTTATGTGTTTGTGTCTCTATGGACTTATTTTTTCGTTTCATCGAGTTTGAAATCACAACGATTCCAAAGAAGTTTCACTTCAAAAATTCTCTAGAAAGCTTTGCGTAATGCGCACAGAAACAAACAGACACACGAGACATAAAGACACATTACCTTTACGTTAAGTCTATTCGTTAGTGACTTTTTAAAAGAAATAACTTTTAATTAAAAAGTTTCACAGTTATTAGTAACTTTACTAATGAAATGGCAATTCTATTCAAAAGATAAATGGATTGAGTTACAGAGTTCTTTGATCGTTGCTTTTCTTCGTAACATCAATTATAATGGCCAATTAAAAGGTTGTTAAGTTTAAGAAAATTAATCATCAGTTTTGATGACTTTATTAATGAGATAATGCGATTTAATTACGCTTATTGAAGAGTTTCACAAAGAAAATAGATTGGTTATTTAAGAAACTATATCGAAATATCGATTACTTTGCATTGTTTCTTTTATTTATCGAACTAATATTATAAATGTTAAAGTTTGGATGGATGGATGGATGTTTTGTATTTTACGGTAAAACAATTGGACAAAATTGGATGAATTTTGGTAGTAATTTGCTTTTAACGAAAGTAGCCATGGTTCTCTCGGCACAAAAAGGCCAAAAGGCTGGGTTGACCAGGGAAGTACTACCGTCTCACAGAAAATCGGCGTAAAGTTATAGTACCAGTAGGTACTGTTACGTTTCGTGCGATGAGTGAGAACGCCGGAGGCCCAATCTCCCACCCACACTGTTCCCTACCTTTTTTTCTTTCTCATCCCTTCCTTTCTGTCCCTTGGGTTGGCAACGCGCTTGTTATATTTCAAGTATCGCAAGCGTTCATAGGTTGCGGCGACTGCTTACAACAGGCGGTATGCTTGTTTGCCAACCGTCATGATATAAAAAAAAACACGTAGCTTGTCACCTGGATTGGACTGGACTGATGAAAAAACCACAAATAGTTTAAGATATTTAAGAGATAGAAATTATAATATTCTTCATCATCTAGCTGCGGAACCCTTTAGTTTCAACTGTGTTCCACAATGCACTTGACTGATAATTATTTCGTTTAAATTATATGGTTTAAAAGAGTAAAATAATGTGCATAAAATGCTTAATTGTTGATTTTTTTTTTTTTTCTGTGTGTTGTTTACAATAGGTTACATTCTTTATTTTTTTATTTGTTTTTTTTTTTTTACATTTTATTATTAGTTAATTTTTATTATTTTGTTTTTTTGCGTGTCGAAAATAAAGTTTTCTTTCTTTCTTTCTTCTTTCTTAAAGCCTATAACTTATATTAAATAATAAGGATTAATACCGTATTGTGTAAATAGTTTTCTAATCACCGCTTTATTATTTCTCTTTTTTGTAACTGTTAAATTGGATATAGTATGTTATGTTCAGCTCATGTCAAAGACAACATGGCTTTGCTACACTTAAATAGTTTGTATTAGTATTTATTTTTTCATGCCATGTTTTCGTGTTAACGGTAGTAGAGCCCTGCTTCCCTCAGCACAAAAGGCCGGCTCGATCGGGGAAGTACTACCCTCTCACAGGAAGTCGGCGACAAGTAACAGTATCTTTAGGTACTGTTGCCTTGCGTGCGATGAGTGAGAGCACCGGAGGACCAATCTCCCACCCCCTCTGTTCCCTTAAAAAAAAAATGTGTTTACATAAAGCCTCAATAGCTCAACGGTAGGCAGGCCAACTTTAGCAATGCACGATTTTGGCCTTTAGGCTATCGGTCGAACCCAAAAAATTTTAATATTTTTCATGAATTGGAATTTGCATTATGCATATTTGCTAATATTTAAAAATAAACAACAACAACAACATTGGTCAAAATACATACATAATTTTAAGACGGATTACTAAGTAGAACTTAGAACTAACATCAGTCTGTTATTCAGGTATCTCGGCATACGAAACCCGCTGAAGAGTCGGCATCACTCGACCAAGAGGCTGGTGGTGATTAAGATAGCACTGGTTTGGCTTCTAAGCATGTTCGTGTCAAGTTCCATAACGGTGTTAGGTAAGTATTGAAAGTAACTTTTTCTTGCTTAAAACATTAGTTTGTTATGTATCATATTTTATAATATACAGTGTCATTAACATCTTTTTGAATGCATTATCTGTAATTAGTAGGTAGTATAGCCATGCCTCTTCCAGCGCAAATGGGCCAGCTCGATCGGGGAAGTACTACCCTTTCACAGATAATTGGCGAAATTTACAGGCAAAAATACAGCCATGTATGTAACCGTACTGTTGCGTTATGTGCCATAATTAAGAGAGACGGAGGCCCAATCTCCCACCCCTCTATTCCCTTCCTTTCTCCTTCCCATCCCTTCCTTCTTGTTCCTTGTGCTGGCAACGTGCATGTGATACTACAATCACTACCGCCAAAACCTTGTTAACGTCAAAACGTCGCGTCGTTGAAATTTCATTAGTCTACAACTACTAAATACAAAAGTATTAATCAAAACGATTTAAACTACCAAGGATAGAAAATATCAAACGAAATTAAAAAACATAATCGTTTTAAAATTGATCAAAGAAAATCTTATCGTTTACCACTTCGGATGTCAAAGGAATTAATATCTTTCATGTTGCACAATTGGTTTGATTTTGAATTTATTGATCTTCCAAAAATTGGTTATGATTATTTTTAATTCTTTTATCTTTTAATTAAAAAAAGATTATTTTTACAGTAATCTTGTATACACGCTATCGATATGTCGTAATAATTGAATGGGTTCATTTGGTATTGAGACGCTCATAGCCGGGTGCGCTCACTGATCGGTAAACGATCGGTGGGTAAAGCAACTTTAGGCGCGGTCAGTCACTAGATGGGTGATCGCATAGTGATATTTCAACTGACCGTCTCCATGTTTCGAAGGGCACGTAAAAAGTCGGTCCTGGTTGTTATCAATTTGATGACAGTCGATAAGTCAAGTCAGAGGCCTATACGGGCGACCTGAATAACTCTGACACTAGGTTGGACACTAGGTTGGCCACTCGATAAGATAAAAAGAATGTGTAACTACACTTATGCAGTAAACTAGTAAAATGAATTGATCCGGTGGCTCTCGTGTTTTATACAAACTGATTTACAGACAAAAATACAGGCATATATGTAAAGATTATTCTAATACATGCTAAGCCTTTCGGAAAATCAAATAAACCTATTCCTTTCGGGCGAGTAAATTTCATTTTCGATCCGCTCAGACTCGTAATATGGAATCGAATTCTCACTCTTTTATGAACGATTTCACTCGTAAATCTCTGTTCATTATTTCACTATGATTTAGAACTCTAGGCATTAACATTTTCTAGAACAGATGCCCCATTAAGAAAGTGAAATATTAAATTTCAAGCTATCTCATTTCATATTAATATTTATAAATACTTATCGGGAATGAACGCGTAAAAGTTACCTTTATCGGTGCTTGACGTTTCGGTCAGGTTGCACAGACCGTGGTCACAAGCAGACTGACCCAGCGAATCACTCCGTCTTTGAGGTATAAGTATTTCCTCTGTCCACCCTTGTTATTGCATTATCTGTATAAAGTACGCGGCAAACCTGACACTGTGTCCATACACCCTAACGATTTTATATTTCTCGGTTTTATTTTCATGAAGTTAAAAGCTGAAATATAGCTCATTTCCCCATCATGACTTATATTATAATGTAATGCTTTCGTACTTTAATTTAAATGAATTCAATTGTTCATATATGATTCACGGGACAGAAAACTTGAACAGGAAGGATATACCCGTTATATCACGTTTCTTAAGAGACAATGTAATGTTAAGTAATAATATACATATAATAAAACCTCTCTAAGAAGTATGTTGTGGATGAGTTTATCATAAAAAAAGTTAGGTAATGCAAGAATTTAAAGGTAATTTTACCGGCGTCGGGACGTGACGACCCCATCGATAATTGCAGCAGCAGATATTATTCCACCAGTGCAATCATTCACACTCGTGGTAGGTCTTCTGTTGCTCGAGGCCAGCTAGGTGGGTACCACCGCAGTG
The DNA here is from genome assembly GCA_023373885.1 of Hestina assimilis. Lineage (NCBI taxonomy): Eukaryota > Metazoa > Arthropoda > Insecta > Lepidoptera > Nymphalidae > Hestina > Hestina assimilis. The sequence continues at coordinate 4,598,829 of CM041741.1, read as the reverse complement.
TCAAATATTCTACCCAAAGCAAGTCTTTGGCATTACTATCCTCCCGTTTAAAGGGCACTGTAGGCTAGTGAAATTACTAGGCAAAAGAGATTTAAGAATCAATATCCCGAGGTGGTGGTCTCGACTAATCGGTATTGCGCGCGCTCATGGGCTACGGCTTATCATCAGTTGGGCAGTATGCTTGCTTGCCAACTTAGTAACATAAGAAAAAGATTTAACTACATTAAATTATAAAATCGTTTGCGGTAATCAAGTTTTTGACTAAGAATGGTATTAGACACGGATTTTATGCAGAATTAGTAATCTCTGATAAAAGCCTTCCATTGTTTTACATTCCTTTCAACCCATGTGGTTAAAAGTGAAGTGATTGAGTTTCAAGGGTCGCGTGATCCTTTATGTGAATGATAATTTAATGAAGGATTCCAACCAAGCAAACATTTTCAATTAAGATTATGGCAAGATTGTATTATTTGCAATGAAATATTTTGGAATATCGATGTGAACACAGTTGTAGTATCTTTCATTTTTTTTATTGGTGGTACAGTTAATGACTGTGAGATTTAGTACAGTGTTTGTTATAAATATCTGTGCCCCCACCGTGCCTCGGACAGCACGTTAAGCTTTCGGTCCTGCTTGTTATCGTAACATCTGATAGCAATCGTTAACTCATGATAAGTAATTTGCTATTATCCAATGATTTACTGGTTCGCCCTTAGGGTTGCGTAAGTCAGATGGCATCTGTTGATGACATGTAAAACTAGTAACCTGTCAAATCAAGATAAGAGTATAAGCAGACTTTGGGTAAATACCGGGAATAATGTTAGGAAGTTAGTTAAAAAGTCATGAAGCTACAGCTCTTCAGCCGTGTTTTCAGGTACAATTTGATATACTCCACCATATTCCGCAAGTCTGCAACGAACTGGATTTCTTAGTAATAAAATTCATGAAATACATTTTTGACTATGCAAATTTAAGAAATATTTCTTGGAGAATATTGTACTGCTATGAGCATGCGACATTGCTATTAAAGTCTTGATATACAAAGTTAAAAATATTACTTGTGATGGTATTTTCATGAAAGATACTAACAAAAATTTTGAAAGTTTATGTTTTTGCATGTTCGTAATTATTTTTAATTTTTGGTAAATTTTTAAAGATCATGTTCAAACAAAAAACTTGAAACACGCTAACACGATCATCGATCATATTTTTATTTAGCTATATCTTATGGTAGATGACTCTATTTCACTTGATGGTAAGTGGATATAGAGTTCAAACAAGGAGGCGACTAATACCGTTGCAGAAATCGAACTGCACCAGCCCCCTTTGTTCTACGTACCTGCAAGATGCACCTGATTATACGCTGACTGACCTCGAAATGCGGCTAAGAATGCGCTTCACGACTTTTTATACCAAATTGCGTTGGTAGTTAACCGAGTGGGAAATTTTAAGCCCTACCCTACTAGCAAATCTAATATATAAAATTCTCGTGTCACAATTTTGGTTACCATTCTATTCTGAAAATGAAATGAAATAAATGAATGAAATTTATATGATGTACAATATACATATATTCAGTAAGTCTGAGAATAAGTTGTTATCTATTTTTTATAACCATAAGTGATAAGGGTGGTCCATCCTCATTTTTTTGGGCAACTTTTTTTATGATGTGCCATTAAAAATGCATACAACCCTAAATTTTTACTCTTCTACCATCAATTCTTATTTTTTAATAGCGATATTAGTAATTCAATATTTTTTACCCGTGTCACTTCTGTTTATAAATAGAGGGCGCTGCTATCGGGTTCCAGATTTTTTAGTAGCTAGTATAATATAATATTAAATGACTTTAAGCTCACAAAATATCAAAAAAATAACACTGAGTTATATATTATATGTATGAAAGATATATATTTTTTTATTTTCTCTTACAGGTATAATCAACAAGACGAATATTATGCCTACACCGGATCTTTGCGTGATTAATAACCGACTCTTTTGGGTATTCGGATCACTGGTCGCGTTTTACATCCCAATGCTCATGATGGTGGTGTCTTTCGCTTTGACGGTATCACTGTTGAAGAGGCAAGCGAGGTTGGCAGCTACACCTGTACCAGGGGGTACACAACGGAGGTAAGAATAGTTATAAGGTAACACGCTATTGAAATAGACAGAAATCGATTTTCTCGTTTTTTTTTGTTGGTTTTTGTTACTAATCCTGTTACTAATCCTCTGTTGTCTAGCCGTCTGGGACGCGGGCTGTATTTCACGAACCATAATAGGTAGAGAGTTGAAATTTTAACGGTATATGTATTTCTGTTGTCGCTACAACAATGAATACTAGACATAAAATATTATTTAAAATAAAGGGGTAACGATCTCCTTTTGTTATTAACTGTAATGCAAACAAGGAAGCACGTAACGCGTGCGGAAGCGCAATCCAATGTTTTTCGAAAACAGGACCCAACATTCTTCACAAACATCGTTTAAATATCGGAGTATGAGTCCATACATATAAAGCATTTGTTGAGAGCCAGTAGGAATACCGTCATGCAAATTTGAAATTCCATTTATGCAGTTCATTCTAAGCACATTTTCTAGGCAATTTGCTTTTACGTTCTAGTGGTTACATGCATTCTACTTGCTTAATATTTTGCCGGATATCGCAAAGATTAAGAATAAAGAGATGTATGTCAAGATACGCAAAAATAAATGGGTTGTAATTCTGTATAAGATTAAAAATAGAGTAATAGTAATTATGAGAGGATATTTCAACTTACATTTCGCTTTCAGTCTCTCCAAAACTTCCTATTAAACTCGCCACAAAATTTGTTTACACCCTAATCTTTCGAGTGAAACAATATTAATGTAAAACCTCATAAAATATATTTATTCAGATATACAGTATCTTTGTAGTTGTCATATAGACAATATAGCTGTATAATAAGATTCCTATATAATTATAATATTTTAAAACTGCACAGATCTTGATTATGAAATTTGGTATGTAGAAAGGATATAGAGTACTTCATTAATTCTAGTATAGTTTTATTCAAAATGCATTATATTAATCAAATATCTTCTCATGTTTAATTTAATTAATCACTATCGGGACGTATATGTGTTTATTTTATAAATTAATTAATCAACATGCATAATTGATATCTTGCCGGATGGATCTACATACAATAATTAAATTAATGCGACGTCGCACGTTTCTGAAAAGTTCAAGTGTAATACGACCTTTAATTTTTTTTAAGTAAGAGATTACTCATTTAAACCATATTAGAAGAAAATTAGGATTCAGATTATGCACTCATAAATAAAAGTAATAAACTCTCATAAATTTTGCTCATTTAAAAATGAAACAAAATGGAATTAAATATGACGACGTTGTGGCGCAGTGGTAGCGAACCTGCCTTAAACGCTACAGGTCGCGGGTTCGATTCCCGCTTGGAGCATAATATGTTTGTATGCACCATGCAAGCGTATTTTCCGGTCTGGGTGTATTTGTCCTTGTCATTGTGAATGTTTCCGGACCCCCGACACAGGATATTACTATCCTAATGGGGACCGTTGAGTGTGCAGCGTTTAAAAAAAAATATTAAATTACGCACCTAGGTAGAAAAGTACGACATTCTCACCCGCGATTCGATTCGACTCGGGTGACAATCGCGGGTGGCAATGACTTTTTTCCGACGATGAAAAGTTCGATGAAGTCGCTGATATAAGGGATAAACATACGGTTGCTAGGTTACCGGGTGGTAAAGTGAGTTAATTAGTGTAATCTTGCCGGGCGAGAATCGGGAAATTATATCCCTCATACATAAAATTTTGAACAACTTGCTTTATATGATTTTTTTTTTGATGTATTGGTCAAGTTTTTGGCAAGGTCAGATTTATCTAAATTATTTTTCTTATTTACACAAAAAATAGGTATACAAATTGCATATTTCGTATATAATATAACCCAAAACGTTTAACATAATACATAAATTGCATGATTAAAAATAGAAGTTTTAAAGCTTAAACCCTACAGATATTAAAGAAAATTTTGTTTTTCAATTTTGTGGGTTGACATGGTATTGCTTATTTGCGTCCATATATGAGAACATAGAGTTATGAAGTTAGCTGTACCTCATAGTTCTATACCTAAGAAAAACTGGTAAGACGCCTTCTGGCTTCGAACCAAACCATTTAAATATCATTTAAATTTTGTAATATTAATTCTGCTTACATTTTTTTACTCAACGCTGAAATTACATATACTTTTGTAATAGCCCTTACCTTACTACCTGCACTTACTTTGTGATACAAAAAAAAAACCTCTGTTTAAAACTTGTTTTGTTTAAACTATACATATATCTTTTTGAGAACTAGCTTTCCAGTCGAGTTGGAATTGTCATGTTCATGCTTTAGAATGTCTATTTAGCAATGTAGATTTTCTGAATGTAACGCTTTGCATAGCAAACGTACTGTATAATATACGTAGAAATAATACACATTCTCGTTTTTATATAGTATTTTTAATATTTGCTCGTATGCTATTGACGTTTTCAATTTATTTGAAAATATTTTTAAGCTTTGTACGTTAAAAAGCCAATTACAGTTTTTGTCCATGAATTAGCTGACTGTTACAATAAGAAAATTCTCAATTCGTGATAGTGTATTTTTTTGTATTACGTTATATTTCTATCTACTGTTATTCTCGGTATTTTGGCCCAAGGTCTGCTTAGGATTTGACAGGTTACTAATTTTTATACAGATCGATTGCCATCTGACCTCCGCAACCTAACCAGTAGCTCATTGGATAAGGGCAAATTACCTGTCCAGGTTTAACGCTTATTATCAGATATTATGTGACAACAACCAGGACTGACAGGTTAACGTGCTAACAACTAAGCAGCTGCCCCAATTTATGATATTCTTATATTTTTGTGTATGTATTACTCAATATTGATGATTTTTTTGTTGCATGATCCTAGATATTTTATACGTATTTAGTAATAATTTGTTGAAATAACTCGTGTCATTAAGTAAGAAGGTACAAGTGCTATTTAGCTAATAATGCGTCCAACTTGTATCAATGACTTAGGCTCTTGATGTATTTAATGTACACAATTAGTTAGGTAGCAAACTTAAGTTGAAAGAGAGAAGGGGAGTCATGGAGGGGAGGAAAAGGAAAGGAATTGGAATGGCACTCAACGAACCAAGCGATACTGCTACATATTAACATTCAGTAAGAGGTCAGTAACGCCCCGAACCGACCTACTCATTGATAAATGGGTAAAATAACGGAGCTCAATTAGTCTGGAATATAAACAAATAAAATTCAGATAAACGAAGATAAAAATGATATTTACAAAAGCTTCCGATGGGCGTTCTGTGTAAGTTTATTCATTGATCAATTACACTAAACAAACAAATAATTGACAGATGGGATTTTTAAAAATGTTTACTCCGGTTGTTTACGCGTTTGATACGATTGTATGTAGTAGTTCAAAGGGGCTCATATTTAGGTAACATTAATCGATTTTGTTGTATTTGAGTCTAATTGAAAGGTTTTGAATGCTTGACTTTAAATATTCTTTATATAAAAAAATTGTTTGGTCGGGAGACCGCCAACAAGAACGAAGTTCCTTACGTTTTTTTTCTTCAACTCCGAATGTAATTCGAAATGAAATCTGTATATTTTAATAGGTTATATGTTAAAATAGACAGGGTCAGAGAGAACTGTCTCTGAGTTGCGCACCCGGCTGCGCACTCACTTGCTCGTGTGCTCATTTGTTTGTAATAGGTTCGATACACACACGCACACACACTTAGCATTTCGTTACGTGACGATTTCTACTAAATCGCACTACCCGTAAGCCGCGTTAAGGAACTTCGTTCTAAAAACGAACTCTTGCGAAATACAAGATTGCGCAATATTGTATTACATTCACCGGAAAAATTAAATCTACATGTATAATTAAACCGATTTGAATTCTTTTGAAAGCGTTTTCATTTTACGTTTATGTTTTAGTTAATTCTGACAAAGCTTTGAAATAGAGCTAAAAATATTTAACATATACATACAAAGCTAGTGTTGGTTTGCATTCATATAGTGAAGTGGAAATTTTCAACGACAAGGGAAATGTTTTTGCAAGTCCCTCAGTACTTGCCATTGTATTTTTATATGTGAATTCTGGCTGTTTGGTTTTAAATTTTAAGCTAAAAATTTTTGTATCCCTACATGATGGTTATTTATTTTAAAAAAAAACAGATATAATTTTTAACACCCTTTTATTAGCTTCATATTATGTATGAAACGCAACTTTTGAAAACGATTTTGACCTCCTTCGTGATGTTGCATTAAAACTTTGCATACTTATCATGGACCGATGACAATTCAATTACTTTAAAAATCTTTTTTAGTTTTTGTAAACTATTATTTATTATTTTATTAATAGCTTTTGCATGCTTGATTAATGATTGTTAATGAGGTACGTTTATTGTTATAGAAATAAGTGGTTCCTGATACACATCTTCAAGTTTTCTAATATTTCAAGTTTTTTTCAAGACCAAAAGATGTCAAAGGGGTCGGGACGTAACGGCTCCATCGCCCGCTGTTGGGATAATCTCTGTCACAGCAGAGATTATTCCACAAGTGCAATTAGTTGCACTGGTGGTAGGTCTTTTGTTGCAAGAGGCTGGCTGGGTAGGTACCACCGTAGTGTCAAATATTCCGCCAAGTAGTAGTGATTAGGCAGTACTGTGTTCCGATTTGTAGGGCACTGTAGGCTAGTGAAATTACTGGGCAAAGGAGATTCAAGAACCAATATCTCGAGGTTGGCAACGCGTGAGTGGCACCCACTAATGGTGCTGCAAGCATTCATAGGCTACGTCAACCACCTACCAACTTGTTTGCCAAGTTGTAACATGCAACAACGTATCTATCTATACTCATATAGAAATTTATCAAAATCGATTCAGCGCCTTATGCTTAAAAACTTAACCGACAGACATTTCGTATTTATAATATTGCCTAGTGTATGCATTTTTGTATAATGTATTATGAAAATGTTAAAACCATCAAAAGTAGTTTAGTAGAATCTTGCTTGCAACCGTGAGCTGGCTCGACCTAGGAAGATCTTTACCCCTGCCAAGGAGTAAAAGAAAATAGTAATGTATTTCGTACAGTTGACCAAACATGCCCCTACATCGATGCGCCCATGAAGAAAGGCTACGAGAAAGGTTCAGTGAGGCCTTAAGAAGTAAAAGGGATGTTAGGCTATTTACAATCTTTAAACAAATTTAAATAATCATATATAGGTACTTTAATTCATAATAAGGTAAGAAAACGAATATGTACAATACAGATTCTAAAAAATCTTTCGTTTTCAATGTACTCGTTTGGAAATTATTCAAACGTAAAAAACAATTGTTTCGAGCCGATAGATACGACGTCGACGTGTTGAGCTTTAAAGATAAATATGAAATATAGGAAATGGTGAGTGTTTTATTTTATTTCCGACTAGCGGCCCGCTCCGGCTTCGCACGGGTGTAAAATATATAGCCTATGTCATTCACTGAAAAAATGATTAAAATCGATCCAGTAGTTTTCATTTATTCATTACTGCCCGTGGCCCGCACGCGTTTAATGTAATTACTTAAGACATCATATTAGAAACCTTAAAAAGATTTTTTTTCTCCACTATTTAATGGATGTTATTATACATATAAACCTTTCTCTTCAATCACTCTATCTATTAAAAAAACTGCATCAAAATCCGTTGCGCAGTCTTAAAGATTTAAGCATACATAGGGACAGAGAAAGCGACTTTGTTTTATACTATGTAGTGATACAATGAATAATTTGATAATATGATTACTATTTTCCTATTTTCTGTTCAAAATTGCTTCGAGCTTTTGCTTTTGCTGACGAGTTAATAACTCGTTAATTTTAGATGACTTATCTCCAAGTCGAATGGTTTTTATAAGAAATTAAGTTGGCAAGCAAACATAGGACCCATCTTGTGGTAAGCGATTGTCGTAACCTATGAGCGCTTGCAACACCATTCTTTCTTTTCTTTTATTTCTTTCTTTCTTTCTTTCATTGATTTGTATGTTAGGTATTACTTATACGTTGCTGGTTGGCAACCATTAACACCTCGAGACGGTTCCTCTTATTTGCCCAATAATTTCACTTATTACAGTGTTTTTTGCGGTACCATACGTAGTTGGCTACGTCGCAATAAAAAACCTACCACTTTAAATAAATAAATTAACGCTACACACTTAACGACTCCCATTAGGATATTAATACCCTCGGGGTCCGAAAACATACACAAGGACAATGAAAAACACACCCATACCGGAAGTCTCTATGGTGAATACAAACATCTGTCTCGAGCGGGAATCGAACCCATGAGCAGTGGTGCTTAAGGCAGGTTTGCTACCGCTTTGCCACAACTTAGCCTTTGAGTTTTAAAATACCAAGATTTATTCATAGAAGATATATATATTCTCATGGGGAAAGGGAATTTCAGAAAACTTACAACGCCCATAATAATATCTTCTTCCTAGCATTTTCCGGTGTTTTAATCTACCCATGGAAGTTTTTACACAGATCGATTGCCATCTGACCTCCACAACCCTAAGGGCGAACCAGTAAGTCATTGGATAAGAGCAATTCACTTATCAAGAGTTATCGATTATATTTTCAATTGTTATGTAATAGCAACCGGAACCGACAGGCACGGTGGGAAGACTCACAAGGTCAAATGCTCAGACCGAAACAGATATTTCTAAGATCAATGCAAACATCTGTCCGGGAATCGAATCCGCAAACGTCGAGGCTAAAGACAGACTTGCTACCCACAACGCTACAACGGTGGCAACGCCCATAAAAATGTTATGTTTCTTTATAAAGTCAAACCGCAATCTTTGCACAAAAGTTTTACTTATAAGTAATAAATAACAACAACCATAAATCGACCTTGAACTTACCCATCATTCTTATCGACAATCGAAAAATAAATTGTGGTATACAGTTAGCTTTGCCCTGATTGATGTTCGGAATTATTCAGTTTGAGTCATTTGGACCCTAGCCAGAATATATTAGAGACACGTGATGGTAATCAAGTGGAATTGAATTTACTATATAATATTCTGCTTAGGATTTTGAAATGCTATAAAAATAGTTAAACTGCTTAAAAAATGATAAGCGAATTCCTGACGTACATACATAAAAATCAAAAACGGTGGAGTAATTTGGGGTTCTAAATTTTGAACAGTTTTGTTCTCCATTTCTGGAATTGAAAATATTATTTAATATACGCGAAAGAAAACCTACTTCAAACAAACAATACAAATACCTCATTCGTTTTTGAAATGCATTGATGTTTAATATATTGTAAATTTTTCTTTTGTAACTGTGAAAGATGAAATAAATAAAAAAAAAAAGTGAAAAGAAAAATATCAAAAATTTCTACAACAGAAGTCTAAGAGCCTAAGCCTTCCGAAACATCTACTCAGAATTTTTACTACTACTACTTAATATGTAAGTAGTAGAGTTAGTACTCTACTTACCGGCCCATATTTGCTAGTGCAAATATGGGCTTGATCGAGAAAGTCTTATTCTCTCACAGAAAATCGGCGTAAAGTAAGGCTATAAGTACTGTTGCGTTTCGTGAGATGAGTGAGCGCCAGAGGCCCAATCTTCCACCCATTCTTTATCATTTTTTCCCTTTATCCTTTATCCTTTATCCCTTGGGTTGCCAACGATACTTTAAAGCATACCAAGCGTTCATAGGGTCCGGTAACTGCTCATCATCAGGCGGACCGTATGCTTGTTTGCCAACCGTCATGAAAAAAAAACTCAGTGAGATAATACATAACCAATTTAACAATGTTAGTAAAAACCTATTAAACGTCCAATGTCAATATTTTATTGGTTTCCGATAGCTTAATCGATATGTAATTTTGATTTCATTGGATTAATATATCTTCTAGGGATATCGTAAAAATGGCTTATTAGTTTAATGACAATAGAATCTTCGGGCAACGTCATGGTTTAATATATTTCTTCTAGGCAATATTAGGGTAGATTTTTTTTTTTTTTTATGTTAAAAGTTGGCAAACAAGCATACGGCCCACCTGATGGTAAGTGGTTGCCGTAGCCTATGAGAGCTTGCAGCACCATTAGTAGGTGCCACTCACGCGTTGCCAACCTCGAGATATTGGTTCTTAAATCTCGTCTGCCCAGTAATTTCACTAGCGTATAGTGCCCTTCAAACCGGAACACAGTAATGCCTAAGCACTACTATTTGGCGGCAGAATATTTGACACTGCGGTGGTACCTACCTAGCCGGCCTCTTGCAACAAAAGACCACCAGTGTGACTGACTGCACTGGTGGAATAATCTCTGCTGTGACAGAAGTTATCCCAACAGCGGGCGATGGGGTCGTCACATCCCGACGCCGGATTTTTTTTAATAGGCTTTAATGATTCAAGTGCAGAAGTTATAACAACGAATTATGGTGTGGTGATAATGAACCTACGATGTTAAATAATTTGATGGAGAGCTACCAAGGGTGCAGTGAATAATGGAAGTTATAAAGAATTTTTTTAATCTATTTTTATTTAGAGACTTTTAACAACACGGACATGACAGCCCTTTTTTTTCGGTGTCGGGGACGAAATCTGCCACCATATACCCGGCATCCTGGGAAGGAGAACCGGGTTACATTGGGTTCCATAAAAAGGTGGGAATGTAATGGGGACCCACTGATGAAACCTGTTCGATGGCCGACCTCAGTGCATTTGTCAGGTTACGGGAACTCTCGCAGAATAAACAAACACGACCTGACAATCACCGCGCCCCGATGGGTAGCGGAGCTCGGTCCCGGTTGCGAGATGGAGATGGAGAAACGGACATGTCAGCCCCATAGTAACCTAACCTATTAAAAAGAGTTTCAAGTGTAAAGTAGAAAAAAAACTTACGATTACTTTGCTTACTTAGCTTGAATAAACCTGCTATAGGAAGGCAATATGCCGCTTTAAAATTATATTTTCATTTAGAAATTCAGAAATCTTTTAGTAGATTTAAGTTTGAAATTTTGCACGCCAATATTGTTTCATACTCGGAGTAGCTTTTACAAGCTTACGTAGCGGTGTTAACTTATTATGTGGAAGCGAAGTTAATGCTTAATATTTATGAGAATTAAGAATTTGATCATGTTTTTGTTCATACTGTTATAATAATTACAAGAGAAAAGGGTGAGATTCAGTTTGAAGATATATTATAATCTGTGATTTATCTTGTACTCTGTATATCGATATTATTGTTTATAGTAAAACAATTGCTTTTCCTATTTAATTTTGAAATATTTTCATTCTATACACTACTAGCGGCCCACTCCGGCTTCGCACGGGTATAAAATATATAGCCTATGTCATTCACTGAAAAAATTATTAAAATCGATCCAGTAGTTTTGATTTATTCATTACTGCCCGTGGCCCACACGCGTTAAATGTAATTATTTACGACATCACATTAGAAACCTCAAAAAAAAAAATTTTTTCTCCCCAATTTTAAACATAAACACCTTCCTTTTCAATCACTCTATCTATTAAAAAAACCGCATCAAAATCCATTGGGTAGTTTTAAAGATTTAAGCATACATAGGGACAGAGAAAGCGACTTTGTTTTATACTATGTAGTGATAACAAATATACAAATTATATAGATTTGTATTATAATTTTGTTTTATGACTAAACATTATTTTACCTACTGTATATTCGGGTGGTGATGAAGCGAATTTTCCTCTAAGGGCGGTTGTAGACTAGTGTTTTTGCAGCGGTTGTTTCGGCATACGCTCTTACACCCGCGGTTCTTTTCGCGCTTTCAAAGGCCTACTAACACGCGTACACGGGCTTATTCCGACATGTACGTTCGAACCGGTGATGGCGAGTATCAGTACACATTTATAGCGCTTAGTCTCTATAAAGAGTAATCTTGTTATTAATGACATAAAAGGCCCAGCTCAACGTAGGAAGTTCCTATATGTCTAAAAATTTTCGCCGGTCGGTCGTAGAGAGGAACAACTTCATTAAAACGTAAGTCTCGGTGGAGGAGGCTCTAGGGTTTCCTGTATTGACGATCAGCGCCGGGGCGTCACTTTTGATTTTTTTTAGTGGTATAGGCTAGGACTTGACTGTTATCACACATGATGTAAGGTGATGATAAAGCATAAAGAAGACACCGTTGTGGCGTTGTGGGTAGCGAGTTCGTCTTTAGTCTCGACGGTTGCGGGTTCGATTCCCGCTCAGGCAGATGTTAGTTAAAACTTCTGTCTCGGTCTGGGCGTTTATCCGTGTAGGTCTCCTCATCGTGCCTCGGAGAACACGTTAAGCTGTCGGTCCCGGTTGTTATCACATTACATCTGATAATAATCGTTAACTCTTGATAAGTGAATTGCTCTTAACCAATGAGTTAATGGTTCGCCCTCAGGGTTGCAGAGGTCAGATGGCAATCGCTTCGTGTAGAAACTAATAACCTGTAAAATCGGGATAAGAGTAATAAGCCGATCCTGGGTAAATAAAATACCGGGAATAATGCTAGGACGAAGACAGTATAAAGAAGATGAAGAGAAACCATGGCGTCCCACTACAGCGCAAGGCGGTTCGTTGGGGCTTAGTGGGTATTACTTAGCTTGATTAACGAAGGATGAGACCCACACTTTTTTTTTTTGACGGGGAGGAAATCTGCAATCAGATACCCGGCCTCTTGGGGAAGTGAACCGGGTTATGTGGGGTTCCGTGTTTGACTACGGCGTCCCACTAAAACCTCCTCGGTGGCCTAACTCAGTGCGTGCGAGAGGCTCCGGGAATTCCTGTGGAACGCACTCCGGAGCCTCTCACGCACATCGCTCCTAGGCCCGTAGGCCGGAACTACTGGGTGGAACAGGGCGAGGGCGAAGGCTCTCCAACTCCGACGTCTCCTTCTCCGATGGGGATCTAGCCTCTCTCGATCTCGCTCACTGGCCTCCTTTTGAGATCCACACTACTTGTGGTAAATGCGTTTCCCAACGGTAAAAAAAAGTCTCTAATATAATATTATGGTGAAGTCGCAGTATCCATACTGTTGCTTTACTATCGATAAGAAAGAGCTCTGAAGACTAAAACTTGATCCATTATCACATGATAATCGCAACGGAATGTTTTGTTAACAGCGTACCTAACAGCTATCGGGTCCATATAAAGTCTTTATCTTCCGCTCAACGACTCACTGAACAAAGAAAAAGTTTTCATATTCATGTAGTGAAACGAGCGGAGCTAATAATTGTACAAATTTCATAGAAATGTATTTTATTTAAGTGAATTAAAGTTGTCTGCAAAGTCAACATTTTCTGAGAATTATTTGACGACTTCAATTTGCCATGGTTTTAAAGCGTAGAAACTTTTTTTGTTGATTAGAGGGTAAAAATCTTTATAACTTTACGGTTTTATTTTTTAAGACTCAATTTCAAATCATTATGCTGGTCGGTTATTAACAGTATAGTTCAATTGAGTTCAATGCATTTCACGATAAACTAATGCATTGAAATAGAGAAATCTTAAATACTATGTGAGCCTGAAAAGCACATTCTTGTTAACATGCGTGTGTAGGAAAACCAGAAATATAAGTCATATAGCGGTAACGAGTTTTTGTAAATGACGTTTTTATTTAATTAAATAGTGAGTTTATTTTACATTGCTGAAGTAATAAGAATTCGCAAGGTTAAAAGTGTCTTAAAATAAAAATAAAAAAATTAGTTTAGCAGTACAATTTAAAAATATTTATATTACAGCATCTAGACTTGGAGACATTCTTTTGAGTTTAATGATACAAAAGATTAGCCATTCTTTTTTTTTTCAGTGTCATTGGGGAGTAATAAAGAATAGAAGGCTGTTTTATCTGCTGATAAAATTAATATTGTGTCTGCGTTAATTTTTTCTTACGAGAAACTGGTAAAAAAAAAACGTACGAATATTGTTTTGTACCTTTTATTTGTCTTACATGTGGGTATGTTCACGAGAAATTCAAAAACTACTGAACCGTTTTTCATGCTGTTTTCACCGATGGATAGAGAGATTGGTTCTCGAGGAAGGGTTTAGTATATAATCTGCCTAGTTTAATATTTGTTGTTGGAAAAAATAAGCCGTCTAAGAACTTTCAGCGAAAACGCAGTCTAAGCCCTTTGAGATATAACAAAATGATGTATGGAGGGATTGTGTATCTCATAAAGGTGTACAGAAAAGTCTGCGATGGCATATATTTATCTCTCAAAAATGGGCAATCATAAAACGGAAAAATTACGATGATAGACTGTATCGGAAACATCTTAGTTGTATTGTACTAAAGGTTTTCATTACCAAACTTTATCCACGCGGGTGTACCCGGGCGGGCAGATGCCTGTGTTTACTAAAATAAAAAATCTTTAACAGCGCTAAGCGTAAATGTTTAAAAGTATTTTTAGCTAAACTGGTGTAGTCACATTACAATACATTTTGCGTGTCATTGTGTGTTAATTTTCACTTCAGGGCTTAGAGAGGGCTTACTCATTGTGCCAGAATTTTCCACATTCCCGTACTCGGATACAATAGCAAGTTTTGGTTTTTAAATATACAATTTTATATACTAACTTTCACCCCTGTATCGGTTGAGATATGAGGGAATCAAAAAGTTTAATGATTTTCTGTAAAAAATCCTGTGTCGGGGTCCGGAAACACAAACAAGGACAAACACACTTCTACACATTTCATATTCCTTTCAGACAAATTAATATTTTTCTTGTTCATTCTTTATAAAGTATAAGCATAATGACGTAAGAAATATTAATTATAATATGATGATAACCGTTTTTATGGTTTAATTGCCTAAAAAGTTCTTGTCTGCGTGATTTTGCTGGTTTTTGTTAAAAGTACCCTTTAATAGGATATTACTATCTATAATGGAGTCCGTTGCTTAATTGGTTAGTGAGACGCTCATAGCTGAGTGCACCCACGCATCGGTAAACGATCGTTGGGTTAAGCAACTTTAGGTGCGGTCAATCACTAGATGGGTGATCGCATAGTGGTATTTCAACCAAGCGTCTCCGTGCTTCGGAGGTCACGTAAAAAGTCGGTCCGGGCTGTGGACATTTTGACAACAGTCGAAAAGTCAAGTCAGAGGCCTACGGGCGCCCTGAACAACTCTGACACTTGTTTGGCCACTAACCACTCGATAAGAAGAATTGGTTAGTTTAAGTATATTCATTTATCTTAAAGTGAAGATTATATTTAATATGTAGTCTATTATTTTTCCTAGACAATGCGGTGGCTACGACAACGGCCCGATGCAGTGTGTCAGGAGGTTGGGAGCTCGGAGTTCTCCAGACTTGTCTCCAGGCACCAACATGTCGAGGCAACTTACTTGGCGAGTTACTTCTACCACACGGTAAACAAGTATATGTAGTATTTGTATTTTTCAAGGAAATGTTCACTTCAGATAGTTAAGACTTTAATAATAAAGCTATGAAATTTTCTTGTCATCAAAAAATATTTTTTTTTCTGATGTCTCACGTGTTTCCTTTTATTTTATATTAAGTGACATAGTAGGGAGCCCAAGCGGGGATTTCGGGATTTACTAAAGCGCGTCAGATTAATATACAGGGGATACCTTGTACCCGGTTAAGTACCTCCACAAAACATGAGGCCCATATATAAGGCCGCCCGTAAAGGATACAGGATCAGATTAGTAAAAAAATTGACCATCAGAAATTCTCGAGCGCGTCAGATTAAGGTAGGGTGAGTTAATTACATCCTAAAAGTGTATATTCCACTAATCTGACAATTTGAGAGTGACGTAAAAAAGGGGAGGGCAAAAAAGTTGTAAAAAAAAACGTCATCTCGACATTCTCGAGCGTAGCTAAATTTTTTTTATTTTGAAGGAAATAATTCAAGAATAATGAAAAATATATAATCTGACGATTTCCGCAAGCCGAAATCACAAAAATTCGTCGATAAAGTTAAATGCGTGCAGTTGCGTGATGCCTACATTTCCTTCTCCGCGTTTCTATTCCTCTCTCACTCTTTCTCTATCTATTACTCTCTCACTCCGTCCCCACACTGGTTTCTGCTGCCATGACGCCATCACAGCTGATCATAAAGACACGTGGTATAGTCTGTTAAATGTAACTTGAACCCTGCGCAGTAACACGTTTTTGGGTCTCAACCGTATGCGGTATGAAGGGGCAGGGTTTAGTACACTCGCTCACGGTTGTTTTAGCTCTTTAATAATAAATTATTAAAAAATAAATTAAAATATAAATTAGTTTTGTCAAGTGTGTTAACATTTATTTCGAGATAATGCCTCGGATGAAGATGATGATTAATTAATCAAATAAATATAAAATATTAAACTATTTTAAGCTTTTTTGAGTAATTTTTTTATAAATACATTTATTCTACTAAAAAAGCATACACTTATTTAATTGCATGCTATTTCCTGATTTTTTCAATTAATTAAGTTTAATGATTTAAAAGAATAGAAAAAAAATTTTTTGACTTCCCGCTAAGAAAAATTAAAAATTTTAATATTAGTTCTTTGAACTCAGGGAGCTCAAAATATCACATAAATTATATTTTGAGCTCAAAAATATCATAAGTACAATTTTAAGCGCCCAGGAATGGAATTAGCGGGAAGTTGCAGGGATGGCCTTTAAGGTGAACCGGTTTTCTAATTTTTTTGTCAGATCAGGCGAATCCCTCTAGATAATCGTCAGATTATGAGACAGTATGTTTAGAACATAAAAATGAACCACATATATCTTAATCTGACGCGCTTGAGTATTTCAAAATGGCGAATTTTTTTGCACATTATGAAAATGACCGCCAGTTTGCGTCCCATCGAAATCGTCAGATTAGTGAATGAGAGCTTTTTTGGTGCACTTAACACTCCCTTAGAAAATCTGACGCGCTCGATTAATTTTTTTTTTCATTTTCAACCCTTAAATACAACCACCCGCATCATGCAAACGATCAGATTAACATACGTACATTATTAAAAATACGTAGGGCATTGATGCTATCAATATCTGACGCGCTCGAGGATGTCCATGCAACAGTTTTTTTATTACATATTTAAAAATCTATAGCCGCTTCCCCCACCGATGTAAAGGTATATATCATATAACATTTTTTCTTCTTATCATCTAAGTTTTGCATCCCAATAGGTCTCTACAACGCTCGAGTAAATCCCCATTTAGCATCGTGGGCTCCTCTACCAACATATCTGGATACCAATTCATCTGAGGGCGGTTTAAAACTAGCGTTTTTTTTTCGAGCGTATTCGGTCGTTTCGTCACTCCCTACATATTCTCATGAACGGTCGAATCTGTGGTGGTGAATGTCAGCATATTAATTACACGCCTATATAAGCTTATAAGTGCGTCAACTCTCATAAGAGTTGCGGTTTTGGTAATAGCGCAACTATATGCACCTGCTGCGTGTAAAAATAAGCTTATACGTTGTATAAAATGATAGTCTGTAACCACTCTAACCAATCACGACAAAAAAAGCGCTTTAAAAATAGCCCTACTAGACCTACTTTGTGGTTTGCTATAACACTTATAGGGGTTTCTTTATTATATTACTCCTTAAACCTCACTGTATTGTTTAAAATTTGGAAGTAACATAAAAAATAGTAAATATTTTGAACAAGAAAAAATAGGCATATAATAAATCTTTGAATGCAAAAATTAAAGTAATGTATTGTGTAATTGCTAGACTTAGTTTTAACGAAAATAACAATAATACATGTTGATGGTATTTTAACTAGAAAATGAGGAAATAGTTTAGGAAAACGACAAAAAAGACCTTGAGAGCCGTATATTTTCAACGCCTAATACTTTATGCGCGGTCACGTAGTAGCCATAATGTGTCAACCAGTGTTTGGCTTTATTTATAAGTAATGAGTGATTTTAGTTAATAGTTTCCTATATAAACTATATTTAGTGTATAATAGCTGAGTTCTGGGATTTTCAGTTTATTACTAGGGTTAAAAATGGTTAATTTAGTATAACTGAATATTGAGAATATACTTTTTAGAAGAAAAAATAGTAACCCTGGTATACTGGCTGAGGGGGTCTGCATGTTCGTGCCATATTCGATGCTATATGTGGAACGTATGAACCGACCGTACCATGGCTGTTGGCCTTACCTCGCGCCAAAAGTCTCAAGCTTGCGTTTACTAAGCGCGTAAAGGCACGCTTTTCTCCACATACGCAATTCGTATTAGAGTTAACGCGTTTATAAAGCGGGTAATAATTTTTGCAATGCTTAATCAATTTGCTGAAACTCACCACTGGTTTGAGCGAAATTGGAGTAAGCGCGTATACTCGCGAAAAACAACGCTTATCTTAAACCGTCCTTACCTTCGCTGCCTTTGATTCTGTCCAAGTTCAGGACTCTAACTTTTGTTTTGTTGTGTTATGACCCTAAATCTAAATTGTTTTGTATTACTCTTAATTTGATATCTATTTTTTATATTATATACGTTCCGCTCATCTATTGCATTGTTTCCACTGTTATGATAGACATAATCTTTAAAAAATAAAAAAATAAACATTCCAATATTGATTCTATAATAAATTCCATTATAACTTTGAATAACATATTCAAAGTTATATATTACTGTTACATATATATTTATCAGATTTTAGTTCATTAATTTTATTATAAGAAATAATGTATCAAAAGTCTAAGAAACTCAGTGATCCGTGTAACAAGATACTTAGGAGAAAAGACGTCTTACATTTATAAAACGTAATAACTGATTACATTATTGATTTTTTTAACTAAGAATAATCTTTTCCATGAGAAATATCTTGTAATAGGAGAAATTCTGCTTAGCCAGGTGCGTTCAATGATCGGTAAATTATCCGTGGCTGAGCAACTTTAGGGTGGTAAGTCAATAAATGGGTGGGATGGATTTTTCAACCGTTATAATTAGTATTGGAAATCGATAAGTCATGTCAGAGACCAATGGCCAGTAAACAAACGCTAAGAAGAAGTTCAATATTAATTGAGACGCTCTTCGTCAGGTAGTAGCTAGTTAAGAGGCTACAGACGTAATCAGCCTGTAAACGGGTTGTGGAACGGGGATTGTGGAGTTTCAACTGAGCATTTTCGAAGGGCATGTTAAAAGTCAATTGCGATATCAATACTTTCATACTATCTGATAAGTAGATTCAGAGGCTTCTATGTGTGACCTAAATAATTCCGACTTCGATGAAAAAAAAGAAGAATTTTATTTGTAATGAGACTACAATATCTTGAGTGGTTGAAAGACTACCGCGGCTTGTACTCTTTCTGGCGTGTGGGGTTAATATTGAAAGATTATGCAATTATTATTAAATATTATACAGTAGTAGCAGATTAGCAGAAGTGGGCCATGTTTTTTATAGTACAAATAGGCCGGCTCATCCGAGAAGAAATTAAACCCTCTCTTCTTCCTTTTTCCCTTCCGTCCTATCCCTTAGGTTCACAATGTGATACTTCACTTAGTAATGCCAGCGTTTATAGGTTCAGATTAATGCTTACGATTAGGCAGGCTGTTTTCTTGTTTGCCAACCGTCATGAAATAAAAATAGGGTAAATCTTACTGGCCACGATAATATTGTACAGTAATATTGTAGGTGTAGGGTCTCCTAAGAATGAGACGATCAAAATGTCCGTCTGATGTTTTTGTATATCGCTAAAGTATTGAAATAATAAAATTGCGTAAATATTAAATGGTAGTTTTTTTTGCAGAACACAACGCAATAAGGTTGGTATGAGCGTTTCTCAACCACAACTTAGTTACATGAATGGTTGTGGTAACGGCACAGGATCAGGATCAAGGAGGGGTCGAGATGTTGCTACGCAGACTCCACCAAGCATAGCAGCGGAGACTAGACGAGCAAGGCTTATACCGTTAAAGCTTACATTGGCAACGCCTAATGCTTTGTCTTTAAGGTTGGTATCACTAGGTGTTAAACAGTTTTTTAGGTCTGTAGCCAAATGGCAAAAACGGAACCTTTATAATTTCGTCATGTCCGTCTGCCCGCCCGTCCGCCCGTCCGCCCGTCCGCTCGTATGTCACAGTAATTTTACTGGAAGATATACGCAATTTTGTAAAAAAGTGTATTCTATGAACCGCTTCATGATTTCGGTTTAAAGATTATTTATTTCTCAAAGAACATTACATTGTTCACTTAAAGAGAAACTTAACTAATTTACACTTAATTTAAACATTAGCTTGTAAGACATTCGTACTACTTATTGATACGTTACATTTTTATATAAGTTATAATTTTTAAATAATTAACAAAAGAAAGTAAAGTTCGTTAGTTTTAGCTATTAAGTATAAATTTTCTTAATCTATTTTTAAAAACTGGTATACTTAAAGAGTCTTTAACATTTTGAGGTAAGCTATTATACATCCGAACTCCCTCAAATCGAATATTTGTCTTGCCGTATAAGGTTCTAACTAGTGGAACTTGTAGATGATTTTTGCGTCTAGTGTTATATTTGTGTGATTTTTGTTGGAATGTTATTTGTGTATGTGTTTTCATCATTAGTATCTTTCTGATGAATAGACATGTGTGATATGTGTATAATTGTTTTAAGTTAAATAATTTAGTTTTTTTGTATAATTGTTCAGTTGGTGTAAAATAATTATAATGGAATAGAGTTTTAATTTTGAAATGGAATCCTAAAATATATAAGAATTAAAGGTAGCAGTCCATATATATAACTCAGTGTTGAAAACAAAATCACGCGAATGGCAACGTGTGAGATATTTTTGGATAGATCTTTCAAAATGATAAAGAGATTTTGACTTTTTTAACTAACTCAGTAGTAGTTGAGATATAAGCTGATGAAGTCATAACAATGTAAGCTTCAAATGAAATTTGTTTTTATAATACTTTTTTGTTTTTTTTTTTAAATATATTTTTTAATAATTAACAACTAATTCTTGGTATCGATTTTAATTCGTTATTATTTTTAAACTCCAGTGTCCTTTAAACCCAAAACACAGTGTACTCCTTTACGGTAGGATAACTGAATGCGTTGGTACCTATCTTGCCAGCCTCTTGCAATACCAATGCAATACCAAGCAATAAGGCCTACCACCAGTAAAAGGGGGAGGGAATTATAAAAGTATTCGCATATTGCTTGCGTTATATCATAAATTATCGCTAAGCAGACCAGACACAAAAGAAATACATACTCATTGTGGCTGTATATCGATAAGATGAAAAAACTTTTAAAAAAGTTCAAATCCAAACAGTTTCATTATTCATTTGTAGCTTACTTAATTTAATCACACAATATCTAATATTATGATTGCCTTTTTTAATCTAATTATAATTATATTTTTGTTAGAGCATTTCTGAAGATTATATAACGTTTCATAACCGAAATTACTGATTACATAATGTAATTAGGTAGAATTTAAATTGTCTAAGTTTTGCGGCTTCATTCTGAAAGTAATAAACGTAGATTAAAATAGCTTTTACAATTTTAATTTGCTTTAGATATTACTTTTTATAAATTTAATTTTTGTGTTTTCTTTTTTTATTTAGGAATAATATATTTTAACGAAGGACTTATTTCTTTATGTAGTATTTAAAAAGGCAAAATAAAAAGTTTGTACCATGATCGTAGTTACTAAAGGCACCAACATAAGCTGTCATCTTAGATGAGGTATAGGTGAAGAGGAGAGACAAGATGGAAATGGAAAGAGATTAAAATACAAATCTATTCATCGTCATCGAGCAAATCACAACAGTACGAATATTGTTACACCACGTAGATATTGTACTCTAAAATATTATGTGATCAGTTGAGGTAAGAAAGAAGTTGGTTTTAACTTCTAAAATTAAGACGAATTTATAATTTCCTGCCTAATGCTAAACCAACCTCTTCAAGGTGCGAGTACATAGGCTTCTCTTGAGTAAGCTCGCTCCAACGTAGACTTCATCTAAGCTTTCACGCTCGAGCTTACCCATTTTTAAATTTAAAAAAAAAAAAAAAAGGTGGCAACGTGTGAGTGGTACCTACTAATGATGCTGCAAGCGCTCATAGGCTACGGCAACCACTTACCATGAGGTGGGCCTGGTTTGCCAACTTGTAACATAAAAAAGAAAAAACCTCTTTTTAAGAAGATTACGGTAATTAATTAGCCCAATTAGCTTTACGTACTAATTACAAACGTTTAAGAAGGTTAAAATATAGTATAACGTTTATTGTTGCTACCACTTGCTTATTTATTATATTTTAATAAAGAATATAAAGATATATAAACATGAAGTCACAAAATAACACTGTAAACCGATTAAAAACTTCAGTTGATACATATTTTAGTACAAATAAGATCCTTTAACATTAAATTAAAGCCTAAAAAATCGTAAAATATTTCACGATTAGTAAATATTTTCGTACGTACGTTTGTATACAAATCGATACAAGAACTTTACGCATCGTCAACGGGATGCCAACTCGCGTTCTTACAAACTCGCAAAGAATTTTGATGAGATTTCAAACAATTACGGGTGACACGGAAAGGGACAAAAGTGACATTGAAAGAGGATGATATAATTTATCACAGTGTTTGTTATTTTTCATGAAATACCGTATTATAATCGCTTAACTTGTTCTATGTTTTAGTTTTTATTGTTATTTTACAGTAGTGAGATTTCTAATTTTTGTTAAGAAGGTTAGAAGTTTAATTGGTAGTTGTAGAACTATACTTCTCCTAGCACAAATGAGCCGGTTCGACCGGAGAAGTACTAGCGTCTCACATAAAATCGGCGAGAAGTAACACTATCAGGTACTGTTGTGTTTGGTGCGATGAGCGAGAGCGACAGAGGCACAATCTCTTTACCTTTTTTGCCTTCTCATCCCTTCCCATCCTTTAGGTTGGCAACGCAATTACGCACGTGATGTTGCTGGCTAGACACGTTCATCGTTTACCACGTGGAATGCTTGTTTGATACTTTTGTTATAAAAAATAAAAGTAAATAAACATTTACTAAAAATGTTTTGTTTTAATGTTATGACAGTTGGCAAACAAGCTTACAGTCCTCCTGATGGTAAGCAGACACAGCAACCAATGAACGTGCTTGGTATTTAGGTATCACATGCACGTTTCCTATCCGATAGCAAAGAAAGGATACAGGAGATTGACTCATACCTCTCTGTTCCCAACCTTTCACCGGTGCTCTTACGCAAAAGGGCTCTTTAGGAGGGTAGTACTTCCCCGGTCCATTTGTGCTGGGAGAAGAATTGGTCTACTACCACTTGAGTATTTGAATTTTGTATTCAAAATTATGTGGAACTACGTTGTTATATAAGTTTGATACTGTGATCCTTTTTTGTAAATTCTATAAGATGTCAAATTATCTATATATTAGCACTTCTATTAAAGAACGGAGTTTAAAGAAAAATTTCACTAAGTAGATAAAATGAGGGATTCAAATTTTTAGAAATCCGCCTTTGAATTTACGTCCATAAAAGGAGAAAGCCTTTGGAGAAAGCATTCTAAGGATTTCCAGTTAGAAATTAACAAAATTTGTATTCATTATTGGAAAAAATATGAATAGAAAAATTTACGAGAATAAATATTTAAGATGAACATTTGAAAAAAAAAATTGCTAGACGGTTTTTTTTCTGTTAATCCTACTTAATATGATAAATGTGAAAGTTTGTATGTTTATATTTTTGTTACTCAATTACGCAAAAACAGCTCGACGGATTTTGATGATATTTAGCATACAGATAGCTTATTATCTGGATGAACACATGTTTTTTTTTTTTTTTTTTTATGTAAGAGGGGCAAACGGGCAGGAGGCTTACCTGATGTTAAGCAATCACCGCCGCCCATGAACATCTGCAACACCAGAAGGCATGCAGGCGCGTTGCCGACCTTTAAGGAAAGAATACGCTCTTCTCTTGAAGGTTCCCAAGTCGTATCGGTTCGGGAAGACCGCCGGCGAAAGTTGATTCCACAGAGTGGTTGTGCGAGGAAGAAAATGTTCTTATGGGATTATTTAAAAAATTGGAAATTTGCTATGAATCTATTTTATGGCACATTATTTAACTGCATATGTTTAATTTCTCTCTGAAGCCGATTCCTAGTTCATCACAACGACGACGGAGAACGATGTTGAGTTGCAGCGGTAGCCAACCTGTCTTAAGCGCCACAGGTCGCGGGTTCGATTCCCGCTCGCATCAGATGTTTGTATTGACGATACGGGCATGTTTTTCGGTCTGGGTGTGTTTGTCTTTATCATTGTGTATGTTCTCGAACCCTCGAAACTAATAACTATCCTAATGGTGGCCGTTGAGTGTGTAGCGTTTATTTATTTATTCTTATTTATCACCGACGAAGCCGCGGGCAGATGCTTGTAGTTCATAAATGGTCAAATTTTAACCCGAATATTTGAAATTTCTTCCTTTTTGACAGATTCCTAGCTAACCGCAAGAAGGACAGGTCGCTATCGGCCAACGCTGTTGCGAATGAACAAAAGGCTACAAAGGTTCTTGGCCTCGTGTTTTTTACATTTGTCCTGTGCTGGGCGCCATTTTTCCTACTCAATATACTGTTTGCTTCGTGTCCAGGTTGCACAGTACCAGGTAAGAATAATAGTTATTTCTCTTGTATCATTAGCTGCTACTCAAGTCATTTTATCTTGAATATTTATTTTTTGCCTATGAGTTTTGCTGTAAGGGAAATTTCGTAATTCGTTTTTTTATGGTAATTATGTCGTGACTTTATTTTATTATAAGTCTAATTATTACTTTGTATAAGTATATAGTTTTTTAGACACTACATGGGGCATCAAATATTATTTTTGTAAATAAGAAATGGGTCTCAACGGTAGCCTATTATTAAGCCTCTTTAAGTAGCTATTAGTGTTGGAATTTTCACAGAATGTGGTTTTCTGGTGTCGCTACAGCGACAAATACAAAAAAATATAAAAATCCTGTCATGTGTGTGACCTCCCGATATAGGAACGATAATAACACATTAAGTAGAGTGCCAAATCAGATTTTAGGGTTCCGTAGTAAAATGGCAAAAACGGAACCCTTATAGTTTCGTCACGTCCACCTGTCCGGCTGTCTTTCCGTATTTACTAAAAGTAGTCGGGCACACGTTTTTATAAGCAACTGACAAATTGATCATGAAATTGCTACAAATTTTCTAATTTGATAAAGTACAAACAATGAAAACAAACAAAAATAAAATAAAAGATTCCCTAATGTAAGTTGAATATCAAATTATTGTTTTCTAAAGACAAAAGAAAGTTCTTTAATTGTTTAGGAACGTCGCCATTTCTTTGGCTATCAGAAATGTTAATTTCACTGTTGTTTTACAACTTTTAATGGCTTCCAGCCGAAATCTTTGATGTCTTTTTCATCCGACTATTGATTTATTTATTTACTTTCTCGGGTTCCGTATCCGTATATTCCGTATACCCTATTACTCCGTATACTCCGCTATCCGTCCGTCCGTCTGTCAGCAGGCTGTCTCTCACAAACCGTCATAAATAGAGACCTGAATTTTTCACAATATGTGTATTCCTGTTGTTACAAAAATTAATTCCAAAAAAACTGTGGTTTTAAGAAACCATGACGCAAGTGAATCTTTTAACTTTTTATTATTCGATTAAGATTATAATAGTAAAAAAAAACATAAAAATAGTAGAAAAAAAACTAATTATAGAAATAATAAAAAAATCGTACATGCAAACAAACATACATACATAAAAATTAATAGTAAAAATAAAAATAAAAATAAATGAAGTCTCCGCGGTCTGCTATAATCCGACATGGTGTATCAAAACAAAAAAATTGAGGTTATATAAACGTTTCACTTAAAAAAAATTATTATAGGCTAGAAACATTACATTTTTATTCAACGCTGGTATGGAACCCTTTATGTGCGTGTCCGACACAAACTTGGCCGGTTTCTTTCATTTTCATCTCGGTAATATTTTTCTTATGATTCTATCAAAGACTTTTTATTTGAATGCAAACTTTATTCGTAAAAATTCTGTTTATGAAAGTCGTATTTTTAAACTTACGTAATTTTTGTTTTGTGTGAAATTTTCATAAAAATGATAGGAATGATAATATAAAACTTTCACGATTGTGACACAATAGATAAAAACACTTTGTTTTATTCAAGTACCGAAAATAACCTTTAGTGATACTAATTAATTTCCATTGTATAAGACATCGCTTATAGTTGTTGGTAACATAAATCATATTACAGTATTCAAAATATTTATACATTATTTAATACAAGACTCGGAATGTTTATACATGTACATATAATTGGTGGATTTAATTGGTTTGTGAGAAAGTCGTGAAACGATCAGTAGATAAAGCAACCTTAGGTGCGGTCAGTCTATGGATGGGTGATCTTCTTCGTCCTAGCATTATTCCCGGTATTTTATTTTACCCAGGGTCTGCTTATTACTCTTATCCCGATATGACGGGTTACTAGTTTTTACACGGAGCGATTGCCATCTGACCTCCGCAGCCCTAAGGGCGAACCAGTAACTCATTGGATAAGAGCAATTTACTTATCGAGAGTTAACGATTATTATCAGATGTTATGTGATAACAACCGGGACCGACAGCTTAACGTGCTCTCCGAGGCACGATGGGGAGACCCACAGACAAACGCCCAGACCGAGACAGAAATTTAACAAACATCTGCCCGAGCGGGAATCGAACCCGCAACCGTCGAGACTAAAGGCAGACAAGCCACCCACAACGCCACAACGGTGTCAAGTCTATGGATGGGTATTGCGGTATATCAACTGATCATTTCAAGGCATCGATAGGCACGTAAAAATAGGTCCCGCCTGTATCTGGTATCTTAACAGTCGATAAGTCAAGTCAGAGACCTGGGCGATCAGTCAGGGCGACTTGGGGAACAGGGGAACAACTCTGACACTACTCGTAGATTGGCCACTTACAACGATATAATAAGAGGAATTGCTAGTTGGACGCAAATAAGCAATACCATGTCAACCCACAAAATGGAAAAAACTGAGTTATATATGCAGAAGTGTTGGTAAATGGCTGAAGAACATTTTCTTTAGTATTTGTAGGGTTTTAAGCTTTAAAACTTCTAAAAAAGCCATTTTTAGTCATGCAATTTATGTATTATGTTAAACGTTTTGGGTTATATTATATACGAATTATGCAGTTTGTATACTTATTTTTTGTGAAAATAAGTAAAATAACTTACATAAATCTGAAATTGCCAAAAACTTGACCAATACATGAAAAAATTCATATAAAGCAAGTTGTTCAAAATTTTCGAACGCGTTTTTCTCGAAATGACATTCGTGTGGGTTGACATGGTATTGCTTATTTGCGTCCAGTTGTCATTGTTAATAATTGTCATGTAACAAATAGCTGAAGGATTCTTATATTTCAGAGCACGTGGTGGACATCTGCCTGTGGCTGGGATACGTTTCTTCAACCATAAATCCGATCATCTACACCGTGTTCAATAGAACCTTTAGAGCGGCCTTCTTAAGACTTCTAAGATGTCACTGTAGCAGGTAAGAAAATTTAAATGCGGGACATGCGGTAGGCAAGTTTTTTAATTCCTTTTCATTTTCCACTATTATTTTTCATCATCAAAAAAAAACGTTGCCTCGAAGGAGCCTTGAATGGAGTCGACTCTCAGCTCCCATACTTTTGAACCCGGTTTCATGGTCGAGTCTTAGTATTTGGCCTCCTCACACGGCGACGCTGCCAAGGCCAGTAAGGTCCACAGCATACACTTTCTGAAAAAATTGAAATTTTTATATTAGTAAATGTAAGGTGACACGCCTAATGAATAATATAAAAAATGTATAATAACTTTTCAGATACAATCAAGGTTAAAAGCTGATTGGTCTTACTTTGACTTTAAAAGAATTTAAAATTAAAAAATCATGCTGTTATGAATTTATGAATAATAATTAATTTATTTCGCATCGAAACAATTTGGTTCATCTTTCATTAATGTCCAATTTACTTTAACACAATTTTAATAAATTCTGAAAATAAATGTAAAGGTTTTTTTATGATAGTATAACGATTATAAGGATTTTTTTTAAAAAACAAATTTTGGGATCGTTTTTGAGAATATTTAAAATATTT
The DNA here is from genome assembly GCA_023373885.1 of Hestina assimilis. Classification (NCBI taxonomy): domain Eukaryota; kingdom Metazoa; phylum Arthropoda; class Insecta; order Lepidoptera; family Nymphalidae; genus Hestina; species Hestina assimilis. The sequence continues at coordinate 4,570,607 of CM041741.1, read as the reverse complement.
TTGATTTTTTTCAGTTTTTAAGGAAATAGTTAGACTGGCTTGTAAAATTTACTTATGAGATAGTTTTGTTCGTATCAGTAATATACTTTATTGCGATAATCTTTGGGGTAGTGCTTCCCCGATCGAACCTTTTTTTTTAAATTTATGTCTGAATATTAATTTAAGAAAATATTATAAAAATACTACAATAGTTAATTAAAAGTTTTGTTTTTAGAAATAGTCGTTCTTTCGAACTTGTTAATGCCTTATAGAAAATTGAAATCAATATTATATTTTAGTGATAAATTAATTTTCTTACTGGTATGATGCGTTTTAATATGGAACGTGTCCAGAATATTCTCTGCTGAAGAATTTATTAAAATTAATGAACTTGCCGCCTTGACCTAAGTCATGAGTTTTTTATTACTTTCTATAGCATTGACTGGGATAATAATGATCAAGCAAGCTCTCATTATCTTTATATGTAGAATTCTACTGTACGTGTGTATGTCACTGATATCCTCCTAAACGGCTGGACCGATTTTGATGTTTTTTTTTGTATATATTATAGTGGATTCGAGAATGGTTTAGATTAACGATTGGACCCAGTAGGGGCGCTGCCATCGGATCTCACTTTTTGTTCATTTTCGTGGCAGGACGTCTGCCGGGCCTGCTAGTTTATTATAAATAAATAAACGCTGCACACTCAACGGCCCCCATTAGGATAGTAATATCCTGTGTCGGGGGTCGGAAATATTCACAATGACAATGACAAATACACCCAGACCTGATGCTCCGAGCGGGAATCGAACCCGCGATCTGTGGCGTTTAAGGCAGGATCGCTACCGCTGCACCACAACGTCGTCAGTTGTCAGTCAGTCAACATTATAACTGAACGCAAATAAGCAATACCATGTCAACCCACAAAATTGAAAAAACTGAGTTATATATGCAGAAGTGTTGGTAAATGGCTGAAGAACATTTTTCTTCAATATTTGTAGTGTTAAAAGTTTTAAAGCTTAAAAAGCTTTAAAACTTCTAATCATGCCATTTATGTATTATTTTAAACGTCTTGGATTATATTATATACGAAATATGCAGATTGTATGCTTATTTTACATGAAAATAAGTAAAATAACTTACATACATCTTGAAATTGCCAAAAACTTGACCAATATATAAAAAAATCAGTAAAGCAAGTTGTTCAAAATTTTCAAACGCGTTTTTCTCGAAATGACATTCGTGAGGGTTGACATGGTATTGCTTATTTGTTTTCAAATAGCCAATTGGGTTATGTTTTAATAATATTATTATTTTGATGCTGGTGGACATATATTCATTACTCTTTTTGTTATGTTTTTATATGTCAAAGGGGGCAAGCGGGCAGGGGCTCATCTGATGTTAAGCGATTGTCAACGCCATACTTTACAGCGATTGTCAGCGTTGCTGCCTTTTTAGGCTACAACTGGTTATATACATGACAGAGGAGGTGTTATATCTCGGCGAAACTCTTCACCGTCCGACATTATTGTGGGCAAAATGTGGGTACAGGAAACAAACGAATACTACAAAATCACTTATTTGATTTAATGTGAAATATGCAACGAGTCGTAAGACAGTTCCTATGATGTTGTTAGCACGGCGGCTAGCACTGAAGTGAAGTGTCGCCGGTCGCGCGAACGCATCTAGGCTCCGTCGAAGCGTTGTCTCGATGACGCTTGCGGCTCGTTGTCAAATCAGCTTCCATGTTGTAGTGCCGATAGTCAAAACAGCTCCCGTACTAATGACTTCTCCGACATACGGATTGACCAATGAGCATGAAACACGATTTATAAGCAGTCACTTCACGAATGTTTCACCAACTTACAGTTATAGCTACTACTACCACCAGAAGATTATTAAGTATATCGCAGTAGAATATTTAAGTATATAGTTCTGCAGTAAAATGTAGTAGCGTAAATTATGAGGTGTCATACCTACACAAAATATTTTATCACAAATTTAACAAGTTTCGATTTATTTCGATACAAATAAATTTACAACAAATTAATTAATTTGCAAGTCTACATGTTGTTAACAGTTGTTAACTGTTGTCGCGATGAGGGTCGCTTCGAAGTTAAACATCGATAAGATAGTTCGAACTCCATTGATAGCTTTGGTTTGTATAAGTTTGGTTGATATTTGGAATTATGAATATATTATGAACACAATACGTTTTAAGCAAGAATTACGAAAGGGTTTCTTATTATCATCATAAAGTCTTGATTCATTTCCATATGTAAAGTGTTATTGCAAAAAAATTACAATTGAAGTTAATCCCGTGAAAAGCGTAGATGTCCTTTTTAACAAAGCGCTGCGCTGCCTCTTCGATGTAGTCCTTAGCCGTGGTTCGGCTTCGCTGGATGCACCCTAAGGACGGAATCAAATTTGATTCTCCGTGAGGGCTTGCTCGGTGACGCTGTCAAGGCCAGTAGAAAAAAAAAATAGTCTGAGCAGTGCAAATGAATTCTGTTCGTTTTACGAGAGTTCGTTTTACACTTGTCACTGTTTCACATTGCTTCAAAATATACATCATATTTTGTCAGAATAATTTTGCTAAAATAATAAATTATATCGTAAGTAATATAATTTTAAACAATGTTACTAAACTAGGTTGTATCCCGTTATTGTTACCCATTATTGTACAGTGTTACTAAGAATATAAGATTTTAGTTAAATCTTAATTCAATAGCAATCATCTCACGTTCAATGATATTGTGAAATCACCAGTATTGCAAATATTATTAAAGGTATACGGGCCGTCTAAGACATAGGTGCATAATAATAAAGGTCCGCGAGTAATTATTTTTTAAAAATTAACGAGTTCCGTATTTTATCTCCGTAGTACACCGAACACTGTGTAATACGAGTTTATATATATATGCATAAAACAGACAAATTTATTTTCTCCTCATCTTTGTAATTACCTAAAATTAGTTACGTTTCTTACAGGAGAGGGCGTTGCACTCGCTACCGCTCAGTCGGATCAACACGCGGCGCCTCCCAGTTATGCGCCCGCTCAGCGCTACCGCTTGCGATATCACTGCGTCCGTCAGCGATGCCAACCACCGCACCTGTGCCGGACACGACCGAAACTGTGCTTATAGAAACACAGTTAAGTGATTTTAAAGTTCGATATTAATAATAAACTATGAATTTGATACTGTATTTAAATTGTTCAAATTACAGCAATTGTATAAAAAATACTGCACGTATTTTTTCCAAGATTTGAGTACTTCTTATAAAGTTTGTAAAACCATGTTTGTAGTGATTCAGCCCCTACCCGTAAGTTGGCTTCCTCGGATTCCTTTTATTAATTTTCTTTCCATGCCTGAATAAATACATACACACGCTATACACTATACACTTAAAGGCCCTCATTAGGACAATGACAAACATACCCCGACTGGAAAACATGTCTGTATGGTCCATACAAACATTTTCTCTAAGTGAGAATCGACCGCGACCTGTGGCGCTTGGCAGGCTTGCTAGTTTTACTCATTCAGTGTATTCAGTTCTTAGTGGATTTCATGGTGTCATATAAGTAAGGTAAATTACTTCTGTGTTAAAATTAAGTACCTACTTACGAGTAGGTCTCAGTAGATAGAGTTTTGATTTTTAATCGTCATTATCTAATTATTAGCTACATATATCACCACAATTTCATTTTTCTATCACACTAGTAACATAACGGATGCTTACATTAAATGTATTTCCTTACGTGACAAATCTTCATAAATAGTACTATAACTAACTAAACTTTAAAAAAAGTTCTTTAAAATAAAATGTTTGGGAGTTGCCTTTACGATCCTTACTCTGTGATATTCTTCAATGTAAAAAAATTTCATTTGTATGAGTTCCAAAAAATAATTTCATAAAAATAACTTTTAAAATCAATGAAGCTAACATAAACATTTTGTAATTTTGTTAAAAGAAATTAAAACTTAAATAATAGTTTTTTTTTATGTAACGTTATATTTCATTGTGTAGAACGAATTATTAGATATAGTTGATGAGTTGAATGATTTGTGTTTAAAAATATTTAGATCATATTTAAATGTAAATAAAAAATAGTACCTAATATTCGTAAGATATAAATAAAGATAAAATCTTTGCTACCTATCTTACATGAGCATTAAGTAACTATATCAAATTGATGAAGATGTTGTGGTGCAATGATTTCATTTTGCGTGTTCATTATTTCTTTTAGCTTTAGCTTTAGCTTGTGGCCTTCTAAAGACTTTATTTACAACGTGTTTTAGGCGCTGATAAAAATTATGTACTTTGTTTTTTTAAGCATACGGCCCACCTGATGGTAAGTGGCTGCCGCAGCCTATGAGCACTTGCAGCACCATTAGTAGGTGCCACTCACGCGTTGCCAACCTCGAGATATTAGTTCTTAAATCTCGTTCGTCCAGTAATTTCACTAGCGTACAATGCCCTTCAAACCGGAACACAGTAGTGCCTAAGCACTACTATTTGGCAACAGAATATTGGACACTGCGGTGGTACCTACCTAGCCGGCCTCTTGCACCAAAGACCTACCACCAGTGTGACTGATTGCACTGGTGGAATAATCTCTGTTGTGACAGAGGTTATCCCAACAGCGGGCGATGGAGTCGTCACATCCCGACGCCTTGAATATTCATCTTCATGTAGTTCCTGCAAATATATAGTAACCAGGTGGCTCTTATCGAACCAAGGCCAGGTCTATGGGTGGTCGGGATGTTAGTCCGTACAAATAGATTTCTGTCAATAAAAAACAGTTTATTATAGAAATATTAATATTTTACATCAGCATACATCTGACAATCTGAAAAGATCTGTGCACTTTTCTTTTCCCATTTACTCTGACAATATTCAAAGAAGAATTCCTAAGAATACCTACGAGAATATTATAATAATACCTGTTATACTCGTACACATTTGTGTAGCTATAAATTATGGCTAACGAAAAATGTTTTGTCTTTCCATTGGAAACTTGAATAGGTTATTTTCGTCATAAATCTAAACTCGATCAAGATTTCTGTTGCCAAAATATTACGTGCCAAAATTTATGTTACAATTTTTATACTTTAATATCTTTCATACATATTTTACAACTAGGTTTAGAAAATGTAATATCTAAGTAAGACTTTTATGTACTAACCCTATTATTAGTGTAAATATTTAACAAGCAAATAAATAATTATGATAATTACGTTGAACGTATTTATATTTGTGTCTTTTAGAAATATGTAAAAATATGTTTGTATATAGATAGAATTATTATAGATCTGTAGAAAATATGTAGAAAATTCTTTTTTATTTAATTAGTTTTTTTTTACGTCATGACGCCAACGCAAACAAGCATATGGTCCGCCGGATGGGAAGCAGTCACCGCATTCTACGAAAGCTGGCGACACTTTAAGCATCAAATGTGGTTGCCTACCCAAGGAATAAGAGGGAAGGGAAGATAAGGGTAAGAGGAAAGCAACAGAGGGGGTGAGAGATAGGCCTTCAGCGCTCTCACTCATCGCACGAAACGCAACATTACTTACTGATACTATTACTTTACGGAGTTTTTCTGTGACAGCGTAGAACTTCGCCAGTCGATTCGGCCCATTTGTGCTGGTAGGACCACATCTCTACTATTGCTACCTAGCTTATACCAGAAATTTGTAATAATTGTAACAAAATATTTATTATTGTAAATAAGCAAATTATATTATAGTTGAATAGCAATAGAACCTATCCAATAGATGTCTCAAAGATGTTCAATTAATATTTTCGACCTTAAATGTATGTAGAATAAATGTTATTTTGAAGAAAAAATGTTTATTATTGCACTGCAAACTCCTATTTTTTATCATAATAAAATCAATCATTTATAGTGAGTATGAAAATCGTAAATTAATAGAAGTAATTGGACTTGAACAGCGGCGTTGTGAAAATTTTAAAGGAATTTGGTTAAAATTTTATTCGAAAATGTTCACGTGAATGAATGTGAATATTTAACATGGTAAAACCCATTCTACTCGGAAAAATGCAATTTTGTCGCTGTGGTGCGGAGCCCTATCAGCTCTAGTCACAGTTGGTCATGATTCATATTTATAATTAGTACTAAATATTCTGTATTTTAAAATCTAAGGTCTTTATAATCAATCTAAACATAAATTTAAATCCTAAGTTTTTTATTATGTAACTGAGTTGGCAAGCAACGTACGGCCGGCCAACCTATTGGTAAGTGGTTGTCGTAGCCTATGAGCCAATTGCGGGAATCACTCACGTGTTGCCTACTTCGAGGTATTGGTTCTTAAACGTCTTTTGCTCCGCAATTTTACCATTAGCTACAGTGTCCTAAGCCGAAACACAGTAATGCAAGATACACTACTGCTTTGCGGTAGAATATTTGACACTGCGGTGGTACCCACCTAGCCAGCTTTTTCTAATGCAAGGCCCATTACCAGTGCCCTACTTATTATATAATTATGATTTCTACGCAGTTAATAGGTAAATTTAAATTAAATGTTACCGACAGATATTCCATATATAGAATAAAGTCACTAAATCCTTTATCCCGATATAAACCGAGAGTAAAATAGCGGGTCGAAACAAGTTGTGAATATAGCACAATTTCTAAATTCTAATCTGTGTTGATAATACCTGTGTATAAGTTTTGTAAGCTCAGCCCTTTCTAAATAAACATCGTAACTATTCAATAATCGACAGTCTTTATTGCGAGGGTCGAATTTATCTCTACTTAAATCATGTTTATCGGAAAGGAAAATTCGAACCATTTTCTTAGTAACTCTCATAATTTACGGAAAGTATCCTAAACTATAAACCTAACTTACTGGTTTGAGGAAAAAATAAAAGTATTTATCAAATTCTTATTTATGGAGGGTACGTGCTTGTAATGATTATAATTGTTGACGAAACTTAGTTTTAAAATATTACCGTGCTAACTAATTTGTATCTTAGATACATAACTTATTCAACAGACTAGAACTTTATTACTGAACTTTATTAAATGTGGAAATATTGATGATCAATTAAACAAGTTTCAAGAGTTATTATGACACAAAAAAAAATTAATATACAAAAAAAATTGGCGATTTCAACATTTAATGTGTAGAAAATAGAAATATTAATCATCAGAATCTATTTCAAAAGGAAAATTGCAAAATATATTTATAGTGCACACACTTTACTTTTTAAACTAATAAGACTTGAACTTTATTAAATGTGGAAATATTGATGATCAATTAAACAGGTTTCAAGAGTTATTATGACACAAAAAAAAATTAATATACAAAAAAAATTGGCGATTTCAACATTTAATGTGTAGAAAATAGAAAAATGAATCATCAGAATCAATTTCAAAAGGAAAATTTCAAAATATATTACTATTTAAACTATCTATCGTTCATACACTATTTGTGCAATGAAATTCGTTATAATATATCAATCCCCAAATGTGATATTTTATTACTGTCGTTAAAGTCAAATCTGCCTTTAACTGGGTTATCCCTTCTATATTCTTAAAGTATTCTCGTACAGTTAAACAAGAAAGTATACTTTTTTTCTATTTTTATATAAATAATACGAATACAATGAAGATGTAAATTTTCTTTGTATTTTGAAGGAGATGAAATTTGGATTTTTGAACTGATTTCAAATAATGTCAGGGAGACGAAGTTACGGGTGGGAGCCCTGCGGAAAAACTGAATTCTGTAAGCGGCGTAAATATTCGTCACTTATTCCAAATTAAATCTTTATGCCGTTTGCAGTAGAAAAACTTGGTCTATGGAGCATTAGTGCGAAACAATTTCTAAAAGACAAGTTAGTCACTTGAACTAAGTTAAAACTAGTTCCGTTCATTGGCGTTGAATTTACGAAGGGGCATCAATGATCCTGCGATATTTTGGCTATGTTTAAGGGCCATTCCCTATCAAAGAATATTACTGGAACGAGCTATTATATAGAAAGTCTATAATTAAAATATCATATTACTTTAGCATTTTGTACGTAACAGTACACAAAGCCCGTTTCACATTTAAGAGTAATCTAATCTAGAATTAAGTTACAAAAGGTTCTTTAGTATACCTGTTTCGTAAAATTCGTAAAGAGAGAGTTTATTGTGTTTTATGTAACGTTGCGTTCCATAAAAAGGAAAACATACTAGGAAGTACGAGTAAGTTATATTTCAAACAAAGCTTGTTTAAAAGATAACATTATTGGTGGTGGGCCATTTATTGCAAGAGGCCGGCTAGATATGTACCACCACAGTGTTAGATATTATACCGCAAAGCAGTATTCGCTGTAGTAAACCGAAAGGTTTGAAGGATACTGTAGAACCAATATCTCAAGGTTGGCAACGCGTTAGTGATACCTAAAATTAATGATGGTGTTACAAGCGCTTATAGGCTACGACGACCGTTTATTTTGGTAAACAAATGATAATTAACATAAATAAAATATAATAAGTTATAATTTTAATATCTATGCAAATGAAGACACAACGGCGAGAGTTTACTGTCTGCTGAAATCCGGATTATCCAAACAAATGTTATTCCTTCATAACATTTATAGGGGATTAGATAAATTGTAATTAATTTCGTTTGCAATATTGTAGCGCAGAATAAATAAACGTTGCTTCTCCTCCTATCATTATTCCCTGTATCATACGAGTCTTTACACAGGGTCTGCTTGTTACTTTTGTCCGGATTCAACAGGTTATTACTTTTTTCAAAGAGCACCAAGGGCGAACCAGTAACTCATTGCATAAGAGTAATTGTCTTATCAAGAGTTATCAGTTATTATAAGATACGCATAGACCGAAACAGATATTTTTAAGATCATTAAAAATATCTGCTCATGTTGCATCTGCTCATCGAACCCGCAACTGTCGAGATTCGGAATCGCTACCAATACGCCACAACTCTTAGAGAAACATTGGAGAAATCTAGGGAATGTCATAGAGATAATGTAATGCATGTCCCATACAAAGATTAGATGGACTGATTAGAGACGAAATCTTTGTCTTTTTCGAGGCAAATTCAAATTGTTATTTTAAAACGCAAAATACTTATTATGTAAATGTACGATTTATGAAAAAATACATATTTATTGTCTATTACAGATATTAAGGTATTAATAATCAACCATTTTTTTTCATGTAGCATCATTTTCATTATTCATTTTCGCCAGTTTAAGTGACTCGATATAATGTTTTCTTCTAATAAAATTACGAAACATTAACTTTTATGTCATAAGCCATATAATTAAGAACCTAAGTCGCTATATTATATATCAATATCTTATTTATGTTTCCGTTCTTCTAATAAACCTACATTCAGACTGTCACGTGGTTTAATATGATGTCAAGACGTCGTCGTAGCGCAGGGCCTACGCAAATGTAAATTATTCGCTTCGTGGGCGTTATTCCTAATTAAATGCGGGATGTGGCTGTACTCTCTGGAGCAGGGTGAAGCTGAAATGTCTTAATATCATCATGTACGGAGTATAAACATGAACTATTTTCCAAGAATCTGTAGTAAAGATAGAGTTTATTAAAGTTTTCGCTAGAGCTATGTGTCGTAACCACGAACGTGATTCTACCTTTTTTATCCACTACGCAAAATCTGAAAAATAGCCATGGTCTGCTTATAAAAAAAGCGGCTAAAAATAATGGTCTACATTTAACATATAATCAAATTTGCCAATGATGCAAAGCAGTAGCGTGGCTGATTTCCTGGTGATTGCCAGATGGGCTCCCCATAATTTAAGTCGTTGGACCAATTTGTAAAGATTATTTAAAGTTATATTCCTGAGAGACCATACGAGATGGGCAAAGTTTGCGTGCAAAATAAATTGTTATTTTTCAATAGTACGACTTATGAAAATAAATCCGTCTAAGCCAGTGAAGTACTATGCTGCGCGGCATTAATAGTCATACATATAATCAAAATTTAACGGAGTTAAAGCAGCTAAACCGTATGTAAGTTAGGGCGGTTTCAGAGCAGCGTTTTTTTAAAGCGTATACGGTCGTTTCGGCATACGCACTTGCACGTGGTCATTTCGCGCTTCAAAAAACCTAACAGGCGAACACAGGCGTTTCTGGCGTTTCAAAGGCGTCGGGATGTGACGACCCCATCGCCCGCTGTTGGGATAACCTCTGTCACAACAGAGATTATTCCACCAGTGCAATCAGTCACACTGGTGGTAGGTCTTTTGTTGCAAGAGGCCGGCTAGGTAGGTACCACCGCAGTGTCCAATATTCTGCCGCCAAATAGTAGTGTTTAGGCACTACTGTGTTCCGGTTTGAAGGGCATTGTACGCTAGTGAAATTACTGGGCGAACGAGATTTGAGAACTAATATCTCGAGGTTGGCAACGCGTGAGTGGCACTTACTAATGGTGCTGCAAGCGCTCATAGGCTGCGGCAGCCACTTACCATCAGGTGGGCCGTATGCTTGTTTGCCAACTTCTAACATAACAAAAAAACAAAAAGTTTACGTTCCAACTGGTGAAAGTAGCATATTTCAGACGAGCGTTTTATACGAACGTAGAAGCGCCTGACGCCACACTTACGAGCATTAATAAAAAATGCCAAAAGCATTTCACCACCATTTTTTGGTCAAAACCATTCATGATTCAAAAATTACTACGCGCGTATACGAGCTAAGCACGGCAACCGTCGCACGAGTTGCGAGTGGTGCAAAGAGCACACCTATACGCGCTTCCTAGGACGCGTATATGCTCGCATAAAAAACTGATCTAAAACCACTTTCATAATACGAATTATATATAAAACCACGTCTGTGGCTTTATCAGTATTCATTTTGAATCAAATGAAGCTAAGGAAGGCCATAATTTCTATATAATAAATATTATCAACTTCATTCAAGGAGGTTAACATTAAGAACAACTTATTGTAACCAACAATGCTTTTAATACTTTTACTAGATAACACAATAAATTGCACAGCACTGTAACTACTACGTCGGATTTCAACGATTCTTCCTTCTATATGCGGTACGACAATAGTTTTCTGTGTGGTGAAATCTTGAAGTAACCATCATTGTGACGCTTCGTTAGACTGACATCTTTTTCAAATATTGTCTTCTAATCCAACGCATTAAATAGTTTCTATACATTTCTGGCAAACAGTAAGGTTATACAAGTAAGTTACTGTAATTTATATTTGAACATAAATCTAGTTTTCAAGCAAATTCCAAATAAAAATTTTTATGATTGAAATTGGTAAATTAAAACAAATTTCCGTTCCCTTTCTAGTCGAAATGAGGCCTAAATTCCAATAATTTGAAAGTCGTCTCGCTTGACTTCTGATGAAGGTCTAAATTAAATCTACTTTTATAATTTATCTTCAGAAACGTCAATTTTTCGATATAAACTAGCATCGTTTCATCGAATGTCCTCTGAGAATTACTGAAAAAAACTAGAAAACCATTTTTGTGTAAAATTTATTTTCTATAACGTATTTCAATTGCAATTTTATTTTTCAAACTCAATTTATTAAAAAAAGTATAGTCAGCGTATGAATGAATTTTAGGAAATAAATGTATTCCGCAAGTTAACAGTACAGTTTTGTAATAAGACACATCATGTACCAAAAGAGTTAAAAGAATTGTATTGCCCATAAAAGTGTGGATGCTTACAACTATGAGAAGGTTTGTTTTCAACTTAAATATAATTGAAGTTCTTATTTAAAATATTTGCACTTTAGATCAAACAAATGGGCCGGCTGGACAGGGGTCCAACTAACTTCTTGCAGAAACTCTGCGTACAGAATAATATTGCGTGTCTTGCAGCGAGTGAGAGCCCCGGAGGCCTAATCTTCTACCCCCTCCTTTTTCTCCTTTCTTTTTCCCTTCTCATCTCTTCTCTCCCTTGGGTTGGCAAAGCGAATGAGATACTTCAAGTATCGAAAGCGTTAAGAGGTTGCGGAGACTGCTTACCGTCAGGCGGAACGTATGGTTGTTTGCCAACGGTCATAAAAAAATCCCCAAACTAAACTCTGACAGTGGAAAATTTGTATACTTGAAACGCAGTAGAACGGAAAAATACTTTTAACGAAAATTGGTTTACGTCTGACATGCATATCGCCATTTTTTAAAGACGGGTAGAGGATAAAGCGTTTTCTATATGTACCTTATCAAGCACATTATTTCATTATTTCATTTCACGGTATATTCCACGTTATAAGTAATTACTTGTGAGCAGCGCAGACTTTCATCAACACAGATATTATCTATTATTTAATTATTCTATATTCTCTCTCTTCGGGACCCACGCGTGCTCTCCGAGGCACGATGAGAAGACCCCACAAGAAAAAACGCCTAGACCGAAACAGATATTTACAACAAGCGGAAATTGAACCCGCTACAGTTGAGGCTAAAGAGAAACTCGCTACGGACACGTCACATTAGCCGTTGGTTAAATATTTTTTATCATAAAACACTATTTTAAATAAGAAGATTTTTAAGATTTTCTAATAATAAAAAGTACTGTAGGTACTGTACTGGGCAATTTGAAGTTCAATTTGTTTTTTTGCAGTAAAATATTTTGAACTCATTTAAAAAAGGAGGAAATTCTCGAGTCGAGCGCGACACAAGTATCATAATGTTTTCGTCAAATGAAATTGTCTGTCCTATACATGCATTTCGTAGCCAAATAATATTAAAACCAGCCCATCTGCTTCGTCGTGTAGAGGTAATAAATAAGCAACCACACAAAATAATATCAATAATTATAATGCGACAGTCTTAGTCGTAGTTCTGTTCTTGTCCTTGTATTGTAAATATTAAAACTGAAAAAATATGCGTTGCTTTAATCTTTGTGTTTTATTTAATCTGGGTTAAGTATATTTCTATTCTCTCAAGAGATATGAGTTGTTTAACATTGAAATATTAGTAATTTATATGGCATGGTCATACTAGCATGTTTTCCGGTCTGGGTATGTTTTTCCTTGCCATTGTATATGTTTCCGGACCCCCGACACAGATATAACTATCCTAATTGTAGCCGTTGATAAGACAAATTCGTAGGTAAAATCGTAAAAGATAATTCCTTACAACTTTACAAATCATGTCCCCTTGGAATAGTGGCAAGAAAGTATATAATATGTTGACAATTTTATGTCAACAAAAACTATGTAAGCGCGTTTTTGTGTCGAGTCGTTAACGAACAATGGGTCGTTGTCAGATAATTCTGATGTATTACTTGTCTTCCTGCTTGCCCTTTCTATGTCGCCTATTATTTAAAAGTTCATTGTCCCTTGTCCCTTTATACGATTTTATACTAACTTAAGATAAGTTGTTCATTTTATGTCACCTTATCTTCTTCTTCCAGGCATTATTCTCGGTATTATACGAGTATTTACCCAGGTCTGCTTATTACTCTTTTTTTATGACGGTTGGCAAACAGGCATCAGGCAGGTCTGCCTGATGGTGAGCAGTCACCGTAACCTATGAACGCCTGTGATACTTGTTCCTAGGGTTGGCAACGTGCATGTGATACTTGAAGTATCTTACTGGAAACAAGAACGAAGGGATGAGAAGGGAATAAAGAGGTGCGAGATTGGGCTTACGGCGCTCTCACTCATCGCACGAAACGCAACAGTACCTACTGATATTGTTACTTGACGCTAATTTTCTGTGAGAGGGTAGTATTTCCCCGGTCGACCCGGCCCATTTGTCCTGGAACAAGCGTGGCTTGACTACCGTAAAATTTGGATTTGACAGGTTACTAGTTTTACACCTTCACTGGTGGTAGGTCTTTTGTTGCAAGAGGCCGGCTAGGTAGGTACCACCGCAGTGTCCAATATTCTGCCGCCAAATAGTAGTGCTTAGGCACTACTGTGTTCCGGTTTGAAGGGCATTGTACGCTAGTGAAATTACTGGGCGAACGAGATTCAAGAACTAATATCTCGAGGTTGGCAACGCGCGAGTGGCACCTACTAATGGTGCTGCAAGCGCTCATAGGCTGCGGCAGCCACTTACCATCAGGTGGGCCGTATGCTTGTTTGCCAACTTCTAACATAAAAAAAAAAACACCGAGCGATTGCCATCTGGCCTCCTTAACCCGAAAGTCATTGAACTTTAAGTTATGTGATAACGACCGGGATCGACAGCTTGACGTGTTCTCCGAGGCAAGGTGGGAGGATCCACAAGAACAAACGCCCAGACCGAAACAGATATTTGTAAGATCAATGGAAACATCTGTCCGAGCGGAAATAGATCCCGCAACATCATTTTATGTCGCCTTATCTTTGCCTCTCTAAAGATAATCTAAAATATTTGAGTGACTTAAGTATTCATAAAAACATCGAATAGTCTTCAAAGAATTATAATTTAGTTGAACGTTTCAGGTTCTTATCTACATAAAAACTATTGTCACTTCATATTTTCTTATAGCTTTAGTTTTTAACGCGTAATTTTGTTCGTGTTTCCTGGCGACAGTAGTTCAAGAAAGCAGCTTAAGTATTTAAATGAAAAACTTTTTATTATTTAGTGCGATTTTATTCCACTTGCTATGATTGTGGCCTTGCTTTTTACTATGATTTTGACCTCGAATTCATAATATTCACAATCTTATTGCTTTTATGATGACTTTATTAAAACTTGAATAGCGCATGGAATGCAGGTTTATATTCAGTCTTTTGGGAAGTTATAGAAAGGCTTTATATCCTTTGTTGTCGCCACTGACCAATCTTTTTTTTATTATATACATATAGTATAATATATAAAATTCTAGTATCGCGTTGTTTGTTACCATACTTCTCTGAAACGGCTCGACCGGTTTTTATAAAATTTTTGTTTGCATATCGGGCAGGGCTGAGAATCGGTCAATATCTTTTTTTACACCCCTTAGTGTATTTCAGAAAAGAAAATTGTAGGAAACAACTTTAATTCTCTCTTTGTTTGTTTGATTTCGTTGCTTTTCCATTAAAGTAGCTATAATTTTTTTTGGTCACTGAACAGATTGAAATAAAACATAACTTATATTTCAGTTGGATCTATGAAAGGGTTCAAATCGTAAAATTAATATTGCAGCAAGAAGAAAAAGTATTTTCAGAACGTTTTTTTTTTTTTTTTTTTTGTTAGAAGTTGGCAAACAAGCCTACGGCCCACCTGATGGTAAGTGGCAGCCGCAGCCTATGAGCGCTTGCAGCACCTTTAGTAGGTGCCACTCACGCTTTGCCAACCTCGAGATATTAGTTCTTAAATCTCGTTCGCCCAGTAATTTCACTAGCGTACAGTGCCCTTCAAACCGGAACACAGTAGTGCCTAAGCACTACTATTTGGCGGCGAATATTGGACACTGCGGTGGTACCTACCTAGACGGCCTCTTGCAACAAAAGACCTACCACCAGTGTGACTGATTGCACTGGTGGAATAATCTCTGTTGTGACAGAGGTTATCCCAACAGCGGGCGATGGGGTCGTCACATCCCGACGCCTTTATAACGTTATAGTTGGGATAATTTTTATCGATCTTTGACTGACTTAGTTCGGTTAATAATTTTGCAATCGTATGTATAAGACAAAGGAGCAAAAGAGACCAAGAGGACGGTCCAGAAAACTTTGAAAATATTGTTGAAAAAGATCTAAGAGCAATAAGTAATAAATTTAACAACATAGAGATCAAAGGCGAGACACGGAGCATAGTGGAGAGTCATCTTAGATGAGGCCAGATCCCACAACGGGTTGTACCGCCATAGGAACTCAGTAAGAAGAAGTAATCAAAAAATAAACTATTAAAGAAAGAGTGACATTATAAAGTACTATTAATTTGTAAGGCGTCGGGAGGTGACGACCCCATCGCCCGCTGTTGGGATAACCTCTGTCACAACAGAGATTATTCCACCAGTGCAATCAGTCACACTGGTGGTAGGTCTTTATTGCAAGAGGCCGGCTAGGTAGGTACCACCGCAGTGTCCAATATTCTGCCGCCAAATAGTAGTGCTTAGGCACTACTGTGTTCCGGTTTGAAGGGCACTGTACGCTAGTGAAATTACTGGGCGAACGAGATTTAAGAACTAATATCTCGAGGTTGGCAACGCGTGAGTGGCACCTACTAATGGTGCTGCAAGCGCTCATAGGCTGCGGCACCCACTTACCATCAGGTGGGCCGTATGCTTGTTTGCCAACTTCTAACATAAAAAAAATATATATATATATTAAATACATATCCACTCTCCCTTTATAGTTTTTTAAAATGTGCTATATGTAAATACAGGTAGTTAGCTATGTGTGTACCGAATTTCATCCCAATCAGTCAAGTAGTTTTTGCGTGAAAGAGTAAAAACATCCATCCCCATCCATCCAAATTTTCACATTTATAATATTAGTTACATTAGGTAGTTAGATAATAGGAAATAGGATAAATTTTATATCTAGACCTAAATATATCTGTACTATTTTTTTCGGAATGTGCATTACTGTTGACCGGAAAGTGATATTCGCGATTCTGGCAGGGTCACAAATATCACTTTCCGCTCGGTGACGCTGTCAAGGCCAGTAGCGCAACTATACACATTCCGAAAAAACTACAGATATATTTAGGTCTAGATATAAAATTTATCCTATTTCCTATTATCTGTACTAAGAGTTATCTATTCCTTATAATAAAGCCTGTATTTCTTTTTAAAGTAGCTAAATTCTGAATGATAAATGCGAGAGTTTGTCTCTCGCGACTATCAATCAATCTTTGTCAACGTTTTTTTCCTGTAATGTAACATGTTTTTTTACAACACAGCGTATATTAAATGTGCTAATATTGTCATATTGAGTTTACTTTATTACTATTTAAGTACTAAGATGATCGAGCTTTGTTTGGGATTTTTTTAATAATCGTGTTTTTGGAAAATAATAATTTTTCTCATAAAAGAAGGAACTTGAAAAAGGGAAAAAATAATCGGACTGTAGACATCTGGACTCGGACCGGGATTTCACTGCCTGAAATCATGGATAAAACGACATTTTCTGAAAATGAATCCATAGAAAGCTACATAGATTTATCGATCCCGAAACCTCCTGCATACTACATGTCATGTAAATCGTTGGAGCCGTTTCCGAAATTCAGATATAATTGCTAGTTTAAAGATATTAGCTATGTAATAGGTGTTTGTTCGACATATATATGTATGTGTTCCTTATTAGTCTAGTCAAATAAGGCCTGAAATATAAAAAATGCATTTTGGATATACTGTACTTTAAGACACGAAAAGAATGTGTGAACGTTTTCATGTCAATTGCGCAACTCTTTATAAAATTGAAATGATTTTTTCGCAATTAATTGAAAGCGAAAAATTGGAAAAAAGTTCCAATTAAAATATGCAGAGCTTGTAATTTTAATTTTACATAAAAACCGTCATATGATTTTTTTCTCCCATTAAAACTAAGCGAGTTAGGCAGATTTTAAATTTAATGGATGAACGTGAAAAAATCCTAGTAGCAAAAAAAATACGTGTCTTTTGATTGCTTAAAAATCTATTTTAGAGATACAATTTTAATTATAAAAAATCTATATATCTTAATTTGTAGATTTTTTTTCATATATTACGTTTATTTTCTAATACGGACCTACGATATTTTAAAATTATTTTAAATATAGTAGTTAGTTCTAATTTGTATTTTTGTATTTTTATTGGTTTTAAGTAAATAGAATAAAAAATCGTCTAATTAAAGTAATTTTTTGGAAGAATATTTTTACTATATATTTTTTTCTTAAAATTTATTATTAGATTTAAATAAAGACGACGACGAGTTTCGACCTTTCAAAGGCTTTTATTACCTTAAGTTATACATTTTGTTCCTGAAAACTATATTTGATCTTAAAACGGTTTTCTTAAATGTGATTAAGTCTGAAACTGTTATCAAAGGAGCCCACTCAACGGTGTTCTTTAGCGATTTGTATGTTAGCCATTTACGTTCAAGCTTTTTAAGAACGCTTAAACCGTATTTAGTTCATTATTTTATATTATTTAGAATTTATTATTTTTAATTTTATAAGCGTGACTTTTTGTTTAATAAATAAACGCTACACACTCAATGCCCCCAATTAGGATAGTTATATCCTATGGCGGGGGACCGGAGATATACACAATGATAATGATACTGTATAGTCAATACAAACATTTGCCCCGAGCGGAAATCCAACCCGCGACCTGGTGCGCTTAAGACAGGTTCACTACCGCTGCTCCACAATGTATTGGGAAACGAAAATGAAAGTTAAAATTAAAATATTTCTTTTGGTTTTATCCCAATTTTTTTACATGACCAGCTTTTTGTTCAGAATATTAGTAATCATATCACTGATTCGAATAACCGTTAATAGGTTTCCTATTACCATTCCGAATAAAAACAATGATTTTATTGTAAATTTACAGACAAAAAAACATACTTGAACAATTATATTTCATATAAAATACATTCAATTGTAAAGCTGCCATTTTTGTAATCAAAACTGTCGCATAGATAAGAGGAAACCCGAGCCCAGGTGCGGACGAAACTTAGCGGTTTTTCCATCTTATTTAGGAAAATAAACGGCTTATATATAATATATATTATTTATAAAAGTTAAGTACATTTTTTTTTCCCGAAGATAAAGAGTTATATGTTTTTTAGTAAAATATATGTTGCCGCATGACGAAGTATATAACATATTTCATACGTTGGATTAGAAAGACAATATTTGAAAAGATTACGAAGAAGATTTCTAACTGAGCGTCACATTGATGGTTAATTAACATTTCACCATACAGAAAATTATTATCGTACCGCATATAAGAGGACGAATAGTTGAAATCCGACGTAGTAGTTACAGTGCTCTGCGATTTATTTCGTTATCTAGTAAAGAGATTAAAAGCATTGTTGGTTATAATAAGTTATTTATAATGCTAACCTACTTGGATATATATAATTGATAAAGGCTTATGGCAACCCTTAGCTGAGTTTAATTCAAAATGAATAATGATAAAACCACAAGCGTGGTTTTATATATATATATAATTAAATGATCTAAATACGATAATGATAATGGCCTGATAATATTATATTTATATTATATTTAAAAAAGCTGTGTGGTAATTCAATAGATTAACTTCAAACAATTATTATTATTTTTATTAAAAATAGAAATTCACCTCCTGCTTAGGAAATCTGCAACCACATGCCCGGCCTCCTAGGGAAGAGAACCGGGTTATGTGGGGTTCATGTCCTTCCATGGAGTCCTTCGACAACTCATGCAGAACGCACTCTGGGGAGAGCTAATGGTGTTGCTTTCAACCTGGGACTGATGGCATTGTCCCGTGCTAGTAAGATTCATCCTGTCTGCACTAACTGTATGTAATAACAACCGTATAAAATTATATCAGACATCAACCGCTAGTGGTCTACGTGCTAAATAAATGCAGTGATCCTGATTAATTAGATTTATATTTTGGGACTATCCGTTTATTTTTACTAATAAAAAAACAGTCGAAAAAATGAGCTGTTCCAATATTTGAACCACTTAATTAATTTATAATCATAATTAAATTAATTAAAAAAGTTAAAAGGAATTTAAACTATTTATATATGTATTATATAATGTAAGGACAAGACCTGACTGTCAGAGGTTTTAGGATGGGAGTTGATATGTACTCCCATCCTAAAACCTCTGACAGTAAGCTGAATTTTTCATATGTGTTGTTTTTAAAACGTAAAGGAGCACTAAGGATGGATCTTTCAAAATTCAACCTTTAAGGGGGTGAAAAAGGGGTTGAAACTTTGGTTTTAGGAAAACAATTTCGGAAAGAAACATGCGTATTAACAATTTCTAAAATTTTAACAATAGGGATTCACAGTTTGTATTAAAATCGTTATTCACCCGGGGGAAGCCGCTGGCAGAATAAATAATATCATTTTGAAATCACGACGAATAAATGTTATTTGATTAAATATCCACTTAATGTATGCAAAGATCGTTACTCTTAAAAGCTTTCTATTATATCAATTTCCTTTTATCTGCCATAGTTAGGTTGAATAAAGTTACGTTTTGTATACTGGGTAATCCATTTTGCGATGTAATTGAATGAATTGGCAAGATTAAAATCAAGTAGGTTGTATTTAGATTTTGTTAAGATTTGGTGTACTATTTCGTATGAAAGGGGACGACTCTATCGGGGATTACTAGTTTACTACTTTCTACAGTTGTGTTGCATTCAGTGGCCAAGAACTTTGAAGGTTTGAACCCTCAGTGTATCTATAAGAAGTATACTATTTAAATATAACAAAGAAAAGGTTTGTTTTTGAACTGTTAAATGGAAATTACAGGCAGTCACATTGGTGGTAGGTCTTTTATTGCAAGAGGCCGGCTAGGTAGGTACCACCGCAGTGTCAAATATTCTGCCGCCAAATAGTAGTGCTTAGGCATTACTGTGTTCCGGTTTGAAGGGCACTGTACGCTAGTGAAATTACTGGACAGAGGAGATTTAAGAACCAACATCTCGAGGTTGGCAACGCGTGAGTGGCACTTACTTACGGTGCTGCAAGCGCTCATAGGCTACGGCAACCACTTAACATCAGGTGGGCCGTATGCTTGTTTGCCAACTTATAACATAAAATAAATAAATAAAATAAATTAATACCATTATATTTTGTTGGAAAACTATTTTTTAAAGAAAGCTTTGATTATATTGAACGCCTTTTATTTTTAGGGGCAATAATATGGCGTACCCACTCAAGCACAAGCTTCGAACTTATTTGGAGGGGCCTTATGAATTTCCTTTTCCTTGCCTATCCGTTTTAGTGTTTTATGTGAATATGTTCTTGTAGTTTATGTTCTTTCAGGACGATGTAAGCTTACTTACCTCTGCGGTAATATATATAGATTATATATAGCATATTGTTATGCGAGCAGATAGGGAACCCTAATTTAAAGTCTAAGTAATGTCAAATTAAAGTCAACGTGGCGCAACCTTACGCTCAACAAAAGCTAATCCTTAAATCGGACAAAGACAGCTTAGCTGTAATTATCGGCACAAAAGCCTTAATATTACTTTGATAAGATTCAGGGCTGGGACTCTATGATTTCGACGACGTTGTGGCGCAGCGGTAGTGAACCTGCCTTAAACGCCACAAGTCACCGGTTCGATGCTCGCTCGGAGCATAATATGTTTGTATTGACCATTCAAACATGTTTTCCAGGTATTTGTCCTTGTCCTTATATGTGTTACCGGACCTCCGATACAGAATATCACTTTCCTAATAGAGGCTGTTGAGTGTGGAGCGTTTTATTTATTTATTAAATAAACAGGCACATCACTAAATTGACCTTGACTTTACCATTATTCTTATCGACTATCGGAAAATAAATTATAGTATGTTGTTAACTTTGGCATTGCTTTCTGATGGATGCTCGGAATTATTCAGTTTGCCCGTTTGAGTCGTTTGGACTTTAGCCAAAACGTATTACGAGTATTCAATAGTAATCAGAAAAATGGAAACTAGTTAAGGTTTTGTGAGGCTACAAAATCGATTTGTAAAAGCCATATGTACGATCCTTGATATTACACGATAATTTATATTGTTCGGATAGTACTACAATTTTCATACAGCTTTGCTCTTCTTCATCCGAGCATTATTCCCGGTATTTTATTTTACCCAGGGTCTGCTTATTACTCTTATCCGGATTTGACAGGTTACTAGTTTTACAGGGAGCGATTGCCATCTGACCTCCGCAACTCATTGGATAAGAGCAAATTACTTATCATGAGTTAACGATTATTATCCGATGTTATGTGATAACAACCGGGACCGACAGCTTAACGTGCTCTCCGAGGCACGGTGGGGAGACCCACAGACAAACGCCCAGACCGAGACAGAAATTTTAACAAACATCTGCCCGAGCGGGAATCGAACCCGCAACCGTCGAGACTTAAGGCAGACACGCTACCCACAACGCCACAACGGTGTCAAGGTTTCATACAGCTTTGCTCTGTTCGTATCATAATTTTTGTGTGCTGTTTCTAAAAATCATACTATACATCCAGCCAAATATCATCAAAATCTGTTCACTATGAACGGGTTTTAACAGTGAAAAAGTTGAGGTCCACTTCGCTTGTGTTCGCATGTGAGTTACTTTGGTGAGTACCTCAAAAACAATAACTAACTTTTAACTCTCCAATTATGAAGCATTTTGTGGAGATGATAACGATTTTAGGAACACTGATCTTACTGTGTCATTTTCTGTGCAAATTCCGTATAGCTTAAAATATATTTGTCATTTATTTTATATTTAATTAATTAATTTTAATTTGTTGGGTACTAACCATAAATATGTTTTACTTGTAGAATGGGTTTATAGAAATTGTTTTTTTTTTCATAATATTTATAAATTACATTAACTAAAGAGTCTGGAATTTCCATTCTAGGCTTTATAAGTTTGCGAAACTATCCATAACGTTTGCATTAGACTTTGCAAATATATAGTGAGGCGACGATATTCCTTCAAGTAATCATAAAACAAATTGGCGAAGATAAACACGCATATTAGTATTTTACGATCTATTATACGATACGACATTATAACTCGATTACGACATATTTAGGGTTTTCCGAAGGCTTTCTTTGGTGATTCTGTTTTCATTGGAATCTATAATATTGACATTGCCATGGAAAGTTATATTACTGAAAGAAAAAACTTGTCAATCTCTGTCGTTGTAGTAGAGTAGCACAAATGAGCCGGCTCGACTGGGGTATTACTACCCTCTAACAGAAAATTTTCGTGCGATGAATGAAAGCACCGGAGGCCCAATCTCTCCTCTTTTGCTCCCTTCCTTTTTCCCCTTCGTATCACTTCCCTCCTATTCCTTGGTTTGGTTTTTCTTGGTATCACGCATGTGATACCATAAGTATAGTTACTATAAATTAAAAATTTAATAAAGAAAACTCTCTTCTAAAGATTCATGTATACTGTCGTTTTTTTTTTTATGTTAGAAGTTGGCAAACAAGCATACGGCCCCCCACCTGATGATAAGTGGCTGCCGCAGCCTATGAGCGCTTGCAGCACCATTAGTAGGTGCCACTCACGCGTTGCCAACCTCGTGGTGATATTAGGTTCTTAAATCTCGTTCGCCCAGTAATTTCACTAGCGTACAATGCCCTTCAAACTGGAACACAGTAGTGCCTAAGCACTACTATTTGGCGGCAGAATATTGGACACTGCGGTGGTACCTACCTAGCCGGCCTCTTGCAACAAAAGACCTACCACCAGTGTGACTGATTGCACTGGTGGAATAATCTCTATTGTGACAGAGGTTATCCCAACACGGGTCGTCACATCCCGACGCCTTTAAAAGACTTATTTCAAGAAGCAACATTTTTCATTATAAAACGATCCATTGGCACACAAAGTGACAAGCAAAAATATACGTTTCCATAATATGATGTAAGTTTCTTACAATGTATGGATATTTTCTCCCTGAAGTGTCTTACATTGCCTACGATATAATGGTAGTGTATATTTTGAGAGGTATATTTTATGTATGTTACGAGACGAAATGAAACCTGACTAACTGTGATTACGTTATCTGTGATTACATTTTCTAAGAGGACGTGCCTCGAGACGAAGACAAAGTTAGTAGATGAAGTGCGAAAATTATTACGTTTAGTAATATTCGAGACTTTGTGAATCGTTTTCGCTTAGATTATATAGAATTCATACTAACTTAATATATATTTTTCGTCGTTGTCGTGTTGGGCTTCAAAGGATCTTTTGTTATATTCGTGGTATTATAGAAACTTTTTCTATCTGAAATAGAACACACAAGCGTAGGAAGTCACACATCAAATAAAAATATAATATAAGCCTCAATAGCTTAACGGTAGAAGGGCCGACTCCGCTCAATGGACGAGAGAGTTGCGGGTTCGATCCTGACTTCCTAGGACTATTATCGTACCCGAGCGTATCACCCTAGCTCAAGCTACGAGCTTATTTGGAGTGGCAATAGGAATATTAGTAGTAGTAGTCGTGATGTGACGACCCCATCGTCCGCTGGTGGGATAATCTCTGTCACAGCAGAGATTATTCCACCAGTGCAATCAGTCACACTGGTGGTCCTTTGTTGCAAGAGGTCGGCTAGGTAGGTACCACCACTGTGTCAAATAATTAGTAGTGTATAAAACCACAAAGCAGTAGTGTCTACGGCATTACTGTGTTCGGGTTTGAAGGGCGCTGTATGCTAGTGAAAATACTGGGCAAAGGAGATTTAAGAACCAATATCTCGGGGTTGGCAATGCGTTAGTGGTTACGGCAACCACTAACCATCCGTGTGTTTGCTTGTCAACTTAGTAACAAAAATGTAATTAGTTTCTTTATTAAAGCGTGTTTATTTGAAACAATTCTATTTAAATCTTTAATGGTATTTAACCTTTAAGTCTAGTGAAATACACGTAATATTTAAACAATATTTATTATTTGTTTAATCAGTTTCTGAAAGATAATCGTAAGAAACGCTGAAATAAATGTAAAACATCCCGTTAGCGTCAGCGCTATTTACAATTTTCTCTATTTTCAAGGCGTGCGTTGTATTGCTTAATTTTTTGCTAGTATTTGAAGGTACGAGTACATTGTTTAATTAATCTTGAATTTGTCCTTGTACTAATCTAATTAAATGAAGAAAGTAAAAACGTTTTTAAGCTATTGCATAGCTTTTATTGCGGGCTTTGAGCGCAGCGACGGAATCGAGAAATTCCGTAACGAAAATAAAACCTATCACTCCCCACAAGAAAAATTATAGCAAATAACTCAATAAATGTATTGGAAAATGATCATGATGATTAAATAATACGCTGACTAATGACCAATTTTCAAAAAATGATATATAACCTTTATACATAATTCTTATATATGCAAAAGATTTTTGTCTTTAACACAAAGAGAATTAAGGCGATTATTCTATAAAGTTAAAGTTATAAAACATATAAATATAAAATGTATCTATTGATGATGTACTTACTTTCCAAATTCAAATATTTTGAATTAGTTGCAAAGTTTCTTACTTTATTTTAATGAAATTTTGAATTATAGACGAAATTGTATCTTATTGGCTTGATATTAATGTTCGATTTCATTTGTATTTCACCATTCATTGGCAGTCCCCGATGGCCACAGGTTTTTTTCATATATATTTTTGATGACAATTTTCACTTTTCTTTTTAGTATTGTTTTTTTTTCAAAAGGACCAGCTAGTACTTAGTAATATTAATAATTGCCTGTGCCCGCGTTACGGCTCGCTTGGTCTCTAGGGTAATTGTTTTTACTGTCCGGAATCCTAATTATAAAATGAAAGTAGCCTAAGTTATTCTCTACAGTATTAGCTATCTACCAATAAAAGTCCTGAGCGGTTTTAAAGATTAACTGGAAAAACAGTTAGAAAGACACACAGACAGGCACCAACTTTAAAAATGGTTTTAATGTTATAAATGACGTATGCATTCAGTACAAGCAGTTATTTTGTATAACAGGAAACCGCTTGCGGATTCGCGATCGTGCCAAATGGTCAGCAGCTCAAGGGAATTCCGTCATACGTATCTGCAATTGCAGGCAAAGTTTTGCATCTTCGAGGAGTTAAAAACAAATTCTCGAGCATTTCATGCCCAAAGTTAATAAGTAGAAATCCTGCAGTAGGGATAATTCTATAAAACGCATAGTGCATGATTTAACCAGAACGCTGTTTTGTTGCTAAAACATAAAACTTTATAAGAGCTGTTTTTTGTCGTTATTAATTAAGAGTATGATTGAATTTATACGCACCGTAAATCCTCCTACATGTTAAAAGCGAAATTTAAAAAATATTCAGAATATGTATAGGTAGTTGTTTGCTGCATAATTTTATTCTTTTGAGAACTTTTGATTGCAAATGTTCGTTGAACTTTTATATGTTTTATAACACGATTAACTAAATACAAAGAAATTTTTTGCACTGAACCGAAAGACAGAGATGATAAACCAACTAAAATCAGGCGTCATAAGTACGTCCTGCAAGATCATGACAATTGGAACTGATTACTTTAGTCAATGCCCGTTACACAGCACAGACTCGCACACAACACACAACACGCACACCCACACGCACGTTGGTTCGCACGTCGCGACGCGCTCACACCGTCGGGTGAGTCCATCGATTAGAATGTGGAGCGTCGCCTCCAGTCCCAATGATGTCCATAACCGTGGTTTGGCCTCGTTGGAGGCAACCTATGGACGAAATCAACTTTATAACAACAACTTTATGACAATACACAAACGGAAAAATAGCTCGAGTTCATAAGCTCTTACATTTTCAGGGACATACACGAATTATTTGAGTTTTTTTTTTTTTTTTTATTATTATTTTTTTTTTTTTTTTATTTATTTATTTATTTTTTTTTTTTTTTTATGTTAGAAGTTGGCAAACAAGCATACGGCCCACCTGATGGTAAGTGGTTGCCGTAGCCTCCATTAGTAGGTGCCACTCACGCGTTGCCAACCTCGAGATATTAGTTCTTAAATCTCGTTCGCCCAGTAATTTCACTAGCGTACAGTGCCCTTCAAACTGGAACACAGTAGTGCCTAAGCACTACTATTTGGCGGCAGAATATTGGACACTGCGGTGGTACCTACCTAGCCGGCCTCTTGCAACAAAAGACCTACCACCAGTCTGACTGTTTGCACTGGTGGAATAATCTCTGTTGTGACAGAGGTTATCCCAAGAGTTTCATCGTATCATTTTGATAAAAAAATAATTTAAATTCTTTTTAGATTGATTTGACGCTTTTTACGGTTATAAACCTACCTTTTGCACAATGCACATGGCTTTATAAAATACGTAGAGAGCGTTGGTATATATTACTAATTAACGTTGGGCTAAAATCGTAAGTTCAACTAATGTAAGGTGCTTTTAACCTGCTTTTAACGACGATAGCCGTGGGCTTAATTTCCGCTCATAACAGATCTTTATATTAATTATATTAGCGTTTGTTTCTGTTTTCACAACCGTTGTGGCGTGTTAGTAGTGAAGTTACCTTTAGCCTCAATTATCGCGGGTTCGATTCCCGGTAGAACAGGAGGTTTGTATTCATCTTACAAACGTCTATTTCGGTTTGGGTGTTTATTCTTATGGGGATCCCCACCGTGCCTCGGAGAACATGTTAAGCTGTCCTGATTGTGCTGCGTGTGACATAATCTTATAATGTACTTTATGTTTGAGTGAGTAGATGTATCACTCACAATTTATCTATACTAAGAAGCCAATTTATGAGAGGTCACTGCGTGTGTAGCACTTTATTATTTCTGCGTATGTAAAATAGCAAACAACGAAAATAAATGCACTCAAGCAAAGGGTACGTACCGGAATTAGTGTTTGATGTGGGTCAATTGGGATCGTAACCATGGCAACCGTATATATTATTCAAAACGAAAATCAGTGATGCTAACTCAATGCTCCATTACATTTGAAACAAATTGCTTGGAATTAGTGTTATTTTTTTTACGTTTTTGATTTTAAAATAGTGCTTAGGCTTTACTGAAGTAATATCTAGTATAACGACACGAGTCGGACATTAAAGAACATTCCTCACAACCCAGTGAAGGCAATTGTTCTATTTTTATAGTGTTGAAGACACGGGCAATAACTGTTACGTTTTAATTATTACCGGCTGCGCACTCACTTGCCCGTGTGCCTATTTGCTTGTAGTAGCTTCGATACACACGCATACATACACAGCATAGCGCATTTCGTTACGTGAAGATTTCTACTAGACCGCACTACACGTAAACCGCGTTAAGGAACCTTGTTCCAAAAATGGCATCAGATGAAATAAAATATACATTAAACAAAAAATACAAAATGGATTTGTTAATTCTAACCAAATGCCAAATAATATTAAAATGGAAATATTCTACTTGTAAGTGTAAAGTAAAAGAAAGTATTCTAATAGTTAGAGGCATACCAAAAGCACTCTTTTTAAGAGCTCTTTATAACAGAATTTTAATGTGTAATATAAATTTTTTAAGTAGTCGCGCCGTGGCTAGATGTTTGCGAAAATTTTCAAGCAGTTTCTTAAAAACTGTATTTTTTATTCAATATAGTGCTGCTTATTTTCTAAGAAATATTAATTATTCATCCATAAGGATTAGATTGACTTTTATAAATTCACGTTTTAGAGTAAAATTTTTGAAGAAAGAAAGAAAAATATTTTTATTAAATCCTACGTCACATTTAGCGTTCGCGTTGCTAAAATATTTCCCTCGTTCATTATCATCATTATCTTTGACATTGTTTCTAATGACAAGTAACATTTAAAATTCTAATAAAATTTCTCATTTTAAATGATATAGATTAACATAACTTTTCTGCTAAACTCCTCCTAAACGGCTAGACCGCTTTGAATGATTTTTTTTGTATGTATGTATATACTATATTTTTTTATTTTTTTATTTTTTTATTTTTATGTTAGAAGTTGGCAAACAAGCATACGGCCCACCTGATGGTTAGTGGCTGCCGCAGCCTATGAGCGCTTGCGGCACCATTAGTAGGTGCCACTCGCGCGTTGCCAACCTCGAGATATTAGTTCTTAAATCTCGTTCGCCCAGTAATTTCACTAGCGTACAGTGCCCTTCAAACCGGAACACAGTAGTGCCTAAACACTTGCCATTTGGCGGCAGAATATTGGACACTGCGGTGGTACCTACCTAGCCGGCCTCTTGCAACAAAAGACCTACCACTAGTGTGACTGATTGCACTGGTGGAATAATCTCTGTTGTGACAGAGGTTATCCCAACAGCGGGCGATGGGGTCGTCACATCCCGACGCCTTTAATTTTAATGTTCAATATTAATATTTTAGGCTATTTATATTATATTAATTGAATGTTTCTAAAGAAATACTAAATTATATAGCAACAAATTTAAAGTGAAACTCCGGTGCAGTTGG
Source organism: Hestina assimilis (assembly GCA_023373885.1). Lineage (NCBI taxonomy): Eukaryota > Metazoa > Arthropoda > Insecta > Lepidoptera > Nymphalidae > Hestina > Hestina assimilis. The sequence continues at coordinate 4,541,628 of CM041741.1, read as the reverse complement.
GCAGGCTGATGACGTGAAGAAGGTAGGTGGTATTGGCTGGATGAGAACAGCAGAGGACAGAATGTTGTGGCACACCTTGGGAGAGACCTATGTCCAGCAGTGGATTGATAGATGATGAATGATGTTTAGTAAAATATAAGATTGAGTAAGTCAGTTTATCATTTTATATTTAAGAATGAATATTTTTAACATTTCAAACGAGAAATAGGTCTCCGGTAATATTTATGTATTTTATATATTTTTATAACGCCACTATATTGTTCGAGTACTCAAATTTAAAATGTTCATAAAATTACCCACCTACATTTCGAGAACTTAGTTATTTTAATATATTTTATTTATATTTTATTAAAGCCCCTGCTCGATTTATTTGAAAGCCATTATGTTATGAACGATTGACCTAGCTCTGTTTATTGACGGCTTAAGCGTAAATATAGACATGCAAGTTTTTGGAAATAAAAATCCATAATTATTAGGTAGGTACGAAAAATGTATGTTTTAACTGAGGATATATCATTATATATTCTAAATCAAAGTCCACCGTCGTGTCTGTTTTTTTCTGTACGCGATAAACTCAAAAAGTACTGAATAGATTTTCATGCGGTTTCTACTGATAGTCATTTACGACGAAGGTTTACGTTTAGGTGATCAATTCGTTAAGATTTGTGTAATTTAATTTTTACTTATTCTAATGTACTGTTCTTAATATAAAAAAATGGTTGAAACGTGATGATAATTATTAAAAATGACAGAACAAGTAAAGTAGAATCCTTTGCTGCCACGACCGAGTCTGCTAGTTTCTCACCCAATAGCAAGCAAGCAAGCAAGGAAGCAAGTGGGTATAAATATATGTAAGATGCTTTCAAGAATAATAATAATAGTAGTCCGGGTATATAGTTGTCGATTTAAGGAGTAGTTTTCTACTCCTTAAATCGACAACTAATTTAAAGTTTAAGTAGGAACAATAGTGTAGTAGTAGAACCATGCACTTTCCAGTGTGGGATAAATAACACTATCACTATAAATAAAAGTCACTTACTGTTATAATGTTTATATTCGAGTCCACATAAAAATCAGAAGTATACAGATAATCACACAATAGTTTTACAGTATATTAGCTTACAAGCATAAAGAATATAGCACAAGAAGGCACATGAATTTACGAAGAGGAGAAGAAAATAAAGCAGAAAAATATGCAAAAACTCTTAAGCGTATAGATATCGAATGTCATGCGTAAACAAAAGAATGCTCGCACGGGGCATGCGCTTTCGCACGGGGCCTAAGATGCTGCTGCCTGTGCCACTAATAATGTGGGCGTGATTATCCCACATCACTCTCCCGATTATCCCACACCAGCACAAATAGGTCGTCTCGACCGGGGCAGTACTACCCTCTAACAGAAAATCGGCATAATGTAACAATATCAGTAGGTACTTGCGTTTGCTGTTGCGTTTCGCGCAATCAGTGAGAGCGTCGGAGGCCCAGTCTCCCACCCCCTCTGTTCCCTTCCTTTTTTCCTTCTCATTACTTCCCTCGTATACCTTGGGTTGGCAACGCGCATGTCGTACTTCAAGTGTCACAAAATAGGTTATGGTGACTGCTTACCATCAGGCGGAAAGTATGTAATAGAAAAAACTGAACAAAGTACTTCAGACCAGTCGCCAATAATTGTAACTTAGGAAGTTTTAAAGCTTTTATGGGTACTATTCTAAAAAACCGTAAAACCTTGCTATGCTTGGATTGACAAAATACGAGTAGTTAAAGTGATAATAAAACAGCAACAATGTTGCGGGAAATAGCTTTCCACTTGAAGTGGGTTATGACGTATTTAGGTGCACGTTTTTAAACTAGTCACATGCAGGTAATAACTAATCTTCGTCCCAGCATTATTTCCGGTATTTTATTTTATCCAAGGCCTGCTTATTACTTTTATCTGGATTTACAGGTTACTAGTTTTTTCACATCTGACGTCCACAACGTAAGGTGCGAATCAGTAACTCATTGGATAAGAGCAATTTATTTATCAAGAGTTAACGATTGTTATCAGGTGTTATGTGATAACAACCGAGACCGACAGCTTAACGTGCTCTCCGAGTCACGGTGGACCAGACCAGACCAACAAGGACAAACGCCCAGACCGAAACAGATATTTATAACAAACCGGGCGGGAATCAGAACCCGCAACCGTCGAGACGAAAGGCAGACTCGCTACCCACAACCCCACAACAGTGTCGTAAGTAATAACTAGTATAACGTATAAATGGTACCAACATCAGCATTTTATTGAAAAACAAAATTGTTGCTGAAGTTCATTTCAAGGCATTCATAGCACCTACGTGTATTTAGAGAATCGATTTTGCTTAGAAAAGATGTTGGCTAGTTTACTACAAAGGTAACAAGGAACCTTATTAATATTATTATGTGTGATGTTTTGATCTTTGGATGTTTGTTACTCAATCGCGCAAAACGCTGTTGGGATAACCTCTGTCACAGCAGAGATTATTCCACCAGTGCAATCAGTCACACTGGTGGTAGGTCTTTTGTTGCAAGAGGCCGGCTAGGTAGGTACCACCGCAGTGTCCAATATTCTGCCGCCAAATAGTAGTGCTTAGGCACTACTGTGTTCCGGTTTGAAGGGCATTGTACGCTAGTGAAATTACTGGGCGAACGAGATTTAAGAACTAATATCTCGAGGTTGGCAACGCGCGAGTGGCACCTACTAATGGTGCTGCAGCGCTCATAGGCTGCGGCAGCCACTTACCATCAGGTGGGCCGTATGCTTGTTTGCCAACTTCTAACATAAAAAAAAAAAAAAAAAAACCTATTGAACGGATTCGACTGACTTTTTATACTAGAAAAATGTAATGTTAATGGATTTTCCAAAAATTAACAACAGGTCAAATTGGACATCCAGACTAATTAACACATGTTAAGTTTGTATCGGGAATAATTTGCTTATAATCCAATAAAGGTGGCTAATTAATAATCGATTCAAGCGGACGAAGCCGCGGGCAGATACTAGTATAATAAAATTATCTGCGTAGTTAGTAGCTTGTAATACACCAACGGCATCGCCGAGATTTGGCATCAGGCAATGAGTGTCTATTACTGTTGCCTTGACAGCGTCACCGGTGGGGGGCTGGGTCAGGAGACCTCAGCCGGTAAAAGACTGACAGCCCGCGTGGAGCTCAAGTTGAATCCGTCTCAAGGGAGGTCCCCTCCTCCTGCGAGATCATGCCTAGGCTTGGGACGTCATCGGGATGGAGGGAGCTCTCTGGAGCACAATCTACCGTACGCGGCGTGTCGCTCGCCGTCCGGAGTAAGCGATCGAATTGGTGTTATATCGGGTTTTTCGAAATAAGTCTTCGCCTTCGCCGGCGGAAATACAAGAATCTATAAATAATAAATTATTAGAAGTAAATACGCTACGATTGGTTATAATCGTGAATACGATCAGTTACACAATTTATAACTCTTCCTAAACTTTTGCTTCAGATTTCGGTGAAACCGATAAATATCCGCATATAATCTAACTTTGTTAATCTCCAAACAACTTTTTAGATAAAATTCGTACGAGAATATAGATAAACTAGTTATCTACTTCCTCCAGTGTGATTCAGTGGCGTGAGGACAAGCAATTTCCGAGGGTCACGGTCAATTTATGTAGTCGATGTAATCAGTGGCTTGATAAGGAAACCAGTAATGTATCTCCTAAGACCGATATGGAATAATAATTTAGTTTTATGTTAATGTAGAATTTAAACAGCTAACACTCACGTTCAATCGGTTTAAGTACCGACTAGTTTCGGACTCATCGGACTCGAGACGGGTTGCGACCGCGAACGTAGCCCACTCACCCTGATGCAGGACCTCCGATGAGTCCGAAACTAGTCGGTACTTAAACCGATTGAACGTGAGTGTTAGCCGTTTAAATTCTACATGAAGTTAATTATGTCTCACAATAGTTTTAATAATTTAATAGTTTTATGTTGATTGGCATAAAGTTTTTTTTATAACCCTAGCCTTGGTTTCTACTGTTGTAGCGTAGCTGGTAGCAAGCCTGTTTACACTACGACTGAAAATTGGAGTAAAGTAAGAGAGTACTGTTGTGTTTCGCGCGGTGAGAACGCCGGAGGCCCAATCACCAACCTTTTTGTTCCTTTTTCCTTCTCGTCCGTTCCCTCCCATCCCGTGGGTTGCAATGCGAATGTAATCAAATGTTTCACCAGCCCTCATAGGTTGAGGCGACTGCTTCCCATTCGGCGGATCGTATGCTTGTTTGCCAACCGTCATGAAATAAAAAAAGAAAATTGGTACCTACTGTTTTAAACACTTTCTTTATAAGACAAGAGCTTCTGGCAGCGGCTTTGCCCGCGTTAATAACTTGAATTTGAATCTTCATTTCACCTCTTCAGTTGAGGAATTTCAGAAAATGTTAAAACACGTCTTAATCTTTAGCCCAAAATCCTTTTCACCTATTCGATTACCGATGGGTTGAATTCCGAAACATTGTTTCCTTGTGCTCGTTTACGTTTTAAAAAGAACACCTGCGAAAAAATCAGAAAAAAAGTATTTAAAGTTTAGGCTAGGCATGTAATAATGCCATTTGTATGCCATGTATCGGATTGAGTTTTCAAACATGTTCAAAATTATATGTAATTTAAATCAAAAGCATTATAGAGTATTCATATAAACTTCGAAGCAAAATAATTTTCTACATGTTTTTAACCCCGTTAGAACACGAAACATCTTTTATCAATTCTGTTAAAAAAGGATAATGCAAAATTTGAAGTAGATTGGACCAAGGAATCACGTTTTCCCATACAAATTGTGCCTCCCTTTTTTACCCCTTTAGAGATAGAATTTCGGAAAATCCTTTCTTATCGGATGCCTATGTCATACAAAGAACACACCCTCCAAGTTTCAGGTCTCTACAATCAGCGGTTTAGGCTATGCGTTAATTCGACCGGCGTTCAGGACAAAGCCTTATATATATATATAGAAGATAGAAGAAAAAAGAAAGATAATAATACACAAAATCATATTAGTGAGATAATATAATTCTTATAAAAATAATGATTCTTTAACAAAACACATTTTTCAATCTACCGCGCTACCGTGTCCTTGTTTTCTTTGTAACTTTATTACACACATGGGAATTGGATAATATAAAGTAAAGGAAATTCATTCGCCATAAATTACGTTCAAGGTAAGAAAAATGGCAATACCATGTGATAATTCAAGTGTTTTGTACATTATTATAATAATGTGTTTCGATTTGTTTGTGCGGGATCGAATAATCAATTGAATTGTCTAATTTTAATTTTAATCTTTCTTTTTTCTCTTTTCAATTTAAAAAATGAACTATAATTAAAAGTGAAATTTTAAAGAAGAATAACGTTTAGGCACACTTCGTTACATGAGAGAGACTTCAGGACGCTCATATAGGTCTTTGACTTATCTTGATAAGCATGATAGCAGTCAGGACCGATTTTTACGTGTACACGGAGACGCTTAATTAGAATACAACTATGCGATCACTCATCCATTTACCGACTGCCCTTAAAGTTATACTCGAGTGTGCGTGAGTCGGATGATCTGTAAATCTGTAGGTTAAGCAATTTTCGGCTCAGCTCAATTTTCTGTTAAGCTCAGTCAATAGATGAACGACCGTATAGTGGTATTTCAAATGAGCATCTCCGTGCTTTGTAGAGCAAGTAAAAATTTGTTATCAATTTGATAATAGTCGAAAAGTCAAGTAAGAAAGAGAGAGAGTCAGTACGGTGTTGCAACCGTTTACCATTAGGTGGGTCGTTACATTATATTGATATACATTCTCGCTTGCAAACATAATCGCATAAAAAATAAATAAAAAAACAAAAATTTTAAGTAACCCCCAAAAAACTCTAAAATATATATAACTATCATCACAGTCATAAATACCCATCGTGCGTCGAAGGTCCCTTAGAAATAATAATCATAAATTGTAGCTACGAACCGTCTCGATCACGTTTGCTTTCAAAATATAAATAAAAACACATCAAAATCGGTTAAAAAAAGGAAATTGAAATTCTAGTAAAGTTTTGATATACATCAAATAAATTGTTTTAATAGATCAGGGTTTTGATTACTGGGTATTGACAAACGATTGATTGATAACGTTATATCGTGTACACAAATAGTTAAACTGCATCAACACGAGCCTTTTGATTTCTGTAAAATTAATATATAATATATTATATTTTTTCTTACCTTAATGAAAAGTTCACTTTTAATCCCTGGTATGACGGAAAAAGGGAGAGGTGCAAGGGGGTGTAAGCCTTTGATTGGTATAACGAGCCAAAAGTACTTTATGTCATTCTGTCAAAAGTAACGAAAGCCTACGGTCAAAAATATTTTTGAAAGCTATATAATAAAAAGGGACATGTGTACAATGTACAGGACATTGTGTATTTAGGTCAAGCAGAGTATTATAGTATGTTAGTTATTTCACAAAATATGCGCCAATAAATACCAAAAACCAACACCTTAATATAAAATAGTCAATTAAAAACTACATATACATAGTTATAGAATGTTTGTAGTGTAGAAATACATTAATTTACACCTAGCGTGATATTATTGGAAACGGCAAACCACTAAAATACCACGTTACCAATAAATAATTATCGGTTAAGTGTGGGGTAGACCACGCACGGTTGAGACCGAAGGGGTCCGTAGCTGGATTGCAACTTACGTTCTTTGTATAATGTGTGGCTTATTAGAGTGTTTACAAATTAAATCTATAAAATAAGATAGAATTTCATACTAACTTTTATAAATAATATGAAAAGTAAAGTTATTTAAAAATGTTCTGTCTCAAAAACTAATAACCATGTCTTCATCAAAATTTTCTCAATCTCATTAAATCAATACAAAATAAAATCAAAATTAAACATTTTATTTAGTAATGTATTTATAGGTTCATACAATACTCCTATTAAGTGTATGTTTAGATAGAGCCAATAGTTTTCGAGTAAATAGGCTGTGATATACGCACATGACAAAGACAAGCTTGCGTTTTTGTCCTTTAGCTACTGAACTCTAGAACCAGCAAAAACTACCTTCAATAACTGAATCCACATTGCTATACTATTGCAAGGATTGAAGGATAAATAGAAACGTTTATTTTGTATTTACGTGTTTATTTATTTTAGATAATGCTTAAGAATAAAGACTCAAAAAAATTACAAAATGAATTTGCAGTAATGCACCAAACATACCACGATGTAAGTAATTTATTGTTTAGTAATTTTTTTCTGGGGTGGACATGTTTTTCGTAATGCTACAACGCTTGAAGCGCATCAATTGGCGGACAATCTCAACGAGACTAAAGAGATTGCAACAACGTCATGCTCCTCCATTCGTTTAAATATAAATTAATTTTTACATCTAATCTTGCTGTAAGTGCTACTGACATAATTTTAAGCGCATTGTTACTAACACTACGGAACTGCGGTCTAATTTAAATAAATATAATTATTAATATAATATTATTAATACTATTACTATAATTTATATTCACTTATTCATAAATCAATAATTTATTTTATTGATTTATGAAGAAATAAACAAGATTGGATTTTTATTTGATTTCAACTTTACGTACACTTTAAAAACTTACATGAAGACACATACATAAAGACTAATGTTTATATCAAGTTTTATTTAATAGACTTATAACATGGTATAGGAATTTTTGGAAATAATGACCAAAATGATTCATTGGTCACGGTGGATTGGAATAGTAGGCTTGGAGCGATTTAAATGGAAGCTATGGGGCTTTCTTTTACTAATTCTACTTCTTACCATAGAAGGTCAAGCTATTTGGATGTTAGTGAAAGCATTTGCTGGATGGGCCAAGGATACTACTGGACGAAGTAAGTTAATAAAATTATGTAAATCTTTGTAGCTAGTTATTTACATATCTTGCAAAGTTTTAGCAATATTGAGAAGCATTAAAAATATAGATCCCTCGTAGATATATTTTTGACGACGGACGAAGTTCCCTACCATGTGTTGACTTACGAGAGCGAGCTGGCAAAAACCGTTTTGGAAAGCGTTGCCAGAAAAGAAAAGTTACCATGCGTTGTTTGGTTGCTTTTTGGATTGGGGTGCCAATGGCATTGGGTGGGCTAGTAAGTGGTGGCATGGGTTGTAAAGGCAAAAGATGGTAAGGGGTGGCAAAGGATGGCCAGGGGTGACAAAGGGTGGTAAAGTGTGGCAAACGGTGGCAAAGCGTTATTTTTTTCGTACTTATTTCTTTATTTAAAATAAGAATGAAATTTCAGGAAGTATTACTGCAAGATTAGCAGGAACCATGCTTTACACATCAGCTTTACTATGCTTGACACAATGCTGGAGACTGTCTAGCTCGTGGATTGAAGTGTCGAAATTCTGGGCATTAATTGAATGGTCACTAAATATCAAATATGTATCCCCGGATAAGACTATAAGGAAAAAGATGTATAAGATTGTTTTCTTTTTTGGTAGTTTCGCTGCAAGTAAGATTACTATTTTTTGATTAGTCACAAGCTTTTGTAGCAATTTTAAGATTTTTTACCTAGCCTATCTAATTTATTTTCGTCTGTTTCTCATTCTATTATGATTTTTATACTCAAAACTGTACTGCAGTAGAAGCTAAACTAAGAGCTAACTAAAGGGGCAAAATCCCAAACAAAATATTTTGAGGTACATAGATGCCTCAGTAAAAATATTCGTCATGATAAATTGCAAATTATAACAATTGCTTCAGTCAAAACGAAATTAGAGGTATTGTGTAATATCTAATTTCAGTTGAGCACCTATTAGCCATGGCATCTTCGATTGATTTTGAATGCAAGCTATCGCATTGTTTGCGAAAATATATTTTGCAGTCACATGGATTTATGATTTTGGAGCGTAAGTTAGATTTACTTTTTTATGTTAGGACATTAATTCAAAGATATTTATATCTTAATTATATAAAGGGAAGTTTGAAAGTAGCGTCAGTGATTAAAAAATTAAGAAGTGGACGATTATCCTGGTAGGGACATGTTTTGACGACGTTGTGGCACAGCGGTAGTGAGCCTACCTTAAGCGTTACAGGTCGCGGGTTCCATTGCCGCTCGGAGCAGATGTTTGTATTGACCATACAAGCATGTTTCCCGATCTGGGTGTGTTTGTTCTTGTCATTGTCAATGTATCCGGACCCCCGACACAGGATATCACTATCCTAATGGGAGCCGTTGAATGTGAAGCGTTTATGCGACGAGAAGAAAGCCATTTGGCTCAAAGAACGATGGACATGAAAGTGAGCGGTAATGCAAGGAAAAGAGAACAGAACGAGACTTGGACGAAATGCGTGGAAAGGGAGTGAGTGAAGAGATGTCGAACGTTAGAACAGAATGGAAGAAGACGTGCTGTGCCTACCCCACTTAGCGTGGTATAACGGCAAGAAGGACAACAGCTATAATAATATTTTTTTTTCCGGAATTAATGTCTATTTCTGTTGGTCCTAGTGGCTAATAGAAATTTAAAAAACTTGAGAGGTGTCACCCGGATGGAACGAAGTTCCTTTCGATTAATTGGTGAAGGAATTGTAATAAAATTTGATTATTAAAATTAATTCAATAATTAATTAATTTAATTATTAAAAACAATTTTTTTTTTATAATCGTCGCGACACCACACTGTTCAATGCGAAATAGAAAGACGAAACGAAAATAACTGGCTTGATTTCTGTGAGATCTCACACAGAAAGCAAGCCAGAGAGAGAGAGAGAGACAGACAGAGAAACACGTGGACGCCGCACGGCTTACAACTATAGCAAAAAGTGTCGTTACAACTTTTATCTTAATTTTTTCCGTCCACCCCCCTTCGCATCGCAACGCGCGATAAGGTACTTCGTTCCATACATAAATATGATTTTAAAAATATTTATACAATATACTACAGATAATTACTCCGACTGGATAGCCGTTCCTCTCCTCTTTATGAACATAATTGCTACATTTCTTTGGAATCTCCGCGATTTAGTAATCATCCTAATGAGCGTGGGCTTAACGTCGCGATATCACAGGTTGAATCAATCCGTTAAAATTGTGGCAAACAAAATAAAACGACCCAAGAAATTGAGTAAAGTAAATAACGTAAGTAGTTTTATTTTATTTTATTTTTATTTTTTTATTTTATTGAAATAGGAAAACTTACAGCTTATTTTAAACTTACAATAAATGTTTTACATATATTACTTAAAACTAAAGCCACTTACAAGTTTTCACAAATAAAAAAATAAAAATAAATTTTGTTCAAAATCTTGTTTCAGAAATCAGTAATACATATTATAAATCCGAAAGTTTTGTTGTGATACTTTCCTAAGTGCCTAAGTGCCGCTGAACCTGTTACAATGAATTTTGATACAGATATAGATGGGAATGATGGTTCTAAGCTACTTTTTGTCACGAATATAAAGCTGTAGTGAGTGAAATAGGGAATAATAATGTACATATATGGGGAACCAATTATTTCTATATCGCATTAAAGGCAAGGCCGCGGGCAAAAGTTTGTGAGCTAGTAGTTCTTGAACTAGGCATTCTTTATTCAATCAAAAAATGTGATTGCTTAGTTCTTTATAGTGATACTTTTGAAATAAGTCAATTCAAGGTAATTCAGCAAATATTTGCGCAAAGTCGATCTTGGTTTTTTACAACTGACCGATCTGAATATACTTTGAATGTTGTATCTTTTTAGGATGACGACTATTTAAAAACATACATTTGGAGAAAAATTCGAGATGCATACGTTAAACAGTCTATATTGGTGCGCAAAGTTGACAAATCATTGGGTGTACTGGTCCTTTTGTCTGCGTTGTTCAACTTTTATTTTATTTGTCTGCTATTATTCCTGAGAGTTACGTAAGTTTTTATAATAATCAATTATCATGACACATAATTAATTGTGATAAGTCTCAAATAATACTGTCTCCTTTAACTTTATTCAAACAGTCAAGGTTGATGCTTGATGGAAAGAAATTACCGTAGCTTGTGTTGTGTGAGGGAGTTACCCGATCGAGGCGGCCTCTTCAGATCTACAGCAGCAAATTTTTACTGCACAGATTATAATTTTTTTTTATATAATAATATTTTTTTTATATACTAATATTCTTTATATTAGCAATGCTTTTTACAAGGCATTACTAATATTCCTATTGCCCCTCCAACTAAGCTCGAAGCTTGTGGTAGGAGTGGGTACGACCTTTTTTCTTTAGTCATTCTCAATATATCGTAGGTTGTCTGGAAGAAGGTTTAAATATAAATATAGGTAATACAAATAAGACCACCTATTTGTATAACCTATATTTATATTTAAACCTTATTTGTCTGTTTATTTTTTTTATTTTTTATGTGGTGTACAATAAAGAATATTCTATCTATATATCTACGACAATAGCCCAAGAGGGTCAGGATCGAACCCTCGACTCTCGCGTTAACAGAGCTTAGCCTATTTGATTTCTTATTTATTAAAATTGATATGTGGTGAAAAGTTTCTTGTAATTTTCCAGTCATGGCATATCATTAGATTCATTGAGACAAGTATATCATACAGTGTCTCTTATATGGATATGTGTTCGGACTGGTTACACGGTGCTCGCTGCTGCTGATGTTAATAACAGTTCTACCATAGCTTTGCCTTATTTGTACGAAATCCCTGCGGAGTTTTTTAATATTGAGGTAATTTCTATTTTCTTGTTCCTACCGGTTTATTGTGCCTGTGATCTTTATGTTAGTTTTTATTAATATGGAAGATTTTTGTATAAACAATCTTATATCAATAATTGATATTTTATAATTTAATAATATACATATTATATCTACTTATAATGTTAAATAGAATAATGTATTAGTAGCACTTAGGATAAAAAAAAAACTACGGAATCCCTAGTATCCCTAGTAGGGGTGTACATCTATCTGTATTTTGTATGTATTTTCACTGATATTTTTATCAGTAATTGGTCCACCATTGTAGTTTTTATTTTTATAGAGTTTACGTACTATATAAATCAAGTTCAATAAATTTCAATCAATTTTAATAGTAGTGTATATTAGGTTCACATCGTACATTTTGAAATGATAGTGGTTTTTTTTTTTAATAATTATCATATATTTATTGAGATTTTTTGTAACTTACATACATAATATAAGTTCCCGGAATCGTTTTGATTGTAGATAGAAAGGCTTCAGAAACAGCTGAGCAATGACTATGTAGCTTTGACTGGGATGGGCTTCTTCAACTTAAATAGAACTTTCGTGCTACAGGTAACTAACTACTTTATACTTTATTTGTACATACATTAATTACATTAAGTCGTTTAAAAAAAGGAGAAGGTTATCAATTTGACTGTATTTTTTTTATGTTAGTTATCAAATTACTTTGTAAGCTGGTGCTTTCCGTGTGGTCCTTAATGGTATTAAATTTGTATTAATCATTAGGTACTGTGATATTATTCGTAACTGAAAAGTATAAAATAAATTATTTCTTTGAAAAAATACCGACTTCTTTAAATAATAAAATAAATATTTTCTACAACAGAAGTCAGTGCCATATGTGGCGACCGACTTCTGTTCTAGAAACGACTTATTTATTTCTTTTTAGTTTTGAAGTTGGTATTCTTTTATTTTAAGAATTATTTTATATTTGATTTGCTCAAGTTTATTGTGATTGTAATCGGTATCTTTAAGACTCTTGTGATAATATCGCCTTCTTTTCAGATGGCGGGCGTTGTAGTGACTTTTGTATTGATCTTAGTTCAATATGATGGTTCCGATGATCAAGTTTTAACAACAAATACAACAATAATATGATTTTATGTAACTAATAACTTTATAAGAATTAAATAAAAATTACACTTAAATTGATTATATTTTATTGTATATACTTTGTAAGTAAACCGATTTTGTTGACGGGACGAATTTTATAATAGAAGTCCGGCATCCTAGGGAGAAGAACCGGTTTATGTGGTAACATGACCATATGTTAACTCTCGCAAAACGATCCAGCGTTAATTAAACTTAATATAATGGTACAAAAACACTATATATATATAAGTTAGTTTTTACACAGAGCGATTGCCATCAGCTACGCAACCCAAAGGCCGAACCAGTAACTCATTGCATATGAGCAATTTACTTATCAAGAGTTAACGACTATTATCAGATATGTGATAACAACCAGGAGCGGCAGCTTAAAGTGTTCTCCGAGGCACTTTGGGGAGGCCCGTAACGACACACGCCCGGATTGAAGATATTTTTAAGATCAACACAAACATCTGCCCGAGCGGGTATCGAACTCGTAACCACCAAAACAAAAAGTCTATATAGTGAAATAAATAATAATATGAACGCGGCACACTCAAAGATAATTTTAATCGTCTCGAAAAATTCGTTCAAGTTGAGAAAAGCCTTGTGAATAAATTGATTGGAAATTTTCATAATTTTAGCTTAAAGTAGAATAACAAACAGAACAGAGAATGATTTTTCAGTTTTCGATAACAATGTCCTTATATTTTTGTGTAAAAATCTCTTTTCTTTATAATTTCATCATCGAATTTCTCATACAATTTCCTACGATGGATAACTAATTTTACGATGATATTTGTCATGCGTCAAATGCGAAAGTAGGCAACTTCATTATGCATAATCTATGTCCATTACCGTGCGTTATCACTATTGATATTAATCAAAAAACTTTTTATTACTTTATAAATGGACGCAAATAAACAATACCATGTCAACTCACACGAATGTCATTTCGGGAAAAACGCGTTTGAAAACAAACAACAAACAAACAAACGTTTGCATTGAACAACTTGCTTTACATGGATTTTTTTTAATGTATTAGTCAAGTTTTTGGCAATTTCAGAATTATGTAAGTTATATTAGTTATTTTCACAAAAAATAAAATAAAACCCAAAACGTTTAACATAATACATAAATAGCTTTATTAAAAAATGGCTTTTTTAGAAGTTTTAAAGCTTAAAATCCTACAAATATTAAAGAAAAATGTTCGGCAGCCATTTACCAACACTTCTGTATATATATGTCTTAGTTTTTTTTTAATTTTTTTGGTTTTTATGGTATTGCTTATTTGCGTCCAAATTGTCACTGACTTTATAATTTAGCGCCATTTGGTTTGGGAAAATTATAGAACCGTTTTAGCTCAACGGTAGATGGGCCGACTTCGCTCCGATAAAGCGAGAGTCGTGGGTTCGACCCTGACCCCCTTGGGCTATTTTCGTACCCATTCCTAGCGCAAGCTTCGAGCTTGTATGGAAGAATAGGAATATTAGTAATGCCTTGAAAAATGCATTGCTACTATTCTTTATAAAAAAATCTGAAATCAACAAAAGTTAAACTAGTGTATAGGTAACTATTACAATTCTATCTAAATGACTCGTATCGGATAAGGTGAGGATGATTTCAAAGAAATGCAAGGAATGGGGTTACCTCTGTCAATCTTGTCGATATTCTGAAGGAGTTTCCTACCTAAGACCCAACCTATTTATGTCGAAAGCAACACGCCAGGCTTTATTACTAAATAATTCATCTGTACTAAATGTATTTGAACGATTTAGTAGAAATCGTCACGTAACAAAATGCCGTATGCTGTGTACTTATGTATGTGTGCGTATCGAGCAAGCACTACAAGCAAATGAGCACACGAGCAAGTAGGAGCGCAGCCGGGTGCGCAACTCTATCTCTGTCCCTCTCAGTCTCTGTGTCTCTCTCTCTCTCTCTGTCCCTATATCTTTTTATCATACAACTATTGAAATATACCGATTTCATTTCGAATTACATTTTGAATTGAAGAAATTACGTAAGAAATTTCGTTTCTGACCGCACAATTTTATATGTTACATTTTTTTAAATATGATTAAATGCAGATGCTAACTTGATAGAGCCGGCTGGAGAAACACGCTGAATAGTTCTGGCAAAGCTCAAACATTGGCCGCCATAGCCTGTAACTAAGTGACGATCAAGAAATGTTTACCAGTATTATAGAGGGCAAAGTATCTTTGTTTGTTTGTGAAGTTTTCTCGGCTAAATCGCTGAACCGATGATAATTATACAGGCTATTTTTTATCGGAAAAACTAAACTCGAAGGGGGTGAAATAGACCGTGAAAATTTGTATGAGGAATTGGAGATAGGAACTGGGAGAAGTCACAGGAAGAAAGTTTTAAAAGAAATTAGCCAAACTCTCTTGTTAATTTAAATTAAAATCATTCTCTTTCCTTGAAAAGGCTTTGAATGAGCATTTTATAAAAGGTAGCACAACGAGGTACGTTTGTAATAGAACGTAGCAATTTACTAAATGTTGTCGTAGAGCCTACGATAATCTCAAACAACTCAGCAAAGCGCAAGTCGGAATTTTGATTAGAATTCCATACCGAATGACAATTTTTCTATTTAAATCAACAAGTCGGAATTTTGATTAGAATTTCATACCGAATGACAATTTTTCTATTTAAATCAACAAGTCGCAATTTTGATTAGAATTCCATACCGAATGACAATTTTTCTATTTAAATCAACAAGTCGGAATTTTGATTAGAATTCCATACCGAATGACAATTTTTCTATTTAAATCCTATTGAAATTTCAAATCAGCGTTCCTAATCTCCTAAGGGGCAGGTGGTTTGTATTGACATTTCTTACGTTTTGTGTATTTTCCTGGTAGTAAATTAAGATTCTAGTTTATTTGCTAATTTATGTGATGAAATGAATTTAATATCTATCTCTTTCCTTAACACAAGCTGCTTAGCAGCTTAGCTAGGAAGTCAAAGTTTAATCTGTAACAAGACTGTACCTTTTGTGAATCAATAAAGAATAATAATAATAATAAACGCTACACACTCAACGGCCCCCATTAGGATAATTATATCCTGTGTCGGGGGTCCGGAAACATTCACAATGACAAGGACAAACACAACCAGACCGGAAAACATGCCTGTACGATTAATACAAACATCTGCTCCGAGCGGGAATCGAACCCGCAACCGTCGAGGCTTAAGGCAGACACGCTACCCACAACGCCACAACGGTGTCAATATATTGTTCTTATCTTCTTATCGATTGGTTAGTGGTCAACCTAGTGTCAGAGTTGTTCAGGTCGCCTGTAGGCCTCTGATTTGACTTATCGACTGTTGTCTAATTGTGAACAGCCGGAACCGACTTTTTACGTGCCCTCCGAAGCACGGAGACGTACGGTTGAAATACCACTATGCGATCACCCATCTAGTGACTGACCGCGCCTAAAGTTGCTTAACCTACCGATCGTTTACCGATCAGCGGGTTTACTCGGCTATGAGCGTCTCAAAAGAATATATTATTATTACTATATCTAACAGCTTTAATCCGGATACAGAAGGAAACGGGTTCAACGATTTTCATATAATTTAATATGAGGTTTCGAGGGCGATAAATCGATCTAGCTAGGATTGATATTTAGGAAATTTCGTTTCGAGAAAACTCCAGTTCGAGTCTAGATGTCTCCAGTCCTATTATTTTTTTTTTTTGAGAAAATTAAAAATGTAATTCATATTTCATACGAGAGTAATATTTAAAATGAGAAGTGAAAATAAAATAATTCAATTTTGCTACGGAACGCTAAAAAACAGTCCCTCAGTAAACGACTACGTTTTCTAAAGGTAAAATTTTATTGTAAGGCCGCCTTCTAAAGAATGTAGTTTCCTTCTGAATTTTTGAACCAAACAAAAAAAAACAAGTGATTATTTTGGTCATACTTATTACGTTGTAGCGGTAACAGAAACACTCATTTTATGAAATAATAGCATCTTTAATGTCTCGTAACAAAAATTAATTACAAGTACTGATAGACCTGGTGTCATTATGATCCTTACTCATCCTCGTAAAGAGAGCCCTCGAATCGTAATCAACGTGACGTCTCATCTCAGTCAAATTGATTTCGGGGCTCTGGCTATTGAAATGACGGCGTTAATTATACTCGGAATACACTTATGAATTCACTAAGCGTAATATGTCGTCTGCTTTAACCATCGATATCTTGAACATAGTTCTCGCCTCTACAAAATCCTCTGTTTTTAATATTTTAGTATTTCAAGCCATTTAGCTGTAGTAGAGCCATGCTTCTTCCAGCACGAATCCGATCGGGGAAGTATTACCCTCTCACCGAAAATCGGCGTATGATAATCAGGGGGCTAGGCCCAATCTCCTACCCCCTCTGTTCCCTTCCTTTTGATCCTTCTCATAAAAAATAAATAAATAAACGCTACACACTCAACGGCCCCCATTAGGATAGTGATATCCTGTGTCGGCGGTCTGGAAACATTCACAATGACAAGGACAAATACACCCATATCGGAAAATATGCTTGCATGGTCCATACAAACATATTATGCTCCGAGCGGGAATCGAATCCGCGACCTGTGGCGTTTAAGGCGGGTTCGCTACCGCTGCGCCACGACGTCGTCAAAATTCTCATTCCCTCCTATTACGCAATGCGTTTTTATATGTGTATATAGTTTAATATTTATTAGTTTATTATATTCATGTATTAAATATAATATATTGTGTGTATTATGTTTGTGTATTAGTGTGTAGCTATTTGCGTGTATGTTTATTTTATTGCTACACCACCCACACTTCCTGCAGATCTCATATCCTTAAGGTTGTCTGGAAGAGATCGCTTTTAAGCGATAAGACCGCCTGTTGTGCTTGTTTTCTTTTTTAAGTGTCGTTGTTATATTGATTTTTTTTGTGTACAATAATGTATTAAAATAAAAATAAAACAAATGCGCATGTTCATAGGTTACGGTGACTGCTTTGCCAATCGTCATGGAATAAAAAATTAAAGAAATAAACTCTGGAGAGTTCAATATTCATTTATATGCGTGTGTGATAAATTTGTCATACGAAATGTAATTTTAAATGTAAATGAAATATCTTCATTAGTTAATTGTAATTTATTCATTAATAAGATTATTTTGATTCAGTTAATATGATTACATCTGCTTGGTAACAATAACAATGTGACACGAATATTACTATATATGTATAAGATATATATATTTTACTAATCATAGTCGCCTGGTGCGTCTGTTTGTTCGCGACAACTACAACATATTTTCATGTGGTTTTAACTAATACTTGATATGCTGTTGGGATAACCTCTGTCACAGCAGAGATTATTCCACCAGTGCAATCAGTCACACTGGTGGTAGTTTTTTATTGCAAGAGGCCGGCTAGGTTGGTACCACCGCAGTGTCCAATATTCTGCCGCCAAATAGTAGTGCTTAGGCATTACTGTGTTCCGGTTTGAAGGGCATTGTACGCTAGTGAAATTACTGGGCGAACGAGATTTAAGAACTAATATCTCGAGGTTGGCAACGCGCGAGTGGCACCTACTAATGGTGCTCATAGGCTGCGGCAACCACTTACCATCAGGTGGGCCGTATGCTTGTTGCCAACTTCTAACATAAAAAAAAAAAACATATACTTGATATCAAGTATATAAAAAAAACCTGTAAAAATAAAGAAAATATAAGTACCGATCTACACTTTCGATGGTCGTCGAAAGAAATTAATTTTAAAAGTTCGAAACTTTCGATGTAAAGTGTGTCGCGGATATGAGAAATCTTTCGATATTAAATTTATTCCATTAAAACCTTCTGTTACTTTCTTGTTTTCCAGTAACAAGTATTGTCCTTGTCATTGGATATAACTATCCTAATCCGTTGTGTATGTGGGGTTTTATTATTATAATTAAAGTATTTCAAGCCTTTAAAAGTCATAAAATAGTTATTTTTGTAGTTCAAAAGGAACAACAGAACCCGTAGTCAGCGGGCGAACCATAATAGTTAGAGTGTTGAAATTTTGATATAATGTGCATTTTTCTTTTCCTCTACAACAACAAATAATAAAAACAAATTTAATTTCAAAATTCAAGAGGTTCCCCATACAACAAACTTAATATTTTTATTCTACGGTCATATGGAACCCTTGTATGAAGGTTCGACAAGCACTTGAAACTTGAAAGCGAAACAGTTAGACCCTTATTTCTACCTGAATTGCAATTGATTTCAAGTAAATACTTTAATTCGAACTTGTTTTTTTATGTTTTGACGATTTTTGTGACGATCTGGTAGGTACTTAGCTTCTTAAAATAAAAAGCCTATTATTAGCGACACTGTACAAATTGTAATGAAATTGGATAAATAAAATAAAATAATGGTTTTAAATAACATTTTCTGGTTTTCTATTGAAATAAAGTACATTTAACTGTTATATTATTCTTAAATAATTAAATCTATCATGAGACATTGTTTGACTTAATGTAAAATTTAAACGCACTGACACACGCGAGACGCGTCGCGTATGGTCCGAAACAAGTCTGTGCTTAAACCGATTGAACGTGAGTTTAAATTTTTTTAAAGGCGTAATTTTTTGTACTTAAAATTAGGTTATAACTAACTGTTTCTATTCTTATAAAGAGCGTAGTAGAAAATAGATTTTTTTTAAAGATGGACTTATAAGTAATTAGTTTTGTAGTAGATCGTTGTTGAAATTTGAGGTTACGTGTTAAATTGGACCATCACTAGCTCGTACGTCACTATAGTGCCAGCAACCTAAAACAGAAAATTCTATATTTAGTTCTTAAAATATAACATAAAATATAACATATATATGTATTTTTATAACAACAATTTTAATACTTGGTACACTATTCTATAACATTTTATGAGTACTTTCAAAGAGCACATGCTTCTAGTAGAAAGCAGATGTAGCTTATTTTTACAGGGTAGAATTCTACTACAAGATACTCAGGTTACGGGGTTCTTTGCAGAACGAGCCAATGCGCGCCTGGACTGAAATTTACAAGCCAGAAATTGTGTTAGAAACAGCAAGGACCTTATATAAACACCAATAGCTACTAATTTAAAAACTGAGGTAATGTATTAAGTATGATCGAGTTAGAAGGGCTTAAATATTTTAGGAAAATGAAATTCCTTCAAATATCATGGGACTTCTTTTTTTTTTATATCATATAGGGGCAAACGAGCAGATAGATTTTTTCTGCATTTACTCAGAATTCCATGTCTTTATTCTTCTTTAAATTTTTGATAGTTTGAACTTTACCGCTTTTACATTAATAAGAGTATTTTTTATAAAAAATGTAAAGGTCCGACCGTCTTCATAATTATGTAATCTGCATTCAAGTCAATATTTGAACATACCACTCGCCTCTATTATAAAATACTCTATTTTAAATATTTTTCTATTACAAATATTTACTAGCAGCAAAGCCATGCTTCTCCCAACACAAATCTGATCGGGGAAGTTCTACCCTCTGCAATGTGCTGAATATCATCTAGTAAAAAGGGCTCAAATGTCTTAAGAAAAAGAAATTCCTTCTAATTTCCTGGGACTATCACTGACAAATCTTTAAAACTAATTTAACTCTGCATTCCAGGGCAATAATATAGTTCCGTCTATTATTAATTGGGTCTCTAGTAAATTGGCACTCAAACGTCTTTTGGTCCTGTTAAATTTTATTTTCTTACTCCTACTTACTTGCAATTTTCTATTATATAAAGTGTAGTAAATAATTAAACTTTTAAAAAATTTTGAAGACTATTTTGGCCACCGGGACCTATTTTAAACATCGCTGGTCACGGTTCTATTTACTATGTTCCAATATATGGTAGGTTGTAAAACAACAAAATCAGCTATAATAATTGATTTTTTATGTCGGATACATGAACATCTGCAACACCATAGGTCATGCAGGTGCGTTGCCGCCCTTTTAGCTAAAGTATAACTGGTTTTACGCTGGTTGATCTTAAAACGCGGCTGACTAGCAGTCACTTCACGAGTTTTTTAACCAGACGGGCATATTAAACCCTACTACCAGCAATAATCATATATATATAATAATTTATGATTAAAGCTTGAACTAAATGGATCAAATTTAGAATCACGACATCAGCAACAGATAAAACAGTTAAATCATTTGGATTATACTAAATTCAAAACTAAAAAGTTACTACCGGCGTCGGGATGTGACGACCCCATCGCCCGCTGTTGGGATAACCTCTGTCACAGCAGAGATTATTCTACCAGTGCAATCAGTCACACTGGTGGTAGGTCTTTTGTTGCGAGAGGCCGGCTAGGTAGGTACCACCGCATTGTCAAATATTCTGCCGCTAAATAGTAGTGCTTAGGCATTACTGTGTTCCGGTTTGAAGGGCACTATACGGTAGTGAAATTACTGGGCGGACGAGATTTAAGAACTAATATCTCGTGGTAGGCAACGCGTAAGTTGCACCTACTAATGGTGCTGCAAGCGCTCATAGGCTACGGCATCAGGTGGGCCGTATGCTTGTTTGCCAACTTCTAACAAAAAAAGTAAAAGTTGCTTACTGTTAATACTAAGCCTCGGGTGATACTGAAGAACTGCAAGCCGCTCAATGCTACGCTGTCTCCATTGACTTGATCTAAGAATCTTTGAACCTGCAAATTGATTTGAACCTGCATTCATATGATTGTATTGTAACATTAAGCTGGTAAAAAGTGTACGCTATATGGACGCAAATAAGCAATACTATGTCAATCCACAAAATTAAAAAAACTGAGTTATATATGCAGAAGTGTTGGTAAATGGCTGAGGAACATTTTTCTTTAATATCCGTAGGGTTTTAAGCTTTAAAACTTCTAAAAAAGCCATTTTTAATCATGCCATTTATGTATTATTTTAAACGTTTTGTTGTTTTTAAATATTATATACGAAATATGCAGTTTGTATGCTTATTTTATGTGAAAATAGGTAAAATAACTTACATACATTTTGAAATTTCCAAAAACTTGACCAATATATATATAAAAAAATCATATAAAGCAAGTTGTTAAAAATTTTCAAACGCGTTTTTCCCGAAATGGCATTCCTGTGCGCTGACATGGTATTGCTTTTTTGCGTCCATATTTGCTGCTAAGTAACTAACGTAACTTATTAAGCACTTTTACTTCTGTTATTTAATTAGTTATTGATATACATTAC
Organism: Hestina assimilis; assembly: GCA_023373885.1. NCBI lineage: Eukaryota > Metazoa > Arthropoda > Insecta > Lepidoptera > Nymphalidae > Hestina > Hestina assimilis. Next base: position 4,519,517 of record CM041741.1, on the reverse strand, counting down.
GAACAAAGCCCATTATATATCCCTAAAAATAGAACAGACTCGTTTAAAATGATAATGTAAGTAGTACCTTAATTATAATTTATAGGTTTTTTTTTTTTTTTTGTTAGAAGTTGGCAAACAAGCATACGGCCCACCTGATGGTAAGTGGCTGCCGCAGCCTATGAGCGCTTGCAGCACCATTAGTAGGTGCCACTCACGCGTTGCCAACCTCGAGATATTAGTTCTTAAATCTCGTTCGCCCAGTAATTTCACTAGCGTACAATGCCCTTCAAACCGGAACACAGTAGTGCCTAAACACTACTATTTGGCGGCAGAATATTGGACACTGTGGTGGTACCTACCTAGCCGGCCTCTTGCAACAAAGACCTACCACCAGTGTGACTGATTGCACTGGTGGAATAATCTCTGTTGTGACAGAGGATATCCCAACAGCGGGCGATGGGGTCGTCACATCCCGACACCTTTAATAACGGTAATAACGACAAGTAACATGCAACAACCAAATTAAAATAAAATAAAACAGTGTATGTTTCTTGAAACATGGATAATCGACTACAAACAAAATATAGTGTAATTAAATGATTAATATTATATAAAACTTACGAGCTACAATAACATTAACATGATGCTTTAGAAAGTTACAGAGTCGTAATACTTTACTGCACAGAACCCTAATATTTTTCTAAAATAAAAGCAAGTTTGTTTCGGCTAGTCACTGAAACGGCTCGACTGATTTTAACGGGACTGTCACTATCAGATAGTTAATGTTACCTATAAAAACTTGGGCTACTTTTATTTTAGAAAAAAAAAAATTAGGGTTCTGAGCAATAGAAAAAATTGCGACGTGAGCGGATCCACACGCGTAGATATCTTACATTATTAGTAAGATATGATCACCTCAACACAATCGACACCGTTGTGGCGTTGTGGGTAGCGAGTCTGCCTTTAGTCTCGACGGTTGCGGGTTCGATTCCCGCTCGGGCAGATGTTTGTTAAAATTTCTGTCTCGGTCTGGGCGTTTGTCCGTGTGGAGAGCACGTTAAGCTACCGGTCCCAGTTATTATCTATAACATCTGATAATAATCGTTAACTCTTGATAAGTAAATTGCTCTTATCGAATGAGTTACTGGTTTGCCCTTACGGTTGCGGAGGTCAGATGGCAATCGCTCCATGTAAAAACTAGTAACCTGTCAAATCCGGATAAGAGTAATAAGCAGACCCTGGGTACATAAAATGCCGGGAATAATGCTAGAATGAAGAAGATCACCTCAACACAATATACTGGAGAAGGCACGTCGTACAGAACAGTTGCCGGGACATGTGACGATGTGTTCACTTGAGCCGCTATGAGAGACACAGCAGTCGATCTTGCGATTAGGTAAATGAGCGAGAAAAGAAAATATGTAGCTGCTTCGTAGCCCCCTAAAATACTGCTTACCAGTTTACTGAAAAAATATATTTCAGGCTTTACGATTTAAAAAAAAACCGCTATCAGCCGTAGCATAATAAAAACTTGTAAAATTTCATTCATTTTAGTAGCAACAATTAATAACTTAAGAAACATTCATTGTGGCTATTAATAGGATAAAAAAAAATGAAATCATGGCCTTGATTACATTTATAAACATCGAATAGCATTTAGCTGGATGGTTTTGAACACACTTATGAGCATCGTATGCGTAATCATCCGTAAGCATGCGTAAGCATCCTTCATCACTTTGACGGTTGTTTAAAACTGTAACATGTTATATCAAGTGCTACACTTATAAGCACGCTTCAGCATACTTTCGCATCCTTTAGCTATTTTTGAGCGAATCGATTCTGAAATGCGAACCAAGCATCTTCATACAAAAAAGGTATTTTCTATCGAGATAATGCTGATGTATGTAATTCAAGCCTTATCTAGCTTTATATTACCGAGCATTTATTGTAACATACCCTTTTCCACGACTACTACATTCAGAATGTCCTTTGATTCCATCCCTAAAGTAACAAAAGCATTCAATTTATTTTGGTTAAATATTCGTTAATAATATTGCCAAATAATAAAAAGCTTAAAAAACTTACTCTAAAGTATTAAACAACTGAAAGCAGATGAAAAACAGGTTGTTGGCAAAAACAATAAAAATGACGCCGTTGATGACGTCGTCTACTTTTCGTATGAGCTCAGTGGTTCTGCCGTATTCTTCACGAGCTGTCCGCCAAAATGTCTCCGGTAAATACTACAAAAGTAAAAAAATATATATTAACTACGCCCGTTGCGCTGCACCCGCGGATTCCCTCGAGTGTACTGACTTTTCTTTATTGCACGGAACAATTATTCTTTTTGTAAAACAAAAGTAGCATAAGATACTCCTTATAACTTCAGCTATCTGCCAGTAAAAGTTTTTTTTTTTTTTTTATGTTAGAAGTTGGCAAACAAGCATACGGCCCACCTGATGGTAAGTGGTTGCCGTAGCCTATGAGCGCTTGCAGCACCATTAGTAGGTGCCACTCACGCGTTGCCAACCTCGAGATATTAGTTCTTAAATCTCGTTCGCCCAGTAATTTCACTAGCGTACAATGCCCTTCAAACCGGAACACAGTAGTGCCTAAGCACTACTATTTGGCGGCAGAATATTAGACACTGCGGTGGTACCTACCTAGCCGGCCTCTTGCAACAAAAGACCTACCACCAGTGTGACTGATTGCACTGGTGGAATAATCTCTGTTGTGACAGAGGTTATCCCAACAGCGGGCGATGGGGTCGTCACATCCCGACGCCTTAGTTCCATTAAAATCGGTTTAGCCGTTACAGAGATTAGCGATAACAATCAGACAGATGGACAAACATTTTAAAAACTGTTATTTTTATGTAAGTACCGTATATACTTTCGCATTTTGTGAAAAGCTATTAATATATTTGTGTGAATTTATGTGGTTTTGAAATAAATTTTCCATTTGGTAAGGATGTTCAATTTTGTTACTCTCCACCAGGTAGTAAGGCGGCAAATATTATACTGGCTGGCCTCGAAACGCAGCTGACGAGTAGTGACTTCACGAGTTTTTCACCCTACAAGCAAAGCAGTGTGTTTTTCTATTATTTTAAAAGTAGGGCCGATGACTCTACTCCCTGATGGTAAGAGAAAATAAAGTCCAAACTCGTAGGCGTCTAACACAGTTGCGGAATGCAACCGCGTTAGTCCTCGCCTTGCCTACCCACAAGATGTCTCTTCACGCCTCGTTTGAAGGAGCACAGATTATAGGAAGGAACACGTGAGCTGGCAATGAGTTCCACTTTATACGTGTACGATGTACTTACCTTTCCTTGGGCAGCAAGAACTTTTTTATTAATGTGATCGAGTCTTGAAATTAAATAATAGCTCATACATATTACAAATAAATCTGAGAAGTTCCAAATGAATGTTGATTGGATGTGTAAAAACTGAAAAAAACACAAATATTTTAAATAAACCTATTTATATTATGAGATAAAAAATAACGACTTTTTCCATTACGGTGCATTCAAACCGCAGTTATTTTTGTGGAGCAACATTTCCAACGTAACAAAAAATTGTCAATTATTTTGTCGTGTTACGTTAACCAAATACGAATAAAAGTCAACATGTACTCACATTACAAACGATAAAATTTGCAGTTTGTGAATATATGCCGTAAAAAATGCCTCTTAATGACTAAGTTTTATTTTGTTTATTTGTGATGCGGTGAAAGACATTATAAAAATAATTTAAATAAATAAGGACAACGCACTCGACGGCCCCCATTAGAATAGTAATATCCTATGTCCGGCAAAGGAACCCGGAACAAGGACAAACACACCCACACCGAAGCACATGCCTGTATCGTCAACACATCATCCGTCCTGAGCTAGGAGCAATAGCTAAATAGCAATAAATGATCGTGTTGCATTACGGTGCTCTTTTTTTCGGAATGTGTATTGCTGGTGGCCCTACTGGCCTTGACAGCGTCACCGAGCGGGATAGCCGTGAAAAAGGGGCCAGCCCTCACGTGGGCTCAAATTTGATTCCGTCCTTAGGGTGGCTCCTGCGAAGCCGAACCACGGTTAAGGACGTCATCGGAGATGGGAACGTTGCTCAACAAAACGTAACTGCGGTATGGATACACCATATACTCACTTGCGTTATAACACCCAGCCAAAATGAATACGGTATATAGTTGAAAACCCACGGATAAAAATGTGTGACAAAATTTTTATGTGTGACTATTTCTCCATGACACAGCATTCCTTCAGTAAATGCTAACAATAATGATAAGATGTGTTCCACTGTAAGATCGCATAAAGACATACCTTAAAATTATCTTTCAAAATAATCAAGCAAAGTATGAAATAAATTTAAATACAAATTGTATGTGTATGATATTAGTATTGTGTAATTTTGATGGCCATCTGTGATCATCACGAAGACTTCCACATCACCAAATGATGCTGTTGCGGAATAAAAAATTTCCAAATCGCATTTGAAGTGTTCCCTAGATTTTTCTAAGATACCACCATCAGAGCCTGACCAAATTATTATAAAATTAATTGGAAAGCAAGCAAACATAAAAAAAAATATTCAAATCGGTCGCCCTCTAAGAGTAATTAACATACATTAAAAAAATATTGAGTCAAATCGACAGCCTGTTTTTTTAAGTTTGTTAAAAAGTAATCGAATTTATATTTACCCAAAGATAAACTTAACACAATAGCACAAGTAATATTACATTTGTATTTAAGTGTTCTATCGTAGTTAGGATCCTGCTCTTCAACTTTGGCGATGTGATGTACTAAATTTGGCCACTGCGTGGCTACACGTAAGAACATCATCATCGTTGTACATGTTATACCATAGAAAATTATTGGTGCTGAAAAAAAATATCTATAGCCATATAATAACAATTAAAAAGTGTCTAAACATATATATTTTGTCTTATTCTTTACACAATATCGATTCATTGATTTTTATTGGAATGAAGTTCCTTATCACGCGTTGCGAAAGGGGGCTAGATGGAAAAAAAAAATACCGTGCGGCGTGCGCGTGTTTCTCTGTATGTCTCTCTCTCTCATAGAAAGCAAGCCAGTTATTTACGTTTCGTCTTTCTATTTCGCATTGAACAATGTGGTGTCGCGACGATTAATAAATAAAAAATTAATTAGTTTTTAATAGTTTAATTAATTTATTTATTAAATTAATTTTATTAATAACATTTTATTACAATTCTTACTAATTAATCGAAAGGAACTTCGTTCCATCCGGGTGTACCTTGACCATCTTAAATTTTTTTAACACTAATTGAGTTAACCAATTTTGAAAATGTTTTCTTAAATCGGGTATTTCTTATGTCAGTTATCTTTTGGTTTAAAACTTGTTACTGCCAGATGGTTAATTGATATTGCATTGTCATCTAATTTTGGTCTAAAATTAAAGTCTCTAGTTCTAAAAAAAATTGGAATCTTTTTACTTATAATATTGAAAATACATACTTGTTTCATTCAAAGAAGATTTACTGTTTACCACTCTATGAATGCACATCACTGTTATAAACATTTGCCCAAACAGCGACAGGATTAGGTAACTGCATCTCCATGAACACCACGAAAATCTAAAGCAAGAGACAACTGAATAGGTCCCTATATAGGTGCAGAGTAGGTAGATGAAAAAGTTCTTTCTTCTTAACTTGACGAAAAGTTCGCTTTTAGTCCTTGGTACGAGGGAAAATAGTGCTCGATTCTATCCCGATTATCTGTCGTACCTAAATCGGGTCTAAAAGTGAACTTTTCATCGTTGGAAAAAATCGTATACGCACCACGGGAGAAAAGTAGAACATTGCCATCCGCGATTGTCGCGATTGACAATAATCGCGGGTGAGAATGTCCTGCATGTTATCTTCAAGGATATTCAATACTATGTCGGTTAAGATTAACAGTAATACTAACAGTCACGATTTCAAATTCAGAAATACTTAAAAGAATCAGTATCATAGTGTCATTTACGTTTCGTTTGTCATTTATTATTCGATTAGTAGATCCATGTCGGATTTTCATGGGGGTATCATGGGGATATCCTGTGACCGAGTTCGGAAACAATGACAAAGACAATCACACCCAGACCGGAAATATGCCTGTATGGTCAATACAATACAATAATTGTAATGGTTTTTAAAGATTTATTTATGTATTGAGATCAGTTCATTTAATAGCATAATATTGATTTATCTTGAACTTACTTAACTTTTGCTGAAGATCTGCTATATACACCTTGCATTGCTATTATAGAAAATATTTGTCCAATCATTAAAGTCGTTCCTAGTGACTCTTGAAACGTTGCTGTTTTGTCTTGTTTTATATCTTTAACGCCCACTTTGTTTTCTAAAAGACACACACTAATTAATTCTCAAATAATATATTTTTCCAACTTCTGCTTCTTTCTTTTACATATCCTACACCCTGATTGAGAAAACGAATCTTAGCAATTAAGAAAAACTGGTGACGATTTATAATAGATTATATTAGTCCATTACAATCGATCAAACGATCGGTTTTTTTTGCAAAAAGCCAGCTAGGTAGGTACCACCTTAGTCACAAATATTCTACCGTAAACAAGTAATGTCTTTGGCAATAATGTGTGGCGGTTTAAAAGGCACGGTAGGCTAGTGAAGTTTCTGGGAATAGGAGATTTACCAACCATATCTCGAGGTTGGCAACGTGTGAGTGACACCCACTAATGGTGTTGCAAGCGCTGATAGGCTGCAGCAACCGAGTACCATCAGGTGGTAGTAACATAAAAAGGTATAAATAAATGTGCAATAATCAGGACATTATAATAATTTTTATCTTACTTTTAATAGGTAGCAGGATTGAGAAGAGATTTCTTTTATTGTTCTTCGGATTCATGGCTTCAATTGAATATATTTGGATAACACTGTGACCTGCTTCCTTCAAGAGAATCATAGGTACTTTTTGATTCACTGATTACCTGTGAATGAAAAAATTAAGTGTTAATGTTACTTTAAATGTTATATATATATAAACTAGCTGTGCCCCTGGCTTCGCTCGCTTGGTCTACATAGTTAATAGTAATAAATAAAAGCTACACACTCAACGGCCTCCATTAGGACAATTATACCCTGTTTCGGGGTCCGAAAACATACACAATAACAAGGACAAATACACCCAGCATGTATGGTCAATACAAATATATGCTCCGATCGGGAATCGAACCCGCTACCTGTGGAGCTTAAAGCAGGTTCGCTACTGCCTTAATGTCGTCAATGTTAATATTTAGTTTAACAAACAACCGAACAATTTATCCGCTTTATTATTGTGTTTCTATTCAACCAACTCACAGTATCACATCGGACGCCCGCGCTTTCTTTCTTACTGCTCGGTTTCTGTGTATCGTGATGTTATATAGCCTGTATCCTTCTTCAAGAAAAGTACTACCAAATAAAAATATCTTCAACTTTATAATATTTAAATTCAAATTCAAACATTAATTTACGTCATCAACTAGAACATTATGCACGCTAAACTTTTTACCACCATAGCTGAAATCAAATATTCGGCCTTCTTGATGGACAGTAATAACTGTAGCCTATTTTCATTATCAGCATCAAAAGTCACCACGTGTATTGTGTAGCCGCTTTCTTGGATAAGGAGAAGGGGAGGCAAGAGAATAGAAGTGGAAAAGGTAGGATCCCGCGCTTCAACTTATCAAACGAAATGCAACAGTACTGTTGTGTGCTGTTATGTACTACAAATCAAAAATAGCATTACCGGCGGGATATGACGACCCCACCGCCCGCTGTTGGGATAGCCTCTGTCATAGCAGAGATTATTCCACCAGTACAATCAGTCACACTGGTGGTAGGTCTTTTGTTGCAAGAGGCCGGCTAGGTAGGTACCACCGCAATGTGAAATATTCTAACGCCAAATAGTAATGCTTAGACATTACTGTGTTCCGGTTTGAAGGGCACTGTACGCTAGTGAAATTACTGGGCAGAGGAGATTTATGAACCAATATATCGAGGTTGGTAACGCGTGAGTGGCACCTACTAATGGTGCTGCAAGCGCTTATAGGCTACGGCAACTACTTACCATCACGTGGGCCGTATGTTTGTTTGCCAACTTATAACATAACAAGGCAAGAGTAAACTACTTTTTACTTTCTACTACAAAAATACTTATAAATCCATTACTATTGAACAATTTCAAACTTCTGCACAACCTTCAGTTGAAAATAATCACAATCATTTCACATGATTTAAAATGCGCGATCGACAAATAACTGTTATTTTTTATTATTCGTGGAATCGTAAATTGTTATAACTGAAGTCTTTCTATGTTAGTAGTTGTAAACATTAGTAATAACTTTGATAAATGTTTCGTATTTCGACCTATACACAGAATAGAGAATAAAGTAGAAATGTCTTTTTTGTATTAGTAGTGCCCTTTCTTGTGGTGCTTGATCTGAGAATGTACTATGGTTTAAGTTTTCATCGGGAATGGAGGAAGCCGGATGAACCCGAATACTGACGGCACGAGCCATACGACCCAAAAGTTCCTAATCACCGACGAGTTGGAATTGGTGTACCGGGATTATGGTATAAGGTGATGTTATGTATCAGTTTGATCAGTTAGTCACTTCTTCTTGTAATATACTGTTTTGCGATATCCTCTTTAAATGATTGTCGGTCGGATCCATTTCGAAGACCAATAACGCTTATGCCCATTATAGCAAAAATATTTCAAAAAGCTATGTATAAAAGAACCTATCTGTTTATTACAAAACATCACATACTGAAACAAAATCAATATGGCTTCATTAAAAACAAATCAACCTCATTAGCTTGTTTTACTCTTGTAATATTAATCACTGAGAGCGTGAATAATAAAATTCCTATAGCATGTATATTCCTAGACATGTCAAAAGCGTTTGATCTTGTTTGTCACGAAACTTTATTAAATAAGCTAGAGAAATATGGTATAAGAGGTAATGCATATCAATGGTTTCAGAGTTACTTATATAATAGACAACAATGTGTGCAAATAAGTAAAGTCTACGGGAATATAAAGCTATCAAGGTTTCTATGGAGTTATATTATGTAGTACGTACAACAGACAGAACATTATCCCCAATATAAAATATTGGGGATAATAGATATAAGTCAAATCAAAATCAAAATTATTTTTATTCAAGTAGACTTTTAAAAAGTACTTTGAATTGAATAGTCAAACGCTACCGACGGTTCGGAAGGTTGATTCTATCGAGAAGAACCAACAAGAAACTCGATAGTTACTCTTTTCAAATATATGTTTTTTACAATTGTATTCTTTCATATAAAATTTGTTTCTTGAATGAGATCCACCAATATTAAGAGTCCCAAGCATTTTTATCGGAAAAATATTCCTCTAACGAATAATAGGCTTTATTGATAAGATAAGTAAAGTAACATCATCCGAGCTGTTGCGTTTCGTTGGAAATGAGGGAGTGCTATGTACCCAAATCCCCTGCCTCTTCTTATCCTTCCCTATCTTCACTTCCCTTTGGTTGGCAATGTATTTGTAATGCTGCTGGAATCGCAAGTGTCTATGGGCTACGGTGATCACCGTATGCGTGTTTGTCGCCTTTATGTTTTTTTTTTTATGTTACAAGTTGGCAAACAAGCATACGGCCCACCTGATGTTAAATGGTTGCCGAAGCCCATTACCGCTTGCAGCACAATTAGTAGGTGCCAGACACGCATTGTCAACCTCGAGATATTGGTTCTTAAATCTCCTTTGCCTGGTTAAGCGATCACTGCCGCCCATGAACATCTGGAACACCAGAAGGCGTACAGGTGAGTTTCCGACCTTTAAGGAAAGAATAGGCTCTTCTCTTGTAGGTTCCCAGGTCAAATCGGTTCGGGAAGACCGCCGGCGAAAGTAGGTTCCACAAAGAAAATTTCTTCAAAATCACGCTGTTGTGGATTTCCAGACATAAAGGTGGTAAGGCTGGAATTTCGAGTTTTATTAAATGGTATAAGAAAATGTATTAATATTTACCACTTTTATGAAACACTCTGCTCTAAGTTTAGAGGTATTCTTTTAATGGCTGCCACTGACAGGGAAACTCTAGGCTTTGCGTGATACAGACGATAATGATTATCTTCGAAACGACGCGATAAATATCACCAATCGACCGATCATTTATTACCTTCATGAACACATACATTGCGTGTTGATTACAATTTTAGGGTTCCGTAACCAAATGGCAAAAACGGAACTTTTATAATTTCGTCATGTCCGTATGTTACAGTCATTTTACTCGGAGTCTATTGGCTCTATCTATAAGAGATTTAGGAAATAGGTGTATCTCTCCTCCCTGCCCCTCTCCTTCTAACTGTCAAACTATATGATTTAAAATTCTGGAGAAACTTGAGGCCATCAAAAGAACTTTTAACGATAAAGATTTTGAAGAAGATACGTTAATACATTGTAGATATGTAAAGGTTTTTCCAATAACTTGGCTTTTTCGTATTATTTTTAATAACCACTAACCACAATTGCAAACTTATATTAGCGGTCGATTTTAATTCGTTAATATTAAAGTCCTAAATATTATTCATCATCAAGCTACGGATGCTGCGGAACCCTTTAGTTCCGATTGTGCGTACTTGACTGGTAATTATTGAACAAATTGATTGTTTTGACGTAGGTAATATAAATCATTGTATATTTGATGACAAAACGTAATTAGTTATCATTATTTTTAGAAGATTAAACTAAATTTTCGATTTTACTAAATGAATTCCTAAAATATGTTTTATAATATTTTCGCTTTCATTTGAATCACGATTTTTCTGAAAGCCATAATATTTGCAACTGACTATGCAGGCTCTATACCCAATGTTCATATTCTTCCTAGCATTACCCCGGTATTATGCCCAGGGTTTGCTGATTGCTCGCATCCAGTTTTGACAGGTTACAAGGTTTCACACAGAGCGGGCCTTAAGGGAGTACCGGTAACTCATTGGATAAGCGCAAATTCCCTATTAACAGTTAATGAGTATTAGCAGATTTTATGATACAGCACCTACGAGGCACTGATTTTACATAACAAAATATATATTTTCGGAGCGGGTACCAACCGGCGACTCTCGATGCCCAAAGCAAACTCGCTACCAGCACGCTACATCGTTCGTCAGGCTCTACACCCTATAATTCTTATGTTTTCGTAGTTCATAATAAAGTTTAAATTTAATTACATTACACTAATTAAGACTTGCAATCTTAATGCATAAACTTTTAACTCATTTGGAATGTGTCCGACTTTCAAAACAACTTTAATGAAAACACACTAGTGTACAATCTAAATTTGATATTTATTACAAATTCTGATGTAAAGCAAATTGATCGCATTTTTCATCTACGAATTTATGTTTAAGGACGATATTCCTGTGTCTTATGATGGTACTTAAACCTATTTTTAGTTCAGTTATCACAAACTGCGATGTTAGTTCCTTACCTTAGAGTAAAATATCCTTTACAAATGATATAATTATCTAAAACATTAAAAGGATAGTAGTATACACTAATAGAAATTATTTTATTAATCTGGTTTAAGCAAAATTTAATATATATCTTTGATTTTCTAGTTAATATTGGTCAAATATTGCTTTAAGCATTTGAAATAAATATATATATTTTTTGTTATTACAGTAATTCGAAGAAAATATAACAGAAAAAAAATTTAAATAGAATTTACTCAAGAAAGAGAAAAACCATTCAAATGTTCAAAAAATCTGTAGACATAATATTTTCAAACCCAAATACCAAAACGAGAACCATAACATATTATTGGGTTACTGCATTATTATTTTTATATTCTACAAATTATTGCTACTTACCCTTTGCAAAGAAATATACTATTATTTAAAAAACAATTGCTTTATAAAGCAATACAATATGTACAACACCAATACCTTGATAGGTTCTCCCGATGACGTTCCAAGCTAGGCTCAACCCTTGGGACGGATTCAACTTGAGCCCCACGCGGGCTGTCCATCTTTTACCGACTGAGGTCTCCTGACCCGGCCCCCTCACCGGTGATGCTGTCAAGGCCAATAGGACTAACAGTAATAGACACTTCGAAAAAAAAACCTTGATAGGACCTTCTTCATAAAAAAAAAAAAATTGCCTGTAAAAAAAATTGCCTGCTTTTTTATGTGACTAAGTTGGCAAGCAAGCATACGGCTCACCTGATGGTAAGCGGTTGCCGTAGCCTATGAATATGCTACTTCTACGATCCCTTGTTCTGAAATCAATACCTACTTTACTAACACTCAGGTGTTGGATATTAATTTAATTGTGCTTGAAGATAAATGGATTTATCTCGAAATTACGTAAATAATAAGATCTGCGAACATTATGTTCTTTTGTCTATTCTATCTTCCGATATTATTATCGTATCTAATAATATTTTATGATTAATGATGACAGTTTTTGTAGATATCAATGACAAAATCGAACGAAAATATAACAAAAAACCTATATTGCGTCATAAACAATGTCCAGGAAATAGAATTTTTCGGCTAATTCGACTAGATTTTATTTATTAATTTATTAGCTACACTTTTCCAAACCATAACTAGTACTCCTACTGCCCCTCCAAATAGGCTCGTAGCTTCCGCTAGGAATGGGCACGACAATAGCCCAAGAGGGTCAGGATCACTTGCAACATTCGCAACACTCGCGTTAGCGGAGCGGAGTCGGCCCTTCTACCGTTGACCTATTGAGACTTCAAATTTGATTGGCAATAGAATTTAACTGGAGGATGGAAAAATTTAATTAAACCAATCAAATTAATTAGTGCGGAGGATAATTGTCTGATTATTTGATATAGTCTCTAAGTAATTTGACACTGACATTGACAGAGGGAATAAAATAAAACTAAAATTGGGCATCGCCTTTTGGTCTTTTGTACGTCTCGCCTATCGTAGCCAATTCAATTAGCAAATCTGATTGGCAATCAAATTGAATTCCTGTAATTGATACATTAATATCAATCTTTCTTGACTTTCATTTATTTCGGTGTTATTTATACGTCTTGAGGTCGTAATTTCTTCGATGATGAGATGTAATTTCATTAAGTACTTATATTACTACTTGACCTGCACTGATTACTATCGACCGACTAAAGGTTCTATAATTATATATAATTAAAAGTATAAAGCTTTACTTATACATAATTAAATAGAGATTATATGTAGCTTTCATTTCGAAGATTTATGACAATGTTTTTTTGAAATAAAAACTAAAATTGGTAATTGCAACTGGTAAATATTCTTAAAAAAAAATTGCTTGTGTTAGCTTTGACGCCAGACTGGAGCTTACTCCTTAACCTAAAATACTTTTTTGTCTTCGAATATGCAATAATGTCAAAATTAAAATAATAATAATAACAAAATAACGTAACTCTTTTGATGACGAAATTTTACTCTTCAAAATATTCCTCACCGGGCGCTTTATATGAAAATCGCTTCTTAAGAAGTACGCTCCAAAAATACCTAATCTAGTAATCAGTTCAGTAATAGTCTTTTACGGTTTACTTGACTTGTTTTAATGGAAAAATGGTCTGGTCAGGTTTTGATTACTACATACTACAGGTTATATTTGGTTACTTCAAGTTAATCTGTGTTTTGTCAGCAACAACTTAAGTTTATGTTACAAACCTTATAACGGGTTGTGTTCACGTTTAACTTAGAATAAACGCTTAATGTAAAACACAGCCTACAGGAGCTGGCTTGGAAATAACGCTAATTTTAATAAGTCTTTGTCGCCAAAACTATAGAGAACTTTAAAGGTGAACCCTTTGAGGGAATGAAAGGTTGTATGGGAAAACAATTATTTCTTTATTGAGTTAAATGTGTCTCATCAAAATCGTTGTTCGCGTTGGCGAAGATAGTATTATATATATTAGAATTTTTTTTTTACGTATTTCTCTACTGTATTATTTTCTTCTGTTGGCTGTTTTTATAAATTGCTTATAAGTATAATATTAATTATTATCTACATTATCTCTGAATGAATAGTATTTGATTTTAACAACTTAAACATAGATACACAAATAAAACAAATTTCAGAAATTACACAAAGAACAAAGTGCTAAACTTTTACGAGAGTGAAGCATCGCATGTTTGTCAGTAATTTCAGAGTCTTTGTAATGTTGTAGATGTTTCTTAAGGCGGGTGTGTGAATGCAAGCCTAATTATATCTAAGAATAAATATGAAGGAAAATAAATAAAATATTTATCAACAAGTAACTTTCTACGAAATATGTGAGAACAGTGAGTAAATATGGGTGTCTTACTCGCTCTGAAATTTCAATAAATGGGATTTGAGATTTATTGATGTGTCACAGGACTCAAATTATATGCAACAAATTTCAAATCGAACCATACGAGACGCGCGTGGCGTGCGCGTAGCAGATGCGTGTCGTCTGCGTGCGGCCTTATAACATTGATTGCAGTGCAGTTAATTTAAACGTTATACAGTAAATTTTAATATGTATCGTTAAGAATAAATTGCTGGTAGTTGCAGAAGAACCAATTCGTACGTAATAATAGTTGATAGCATCTGAAAAAAAAAAAATTAATAAACTGTAAGATAAGTAGGATTTATATATTATAAAATAAAAATAATAAATATTTTTGCATAACTACATAGGCTTATTTTAATGCTAAGCAGTTATATATTTAAGTTTACGTTTGCCACCACTGGTCGCCCGCGTTCGTTGCTTCATGAAAAAAGAAAATGAAGGATGAAATTTTGGCCGAGTAAATTTGAAGACAATTAAAAATATGTATTAATTTCGCCTCTCAATTAAAATATACGTACCGACAGTATGATTCCTCGAGTTATATAGAAGAATCGTAATCCGCTGAGACTTATTTTAGAATGATGTACTTGATCCATGAAACGTTGCATCTGAAACGCTTAACATATTACTATTGACCTAGGTATTGGTAGGTCTTTTATTGCAAGAGGCTGGCCGGTTAGGTACAACCGCAGAGTCAGATATTAGTAGTGCGTTTTGCATTACGTGTTTCAACTAATAATTCTGTCAAGGTTGGCAACGCGTGAGTAACATCTACAAATGAAGCGTCTTGCAAGCGTTATGAAAAACACTGCTTTGCGGTACAATTTCTTCTTTTAATAAATAGATAGGTTATGATTACTAAGTCACATAAAAAAGACGATCCATATTTTGTATTTTTCTCTTTATAATAACATAAACAGTGTTATGTTTAGTGGAAAAGTATTCTTCAAAATCAATAAAAAATATTAATTACTGGAAAAATACATTAATGCACCGTTTTTATTTATTTTATTGTATTACGCTATTATTATTTGCTACTAATAAAATAATACATTACGCTAGGAATTTTGATTAGGTTTTAATTAAGCTTCTAATCCGTCTTATTGACTGGCATCGACACTTTAGCCCAGTAATTGGACATTAGACTATTATCACTCCTGAGTTGGGCTATTACAGCGACAGTCTAGAAGATATTGCAAAGAAGAGTTTACCTCAAGTGTATACGCTGAATCTGGTACAGTATGAAGAGCATTCAGAGGTTCTCGACTCAGAGTATGGAGATGAGCGGTGATGAGTGACATTATAATTGTTCTACAAAATAGATGCAGAGTAGATATTGTCGTATCTAGTACCGCTATCCAATCCGAGCTGGAAGAAATTCCAGAAAGATTATAAATTTAGATTAAGTTCTTTTATGTATCATGACGGTTGGCAAACAAGCATGCGGGATGCCTGATGGTATGCAGTCACCGCAACCTATGAATTTGCGTGATAACTAAAGTATCTCATCCGCGTTGGCAACCTAAAGGATATGAGGGAAAGATGGGAAGAGGAAAGGAAAGGGAACAGACCGGGTGGGAGATTGGAAGTCCCGTGCTCTCACTTATCGCATTAAACGCAACAAAACTTACTTTACGAAAATTTTCTGTGAGAAGGTTGTAATTCTTTGGTAGGCAATGACTTCAATTAGCACTTGTTTGTTATTTGGTATAAATTTGGTCCAACCGTTCCTGAGAAAATCGGTGGTGACACACGGACAGACTGACATACGGACAAACGGACAAATGACTTTACCTTTTGAGCTATGGAATCTTGAAAATAAATATATCGTTATTATTGTTTATCATATATAATTATAAAGAAAAAAAAATACCTGTGAGATATACTGCAATCCGGATGATAAGAATTAAGTGCTCTTTTCTTCTGCTTTCTGGAAATACATAATTAATTCTGTTTATATTTTATACACATTATCAGATTAAAGAAAAATATTTTTCCTTAAAATATATATATTTTTTAAATGAGTATCACAATATAAATTAATCACAATATTAAAATTTTAAAGGTATTATAATTATCTTCTATGAATTTGTGGTTAGTTATTATTAGTCTACCTATTACTCTTATTCTGGTTTGACAAGTTACTAGTACACAGAGTAATTGCCATCTGACCTCCGCAACTCTAACTTTGAACTAGTAACTCGTTCGATAAGAGCAAATTACCTATCAAGAGCTATCGATTATCAGATGTTATGTGATAACAACCGAAACCGACAGCTTAACGTGCTCTGTGAAGCACGGTGGGGAGACCCACAAGGACAAACGCTCAGACCAAGACAGATATTTATACTAAACATAAGCCACAATGATCGTCAAACTTAAAACAAAAAGTTGAAGCTACTTATAATAATTATATTGCAATATTTACTTACTGTATAATGTCGTAAATCTTTTTACATATAAAAACCAGATTAGACAGAAATGATAAAAAGATGAAAGGGTTGATATATTCATCGATTATTTTGACGAGGTGAGTCAAGCGGGTGTAGTGCGCCTGTAAGTCCATCCAGGTGGTATGCCTCTTTTGTACACACTAAATCAAATAATTATAATTTCTTAATTTATTGATAATATTAATTACAAAAAACGGCCAAGTGCGAGACGGACTCACGCACGAACGGGAACTACCATATAGATTTTTGACCCAAAACCAAAACCTTTTTATCGTGTAGACTCTGAACCTGGATTTTTATACACATAATAGAGACCACAGTATCTGGTATAAATTTCAAGTTGCTAGGTCCACCTGTTCCTGAGAAAATCAGTGGTGACACACGGACAGACAGAGGGACCGATGCACAGACAGACAAGAGAGTAATCTTAAAAGGAATCCTTTTCTTACCCCTTTTCTTTGAGGCACGGAACCCTAAAACAAGTTTTTTGCAGGCCACCATAAATTTGCTTCGTATGTTAGACAAACATAAATACATCATATTATGTATAGATTTATATATTTCTTACAAGTTATAGTCACGGAATCTAAAAACCTAGTTTACTTACTTCCTCCTGCCTTATTCTCATCAGCCGATTAAAATTCCGAAATCTATATACTAGGTAAAGCGTTACCATAATCACTATTCCATCCACGAAGTTGTATATGAATATAGTTTGTAATTTAATAAACTGTAAATAAATATTATTGTATTACACACGGAAACCTTAATTGACACCGTTGTGACGTTGTGGGTAGCGTTGTGCCTTTAGCCTCGACAGTTGCGAGTACGATTCCCGCTCGGACAGATGTTTGCATTGATCTTAAAAATTCTAAAAATCTGTTTCGGTCTGAGCGTCTGTCTTTGTGGGACTCCCCACCGTGCCTCGGAGAGTACGTTAAGCGGTCGATCCCGGTTGTTATTACATAACATCTGATAACAATCGTTAACTTTTGATAAGTAAATTACTCTTATCCAATGAGTTACTGGTTCGCCCTTAGGAGGAGGTCAGATGGCAATCGCTTCATGTAAAAACTAGTAACCTGTTAAATCCGGACAAGAGTAATAAGCAGACCCTGGATAAATACTCGTATAATACCGAGAATAATGCTAGAAAGAAGAAGATACAGAAACCTTAATAATAAGATAATCGAAATGTCTAAAATCGCTTATGACTTGAAACACATGTCGCCGCTTTGCCGCTAGATTTCTCCTACCCAAGCTGTTACTACTATATACGCAGAAGACAACGGAATCGAGAGTTTTGAATTACATTGCTGTGTGTGCATATACCACTCTGGATATCGATTAGCGTATACAGCAATGATAAGCAAACTGAAAAAACGAAACTATGGCATGCTGGTACTGCTCGTGACTCATAAGTCACAATTGCACACATCACATACACACATTTTCGTATAAATGACGACGTTGCGGCGCAACGATAGCGAACTTATCTTAAGTACCACAGGTCGTGGGTTCGATTCCTGGATTCTCCTGAGTTAGATGTTTGTATTGACCGAACAGGGTTTAATATTACTTTATTTTGTAACAATACTAATAAAACCAATCTGAGATGGCCCAGTGTATATAAAACGTAAACTTTTTTTCAAGTGCTTAATCTGTGTTTCGAATTAATCTCGTGCGTAACCCTGAAGGAAAACATCATGAGGAAACCGACATGTCTTGGTGGAAATTCTAAGAAATGTATATCCGCCAATCCGCAGTAAAGCACCTTGGTGGATTAAGCTCTAAATCCTACTCCTTAACAGGAGAAGATCCCTTTGTCCAGCACTGGGACATTAACAGGCTATTACTTTCTTTCCTTTCCAATACTAACCTGTATCAAAAACGCAGTCCAATAACTAAAAGGCACATTGTCAAAGAACCATCTAAAATAAGAAATGTAGTAAGTTTCAATTGTGGAAATATCATCTCGAATGTAACATAATAGTATCATCCGACAGCTGAAGATCGTATGAATAGTAAATTCCACTGTAAGAAAATGATAATATATTATATTATATTATATTTATTATATATAAAGTATCATGACTTATTTGATTCATGGTACGATGCAGCTTAGTTTTGGTCGTCATTTGAATCGCAATAAGAGTTCATGGTAGGCCCCTGAACTAAAATTTTTGGATTGGATGTATGTACAAAACTTCTTAATTTTTCACTGTTATGGCGCAATGGTAGCGAACCTGCCATAAGCGCTGGCGGTCGCGGGTTCGATTCTTGCTCGGAGCAGATGTTTGTATTGACCATGCAGGCGTAATAATATATTTCGGTTTGGATGTCTTTGTCCTTGTCCTTGTATGTGTTTCCGGAACACCGTGTTTTTCCTTTGGGATGTCGCAATCCTAATGGGGGGAGTGTGTA
Organism: Hestina assimilis; assembly: GCA_023373885.1. Taxonomy (NCBI): domain Eukaryota; kingdom Metazoa; phylum Arthropoda; class Insecta; order Lepidoptera; family Nymphalidae; genus Hestina; species Hestina assimilis. The sequence continues at coordinate 4,500,280 of CM041741.1, read as the reverse complement.
GCATTTCTTTATTTATTATTTACATACAACAAAAAAGTTCACAGAATATTTAAAATCAAATTAATTAAAAAAACTGAAATAGCACAAATTAACAAGGACTTACCAAACCCCAATAATAACATAAATATCATAATTCGATTAATCTTTTTGAAGATACGAAGCGGATTTTTAAATGGTGGAAGCAAACGTTCGGTATATTCGATTTTCTTTATAATTTCTTCCCAATTTTTACTCCAAAGCATTAGCAATAAAGACGAAACCACAGCAAAACATTGCTGTACTAGGAATCCTAAAATATATATTTTGTTGACCACATTGACAAAATTAATTGTATACAATATAATCAAGTTATAGACACACAAAAAAAATTAACTGTAATTCCTAAGTCCGGTAGTATCGACTCCTAATTTAATTTGTAATTTTTTTTACGTTACAAGTTGGCAAACAAGCATACGGCCTACCTGATGGTAAGTGGTTGCCGTAGCTTATGAGCGCTTGCAGCATAATTAGTAGGTGCTACTCACGCGTTGCCAACCTCGAGATATTAGTTCAGTGTACCCTTCAAACCGGAACAAAGTAATGCCTAAGCACCACTATTTGGCGGCAGAATATTTGACAATGCGGTGTTACCTACCTAGCTGTGCTACCAGTGTGACTGATTGCACTGGTGGAATAATCTCTGCTGTGACAGAAGTTATCCCAACAGCGGGCGATGGGGTCGTCACATCCCGACGCCGCTAAGATTATTACATAATCTCTAAGGTTAGTTTCAGATTAGAGCTTTTTGGCGTACGCGCTTACACATCATTCACTTCAAAAAGCCGAACGCTCGTATAGGTTTATTTAGGCTCGAACCGATTTTGGGAGTGTCATATTATTCAAAAATTATTACGCGCGTATACGAGTTTATAAGCGCGTTAACGTTTGTACGTGTTACGCGTGTGGTAAATGGCGTGCATATACGCACGTATACTCGCTTCGAAAAACGAGCTCACACGTTCTTATAAAGCGCTAGCCTGAAACTGCCGTAAATATAATTATTAATTTTGGTCTTTTCTATGAAATTTCATGATTGTTCTAGCGCAGTTATAGACAGCCCGTACCACCGATGGTCGATGGCTCGACGTTCGCTCAGGACAGGCATGGGTTGTATTTGCATTTTGTCTTTCCAAGCCCACATAGGATGTAATTATCACAGTGTGTAGTTTTTTGATAATCCCACGGGAACTTAACATTTATTGGTATAAAAAGTATCCTATATGATAATCCAGCTAATAATCTATGTGTGTAACAAATTTCATACAAATCTGTTAAGAGTTTTTGCGTGAAAGTAGCGAACGTCCATCCATCCATCCAAACTTTCACATTAATAATATTTGTTAGATTAGATAGTTAGATAACATGTTCAACTGGCATTAATTCTCGAATAGAGGTTTCAGTAAACATAATCACTATTATAATTATCATTATTTTGCACCTAAATCTCGAAAACGTCGCGTCGTATTTATTGCATCGTAGAAATGTATCAAAGCGCCGCTTATCATCAACAGCAAACTTACAAAATAATAAACCGTATAAATCGACCTCCAAACACATCTGAAATAAATAAATATCATAAGAGTATAACTATAATTTGGACGGTAGACCGAAACATGTTTTGAAACTCTTAAATTTTGAAAAAGCTTTCAAATAATAAACTGTATAAATTAACATCAAAACACATGTGACGTAAATAAAATATCTTAAGCGTATAACTAGGATTTTGACGCTAGTCCGAAACAAGTTTTGAAATTCTTATGCTTTTAAATTTATATGTTACATAAGTATTATTTTGTACTTAGGACTTTATCCGTAAACTAAAAAGGCCCATTTAATTATTGTTTTAAGTTATAGTAACACAATAAAACAAAAATATCAGCATAAGCAGAAAATGCCTACTTAGGCATAAAAATGTTATTGTGAAAGGTACAGGAAAACAAAAATTAATACAACTGTGAACTTAATATTATACAGTCCACTAAATTATTTTCTTAATAGATTTTGAGTGTATCATTTTAAAATAGTGGAAACTATTGTATATTGTTCCATTTATGTACTACTAATTGAGAATTGTTTTTTCTCCAATGAAAGGTAAACATATAAATACCTGGAATATTTACTCTCATCTTGCAATAAGCCTGTAATAGGTAAGTAGCCCGCTATTCTACAAGCGAAGAAAGTCCTCCTAGCAACTTCGTAGAAACCTTTAACAGATCTCCGTTCGTCCATTTCGTCCAACCATCCAAAAACATTACATCCAAAATATAAATGTCAACGAAAAATAATATTCATAATGTTAGCTTTATAAAGGGCATGATAACATTTAACATCATAATTTCTCAACTAGTATTTTTGTAGTGAAAATACTTTTTTTGTGAATGTTAAAATACAATAATACCATTAATATTATATTAAATAATATTGCACTGAAATTCGGTACAGATGTACTTACTTACTTACTTACTTATTTACTTACAAATTATACACATTTCTCTGGAGACAATTCTAAGGTAAGGTTATGGAGTTGCGGGCAGATGCTATTAATTAATAAAGCAGAAATTTAAGTCATACATTTACAGTTCAGGGGGCTAGCATTTAATCTTATTGCGATTCTAATGTCGTCCAATGTATATTATGACTTACATATATATTTATACGTCATGCTCATTATAAATCTGAATGTCAGAATTGAACAGGATGGATTTTGAATCGCTATAAGGGTTAAAGGTAAGCCCTCTGGACGTATAAGCATATATTTCATGATACGAAATAACGATGTAACTCGGTTTTTGGCATATTTTTGGTCACCATTTGAATCGCAATAAGAGTTAATAGTAAGCCCTCTGGTCCATGAATGTCGGAAGTTTTTGACTTTATGTATAATATTCAAATTATTAGTTTGGCGCTACCCTAAAAATCACATTTATATTAAGCCCATCAAAAAATAAAGATAGAAAAAGTGACAGTGAATAAATAAATTTGTGTATCTAAAGATAAGGTCACGTTATCGTCGTAAAATTTAATGTTAATGTGGTACTGTCATATAAAATATTAAACATACAATCGAAGCTCGATTCTATCGAACTTATTTAAATAATTGCTTACTAAAGCCTGAATTACATTTATCAGCATCGACCAGCATTTAGCTGGATGGTTTTAGCATCGTATTTATAAGCCATCCGTAAGCACGCGTAAGCATGTGTATGCATGCTTCAGTTTCACGCTTCGTCGGCTGTTTAGTACTATAACAAAAATGCGAAATGCAAATCGATGCGTACGCATTTTCATACAAAATAGATATTTTCTATATAGAACATGCAGATCGATGCTGATATAATTATGTAATTTAGGTGTTATGATTCGAAATATTACAATTGAACACCATATTCACACTCAGGTTTTTACCATAAACCATAAATGTGTGGTAGGTATATATTTGCTGGTGATAGGGTGGTGGCTTAAATGCCCTTCTGGTTGGCTATCATCGTACGTTGGTGGAAAACTCGTGAAGCGACTGACTACTCGTCAGCCGTCAGTCTAACCAGTTGCATCCTAGATAGTCGGCAACGCACCTGAATGATCTCTGGTATTGCAGACCTTTACGGGTGGCAAAAATCAAAAATTCAAATGACTGTAGTAGGGGGTAATGATTACTTCATCTCTGAGCTCCAAAACAGGTAGAATATAAGCTTAGCAAGTATGTTGATAAAATTTTAATTAAAAAATAGAAATCTTTCTATACCTTACTATCCTTACTTCCTTACTTTATAATATAATATATTATAATATTATAAATGCTAAAGTAACTCTGTCTCTCTGTCTGTCTATCGCGCTTGCACGCCAAAACTACTGAACTGATTTTTTGGTACACAGATTGTCTAGAGCTTGATAAAAGACATAAATAAATAAATAAACGCTTCACACTCAACGGCCCCCATTAGGATAGTGATATCCTGTGTCGGAGGTCCGGAAACATTCACAATGACAAGGAGAAATACACGCAGACCGGAAAATATGCTTGCATGGTCAATACAAACATATTATGCTCCGAGCGGCAAACTAACCCGCGACTTGTGGCATTTAAGGCAGGTTCACAACCGCTGCGCCACAACGTCGTCAACGACTACTATCTTATGTGAAAAAAGGTTGTAAGTGGTTGAAAGAAGGGGTGAAAAGTTGCGTGGAAGTATCGTCAGTTCAATTTCGATATAGAGGAGTCTTAGGGAATATAAACTAACAAATAAATAATAAATAATAAATTTTTGCCATAGATGGAACTTTGGACAGGAACGTAGGCCACTTTTATGAAAAAAGCGTAGAAAGAAGGACGGTGAAAGTATGTATTGGGAAACATTTAGTTGTATTGCAAAAAGAGGCTCCATTACAAAACGTCATTCACGCGGGCGAAGCCGCGGTTAGATGCTAGTGCGTGATACTTTTTTTTTTTCATTGCTAAAAGTGTAAATTTATGTATGACAAAACTCTTAAGCCTTTCAGAGTGTGAAATGATATATGGATTCGGAATAAAAGTTATAAAGCTTAAAGTTTTAAAAGGACGGATTTTCCTAAAAATTTTGATAGGATTCTTTATGAAAACATTGGTTTGATGAAATCCTCTTAAAAAGCCACTTTTCTTTTTTTGAATACTTAGAGTACATAATTGGCTTAGAAGTTTGTTCTTTATTAAATAGGCTGACTTTGGTAACTTTAGTAAATGGATCTTACTTAAGATTCACACAATACATAATACATAATAACTCTGCAATACATATTGTTCCCATAGTTGTATCTATATCTATGTATTATACTAGCTCTGTGGCTTCACTCGGATGATGTATCGATTTTTTTTCGTATGGAACCCTTTTACTTTTTCTAAAATAAAGGTAGCCTAAGTTACTCCAGTTCAAAATCGATCTAGAGATAAGTTGTTTACTTGTCCAAAAATTGCATAACCTCTTTAAGCTTAGAACCAAAGGGCGAACTAGTAACACATAAGGGCAAACTATCTATCAAAAGTGAACGATTATTATCAGATCCTGTGATACCAATCGGGACCAACAGCTTAACATGCTCTCTGAGGTACGATGGGGGGACCCACAACCACCTAGACCGAAACAGATATTTAATAAACATCTGCTCCGAGGGCGAATCGAATCCGTGACCATCGAAGCTCAAAGCAGGCTTACTATCAGCACGCTACAACGGTCGTAGTACCCTAGTACCCGTGAAGAGTAACAATACTCCTCTTCGTAAATTTTCTTGTAAGTTGGACAGCCCCTTCTATTAATTGTCATAGGCATTATGCCTTATAATTTAGATAATAATTATCTTTCTAACGAGGTTAAGATAATATTTTTTTTTATGTTATAAGTTGGCAAACCAGATTGACCACCTGATAACTACTGATAACTACTGATTGACGGTAAGTGGTTACCGTAGCCTATGAGCGCTTGCAGCACCATTACTAGGGCCACTCACGCGTTGCCAACCTCGAGATATTAGTTCTTAAATCTCCTCTGCCCAGTAATTTCACTCAGCCTACAGTGCCCTTCTAACCGGGACGCAGTAATGCCTAAGCACTACTATTTGGTGGCAGAATATTTGACACTGAGGTGGTACCTACCTAGCCGGCCTCTTGCAACAAAAGACCTACCACCGGTGTGACTGATTGCACTGGTAGAATCATCTCTGCTGTGATAGAGATTATCCCAACAGTGGCCGATGGGGTCGTCATGTCCCGACGCCGGTAAATAACATATATTTAAAAAATATATTAATGAAAGATAAGGTTTTGCAATGAGGTTGAACATTAAGATGTCTATAAAACTTAAGCGAAGCAAGTACAGGGCACTATTACATAATATACTCACTCTAATAGCCACTCTCGAGACAAAATGTAGTTAGTTGGGAGGAAATTAGTGTGTGGGATGCGGTATAATGCATTTTAATTAAGATTGGCTTCACTAAAACAATATATAGAAGACTATCATTGCAATAATTATAGCTTTGCAAGAAATATTGTTATATAATTTAGAAAATCAATGCTTAAGAGGCAATTTGAAAATAATTATTGGCAGCTCTACGGTAGAAAACCTGCCTAGGTACCGTAGGTAGTAGAGTCATGCTTCTCCCAGCACAAATGGGCTGGCTCGACTGTGGAAGTACTACCCTTTCACAGAAAATCGACCCCTTCCCTTTTTTCCTTTTTTCCCTTTTTTCCCTTCTCATCCCTTGCTACTAGTTCCTTGGGTTGACAACGCGCATGTGATACTTCAAATATCGTAAGCGTTCATAGGTTGCGGTGACCATATGCTTGTTTGCCAACCGTCATGAAATAAAAAAAGTGCCGGTTTTTTGTGTGATCCGTCGACACATTATATTACTACCCGAATAGAAGCCGTTAAGTCTGCAACATTTATTTATTTGAATGAGATAAAATGGATTTTTCTTTTTATTGATCAATCGTAGTTTGGAATTGTATGAAACATCCTACGTAATTTCATTGAATTTTACTCATTACAGTTGTTACGATTATATGTGACTGTAAAATTGATTATATAAATTAAAAAATTAAATAAATAAATTGCAATTTTATTTACTTTATACTATCTAGAACCATATAAAAGTTTTAAGGGTTAGTCTATGCACTTTTTATAAATATATATTATTTTATTAAATGGTTTTTCTTTAAATAACATAAGAGAAAATAGAAAACACTTTATATTTTCAGGCATTTATTTTAATTTTTATGCTAAATATATTTTCACGAGATAATTTTGTTTGTAAATTGAAAAGCTTCATAAACAGCTGAGCAACGATTACGATGCATTAACCGGGACGGTTTCTTCAGTTTAAATTGAACTCTCATATTTAAGGTAATTTTTCAAATATAATTTCATCGTTACTTATGAAAGGGTTAGCTTGACAGGGAAAGTACTAGACTACACTCTCAAAACTCTCTCTTTTTTGTTCCGTAAATGTGAGTGCGAGAGGCTTTATTTCCAAGCTAATTTTTCCCACCGTTATAGACTCCTGTCTCGTCTTCTTCCCTTCTTTTGACGACGTTGTGGCGCAGCGGTAGCAAACCTGCCTTAAACGCCACAGGTCGCGGGTTCGATTCCCGCTCGGAGCATAATATGTCTGTATTGACCATGCAATTTTTGCGGTCTGGGTGTTTTTGTCCTCGTCATTGTGAATGTTTCCGGACCCCCGATACAGGATATAACTATCCTAATGGGGGCCGTTGAGTGTTTAGCGTTTATTTATTTATTTATTTATTCTTTTAGTCCAGGCTATGAATACAATCAGCCATTTTCGCCAATTAATGCCATATTTCAACTAATTTACACTAAGACTTAACAAAATATGATACACCTAAGGTATGTCTACTGATGGAAGCCGCATGAAAATCTGTTCACGACGCGGTGAGGTACTTTTTGGAACAAAGTTTCTTATCGCGCGTTGCGAAAGGGGGCTAAACGGAAAAAATTAAGACCAAAAGTTGTAACGACACTTTTGCTATAGTTGTAAGCCGTGCGGCGTGCGCGTGTTTCTCTGTCTGTCTCTCTCTCTCTCTCTCTCTCTCATAGAAAACAAGCCAGTTATTTTCGTTTCGTCTTTCTATATCGCATTGAACAGTGTGGTGTCGCGACGATTATTAAAATAAAAAATAATTAGTTTTTAATAATTAAATCAATTAATTAATTTAATTAATTTTACTAATTAAAATTTTATTACAATTCCTTCACTAATTAATCGAAAGGAACTTCGTTCCATCCGGGTGTCCTTTGACACCTCTCAAGTTTGTTCTATAGCATACATTATGATTTATTTTATTTCAGTATTTAGTACTGTTAATTATTTCGTCCAAGTTGTGGACTGTGTAATATAGAGGTGCAATTTTTGTGATTCCGGTGAACTGGAGCAAAACGAGCTCGTAAGTTACTATGGTGCCGGCTATCTGAAAAATAAGAAAAGAAAAATCGTAACGAATAAAAAAATACCGTATCTTGTGAAAAAAACAACATAACTTTTGCTATACTTACAATAAAAATAAACCTGTTTACTTGTATTAAGGAAGCTGTCGAGCATTTCGGTAGGTAATATGATTTACGTGTAGTTAGCCTGTTTTGGGCCTCGACGATCGCGTGTTCGAATCCCGCTTCGAGCAGATGTTTGTTATAATTTCTGTCTCGGTCTGGGCGTTTGTCCATGTGGGTCTCCCACCGTGACTCGGAGAGCATGTTAACCTGTCGGTCCCGGTTGTTATCATAACATCTGATAATAATCGTTAATTCTTGAAAGGTAAATTGCTCTTATCCGACGAATTATTAATGCTATGAAGAAGATTTGCACAAGCTGAACATCGATAGGAATTGAAGATTAGATCAATATGAATTGATTTGGTCCAGTCAATCAATTCTGTTTCGACATTCTTTGCTTACAGGATGATTGTGAAAATCAGCACCAGAACCAGATATATGCAAATTATTTATTATCCCTCCTTTCTATAAACAAATTCGAAGACCTGGCAATTGAGAACGCAGCGCTATCATGGTGGCAGACGCGCCCCGTAATAATTCTTATAGTATAACTAGCCTCTGCCCGCAACCTCGTTGGCGGCGACTTTAGCATTGGCTCCAGAGAGAAATGAATGATTTGTAAGTAAATAATGTTCAATATGACACATCTACCGAATTTCAACATCTGTAGCATGTTTTTTATAATACCACTGGAGCCGAACATTTTTCCAGGATAGATAGTATCATATGTGCTAATGCAGGTACTAAAATATTTGTGTATTCTTGAACTAAATTCGTCTACTCGTCTTGCGTGATCAAGTAACAAACATCCAAACATTATCCAATCCATCATATCCAAACATAAATAAGGGACTCCACTCTGCACTACGTTTTTTGATATTCCCAAACTAATTTTTTTACGGGATAAAAAAGTATCATATGTAATAATCCAGATAGCCATGTGTGTGCTTAACTTCATTCAAATTCAAATCGTTCAGCCGTTTTTTCGTGATTGAATAACAAACACCTAACCTTTCACATTCGAATATTAATATGATTTTATGATCCTTATTAGAAACGTCTGCCACGTTCGGTCATCATATATAAATTTTACTAACCAGCTCTCTAAATATACTCAATAGCCTAATATATTAAATAATATTTAAACGGTGATCCTATTTTCGTCAACGCTAAAAGACCTTAACTCTCATATTGTTAAAAAATGATTTCTTACTGCTAATACTAATCCACGCCTAACTTTGAAGAACTTTAGACCAGTCAGTGCAACAGTTTGACCATGAATTTGTTTAATAAACCTCTGTACCTGAAATAATAAAATAAATTCGTATGTAAAAAATAATAACACATGTAATAGTACTTCACACTTAAGTTGAAGACTAAGATGAAGTTAAAAGGGAAAATTCTTTTAAAGTAAATCTTAATGCTATTTTGCTGCAGGTAGGCCTTTTATCGCAAGAGGCCGGCTAGCTATGTTCCACCACAATGGCAGATATTCTACCGTAAAGCAGTAGTGTGTTTTCCATTACTGTGTTTTGGTCATAACAACACTGCAGCTACTGAAATTACAGGGCAAAGGATTTAAAAACTAAAATCTCGAAGTTGGCAACTGGTAAGTGACACCTATAAATGTAAAGAGTTTACAAGCGCTCATGAACTTAGACAACCGCTTACCATCAAGTGGGATAGGAGTTCAAGATTGGCCGAAGCAAGGACAATAAATTCCGATGGAGATTCACTTATTGTACTAATCTAGACTGTTTGTGCGGTGTAAAGCAAACGATGTCCCTTACATCGTGCCCTACGTGCCCCAACACCTGCACGCAGGAAGATCTGATAGCAGCTTCCGACAACGCAGTAAATGTGGCTGCGTTTTTGGGCCACAAGAATACAGAACTACCAGCGAAACGCAACAAAGAAGATTGTATTATTTGGAAATGTTTATATAAAGGAGTCTATTAATTTACCTCAATACAGTAAACAGCAGACGGTACATCATATAAAGCACCCATTGGCTTTTGACTTGCAGTGTGAACTTGTGACGCTACGAGAGAAACAGTTAGCCATCTCAATACTAAGAACGCGAATGAGTACACGAAGTACACTGCTTGTTCGTAGCCCTTCAATGGCCTGAAAGTGTTTAATAAAATAGAAATGTAAGAATTATTTTCGAAGGGGTCGTTGCAGCATGCGCGTTTACACGCTTGCTTCATAAAGCCGAACGCGCGTTCACGGGCTTATGGCGTGTACGGTAGAACCAGTGTGCATGCTAGAACCGGTAGTGGCGAATGTATTAAATCGCTCTATATGCGTATTGATTTTACCTTTCATCTTGTTCGCGACAACTTTTGGTCGCTTTGATCCCGTTACTGAAAAAAAAAAATAATAGATCAATTTTATTTTAATATACATAAATTATAATGTATTTCTTCACACAACATCGTTTACTTCAATAGGTTATTTGATAACAAGAGATAAGGACAGAGAGAGAGAGATAGAGAGAGTTGTGCACCCGGCTGCGTACTCGCTCGTGTGCTCATTTGCTTGTAGTAGGTTTGTTACACACACGCACACACACTTACACAGCATACGGCATTTACGTTAAAGTAACTTCGTTCCAAAAATATAATTAGCTCAATTGAGTGAGTTTCTATGGAGGACTCACGAAAGTGTGTGCAGCAATTGCATGCAGATGAACACAAGATTGTTGGCGAAGACGATGAATGTAATGCTGCCGATGACTTCGTCAACTCGCCTCACAAGATTGGTTGCTCTGTTGTAATCTTCCCGCATCTTACGCCAGAATGTTGATGATATATACTAATGCATAAAATAATCACGTGTTTAATAAATTGTGTGTGTTCTTTTAAAATGATTCCAAAGCATATTACATTAATTATTAAAATAATAGTTGTCATAATAATATTTGCGTCGAAAAGTGATGACTTTATTATTGAATTATATTATACTATTATTATTACTATATGATTTTACCGTTTTCGATAATATTCATAAATTAAATGAACAGAAAAATTTAAATCTTTCATTCAGTATATATTTACCATCTATGGTGGCAAAACATTATATGGCTTTTTTTTTTATGTAAGAGGGGGCAAACGGGCAGGAGGCTTACCTGATGTTAAGTAATCACCGCCGCCCATGAACATCTGCAACACCAGAAGGCATGCAGGCGCGTTGCCGACCTTTAAGCTTGGAAATCAGTTACGATAACTTATCTTGAATTTATTGTTTGACGAAACGCTATGCTCTCACTCCAAAATAAATTCCTGATTTTGTGCTGTTGCTGATTAAAGCAAGGCCATAAATTGAAGTAAATGAAAATTTTCAAAAACCTTTATACTTTACCTTTCCCCTGACAGAGGCTATTCTTTTATTTATTTGTTCCAACCTTGAAGTTAGGTAAATACTGATGATAATGATAAATATGTCGCCATAGTTCCAATTAAAAGTACACAGTATGTTGAGAAACTGTAACAAGTAAATAAGTATGCCTCGAATTAGTAGTTCTTATACTTTCGACGAAAAATCTATATTTCAAAAATCAAAAAATCAAAACTATTTTAGACATTTTAATTTATTTTATTGCCAGTAAATTTTCTGTAAAAATCAATTTTTGGTACAAATAATGTCATATTAATAATACAAGCAAACGTGCCGAATTTAAGTCCACCTAAAGAATTGGATGAGAACTTAAAAATTGCTCTCAAAGTAAAAAAAAAAAAAAATTACCCATAGCCTATAATTATATTATAACTATGTGTCCAAATATTTAAGGAAATTTTAATTTAAATGCTTGTCTTTTCATGCTGTAGATCTTAGGTCGCCTGCCATTTAGCATGACTATATCATTTGACCACTTGCCTTAATCTTTGTATAATATCTTTACAAAATAAACAAAAAATATAAATTAAGTAAGAAACATATAAATCCGAATGAACTTTCTTTCTCACACTCTTCTAAACAGACTGGAAAATTGACAATGTTTTTTAGTTTACCTGCGATACGAGACCAAGAGGTATGGTGTAATACATTTGTGCATTGATCCATGGGAATCTATCAGTAATGAATTTCTCGTAAATATTATCAGGATAGCAGTCTGCGGCCGCAACCACCCTAGAGAACTCACAGAGGCAGTGTTCCACTAAAAATTTATTATTATTTCTTTAATAACAATTATTCATAATTCAAAGTATAGAATACATTTTACTACAATAAATTTTATGTCTACAAAGATAAATTGAGATTTTAAAAATAATTTTTAACATAGTCTACTATCGGCCGGTATCAACAAGTAATCTCAATCCATTATACCGGTCTGAGATTGCATTTGCGTTTTAAAAATATGAAAAAGGTTTCAATATCCTATTCGTAGGTACAAATATCGAACCAAAAATGTGATCTACCGATCGATTGACACCGATCACAGTCCGATTTGATATTGAAACCGGCAAGATACATCAAAGAGCTGCCAGCGAAATATACATCACTAATAGGTTTATCTTTGACTAGCTTTTGCCAACGGCTTCGCCCGCATGTAAAACATTTACATAATCCTAACATATTTCCATACAAACTTTCGATACCTATTCCCTATTGTTATTTTACATCCTTGAGGTTAAGGGCCTGAAAAATAACTTTCAAAATAAGTGACGATACTTCTATAAAACTTTTCTTCCCCCCTTTCAACTCCTTAAAATCCCTTTTTCGCATTAAAATATTCTATGTACTTTCTCAGGCTCTGGACTATCTGTGTACCAAATTTCATTGAAATCGGCTGAGTAGTTTTGGTGTGAAAGCGCGACAGATAAACAGACAGTCATAGAAGAAACTGAATTACTTTCGCATTTACAATATTAGAAGGGATTAGGGAGGATTAGGTAATGAGACATAAGTGTTATCAATTTTCATATACGTTTATGTTTATGTATACGTTTCAAAGAAAAATAAAATTCACAAGCAAAAAGAGCAATTTTATAGAAATATCCTATAAATCCAAACTTACATACAGCCATAGTCAGAATTAGAATGCATGCTATATTGCACTTGCTAACTAACGCCGAATCTGTAAGCGGGTCAGTCGCTTCAAGTTTTGATATGTATCGACATAATTTAGGCCATTGCTTTGCTATACGGAGGAACAAAATCGTCGCTATCGTGTTAGAAACGAAAAACACCAGAGTGGCTGAAATAATAAGCAATACAATTATTTTAAAATTCACGTCGATTGAAAACTGTGAAAATAATCAACGATTATTTGAAACGTTGGAAAACATTATAAGATGTTAAACTGCCTTTAAAAAATATTACATTGCGCACCCGACAATGATGGTGTCTTATTTTTCTCGCGTCGTGCGTATATGTTTTTTTTTCCTACGATGAAAAGTTCGCTTTTAATCCCCGGTACGAGGGATAAACATAGGATTTCTAGGTACCGGGAGTTCAGTGAGTTAATTAGTGTCATCAGAAAAAGCGAACTTATTATCGATATAGCATAAAAATATAGCCAATCCATACTACAGCTAGAATTTTAAATTATAAAGAAGTGAATAGAGATTTCAGAACCAATATCTCTTGTTAGCAACGCGTGAGTGAAACCTACAGTTTAATGTTGTTACAAGCGCTCATAGGCTACGGCAACCGCTATCGGTCAGGTGAGTTGTAAAGGATTAAAAGTTAAGCAAATAATTTACATAGAAACTTAAAATATTAACTTACAATTAGATGTCACTGAAGTGCTAGTTTTAAAATAATATTTCCAAAAAAATACACCGTTCAAAATAATAACTTGCCCCATAATTACTGCCATGGTGTAAATGCACCGTCCGGAAAAATAACTAAAACTGAACCAAAGTAAAACACATTTATAACATTGCAATATCCCAATTTAAATATAATTTACATATTGATAGGATTATAGGCAAAATTAAACGGACAAAATTAATGATGTTTTGAAGCTCATATAATTTTATTATTCGCTTTTATTTTGCGCTGGTTTTAAAACTCTATCTACATACCTTTATAAATTATAAATTTAGCAATAAATAAACAATAAACACTACACACTCAACGGGTATATCCTGTGTCGGGGGTCCGGAAACACACACACATACAAATGCACCCAGAACGGAACACATGCCTGTATGGTCAATACAAACATCTGCCTGCCTGCCTTTTGGCGCCTAAAGTAGATTCGCTACCGCTGTTCCAAACGTGAATTATTTTTAAATCAGATTAGAGAGAGACAGAAAATAAACACAACACAGTCATGGGAACCCATTTAGTATAGTTGTATCCTGTGTCGGTAGTCTGGAAACATACAGAAAGACAAGGACAAACATATCCAGACCGGAACACATGCCTGCATAGTCAATGCAAACGTCTGCTCCGAGCGGGAATCGAATATTTAATATTAAATATTTTATATAATTTGCTATCGCTGCCACAACGTCGTCAAAGATATTAAAGTTTTTTTTTTAATATAAACGCTGCACGCTCAACGGCCCTATTAGGATAGTGATATCTTGTGTCGGGGGTCCGGAAACACATACAAGGACAAAGACAAATAAATACACCCAGATCGGAAAATATGCTTGCATGGTCAATACAAACATATTATGCTCCGAGCGGAATCGAACCCGCGACCTGTGTCGGTTAAGGCAGGTTCGCTACCTTAGCGCACAACGTCGTCTTTTTTTAAAGTGTTTTTAAAGTTTAACTAACCGCAGTTTAGATGGGTCGCTATCACATACCCCTAGTACTGGATTTAGTCCAAAAAATTGTCCAACAATAATAGTCAGCTTCATGGCCCTTTGGAAAGTTGGGCATTGTCCTTTATAATATCCATCATGAGAAAATGCATTTTTTACTGTTTTGGATACTGTATTAAAAGATAAAACCATTTGTCATTTTAAGGTTGCAATTCTTTACGTATTATAAATAGGGGTAAAGAGTTTTGGTGTAGCCAACCTGTTGCCAACCTGATGGTATGTAGTTACCTATTACTGCAATACCTGAAGCTCCTTCACTCATCAACATTACAAATGGACGCAAATAAGCAATACCATACGAATGTCTTTTCGAGAAAAACGCGTTTGAAAATTTTGAACAACTTTCTTTATATGATTTTTTTATGTATTGGTCAAGTTTTTGGCAATTTCAGATTTATTTAAGTTATTGTTATTTCCACAAAAAATAAGTATACAAACTGCATATTTCGTATATAATATAACCAAAAAGTTGAAAAATACATTATTGAAAAATGGTTTTTTTAGAAGTTTTAAAGCGTAAAACCCTACAAATATTAAAGAAAAATGTTCTTCAGCCATTTACCAACACTTCTGCATATATAACTCAGTTTTTCAATTTTGTGGGTTGACATGGTATTGTTTATTTGCGTCCAAATATACTATATCAAAGGTAAACCACTATTTCTGTATGTAGGTAGTACTTATCCTGGTCGTACCAGTCCACTCATGTCAACAAGATAATGACTTTATTTCTATCTTATTACTACTACAAAGATTTTCTCCGACCGGGATCGAACCCGCAACCGTCGAGACTTACTGCAGTCTCGCTACTAACACAAAGATCTTAAAAAGCTTGTATTAATTTCACTAATATTCAACAAATTGGTTCTTCTTCGTCCTAACCAGTAACTCATTGGATAAGAGCATTTTACTTATCGAGTTAACGATTATTGTCAGATGTTATGCTATAACAACCGGGACCGACAGCTTAACGTGCTCTCCGAGGCACGGTGGGGAGACCCACAGACAAAGGCCCAGAGCGAGACAGAAATTTAACAAATATCTGCCCGAGCGGGAATGGGACCCGCAGCCGTCGAGACTAAAGGCAGACACGCTAGACACAACGGTGTCATTGAACAAATTGGTTAAAGATTTTTTTTTTTCGTATAAACACTCCGTATAAACAGTTAATAATATTTTCAGACCTTACCATTTACGTCGTGCCGAGACGGACCCATTTATCTTCTGACACAATTAAATTAAAATCCGACACCTGAGTATTACCGGTGGTAATACTGGTTGTATTATAAAGGTTGATAAAGAACTTGGAACAGTGGATAATAGAAGTGACATGCGGGAGTTTATACATCTTCCGCACTCGTATCAACAAGATAGCTAAAAAAGCTTTAGCTTTAAATAAATAAATAAATTAACGCTGCACACTCAACAGCCCCCATTAGGATAGTGAGATCCTGTGTTAGGGCCCGGAAACACATACGAGAACAAGGACAAATACACCCAGACTGGAAAATGCTTGCATGGTCAACACAAACATATTATGCTCCGAGCGGGAATCGAATCCATAACCTGTTAAATGAATTTAAAAACAGATATTAATAATTTTATCGACCTCTTTTTCACCTCCATTGAACAAATAAAGTTTTTGGAACGAAGTTCCTTATCGCGCGTTGTGAAAGGGGGCTAGACGGAAAAATTCTTACGAAAAGTTGTCACGATACTTTTTGCTATAGTAAGCTATTGTAAGCTGTGCGGCGTCGCATGTTTCTCTGTCTGTCTCTCTCTCTTATAGAAAGCAAACCAGATATTTTCATTTCTATTTCGCATTGAACAGTGTGGTGTCGCGACGATTATTTTTGTTGAGTGTATACAGGTTTTTGTAAATAATAAATAATGTTAATAATAAAAAAATATTATTATAACTTAAAAAAATAAAATTTTATTACAATTCCTTCACTAATTAATCAAAAGGAACTTCGTTCTATCCGGATGTCCCTTGACACCTCTCAAGTTTTTTCAACAAAATACAGTGCATTTCTTGACACAAAATTGATACACAATCGTTTCAATTGTCAATCACGCGTTGCCAACCTAAGAGATAGGAGGGAAGGGATAAGAAAGGAAAAAAGGCCAAAAAGGCTGAGAGCTTAGGCGTTCTCACTCATCGCACGAAACGCAACAGTACCTGGTACTGTTACTTGAAGCAGATTTTCTGTGAGAGGGTAGTACTTCCCCGGTTGAACTGGCCCATTTGTATTGGGAATAACAAGGCATTAATACTATTAACATACTATATATAATTATGTCGAAAATAATGCCGGACATTCAGTATTGGATCATTTTCCAGTTCAGAATGAAATCGTTCACACTTTTCGGCATTCAATGAGAATATTTTACGCATGTCATTTTCATTATATATTTTTAAGTCTGATTTTCTGTGTCATTTCTAACAAAATATTTATTCTGTGACAAGGAACTACCAAGTGTTTACATCGTAGGTTGTGACGACGCAACACATAAGGGATATATGTGATTCCTCATTTGATATAGCAATATCGTCTTTTAGAAGATCATAATGTTTGGACATATTGACCAATTTTCCTTGCACAAAAATTTGCAATATTTTCAGAAGAGAATACACCAGTGAAATCGTAATGACATGTTTACATTAAAGTTGTTTTGGCAAGTCCGACATATTTTGAATAACCAATGAGTTTATGCAATGAGGTCAAATAAAATTTTGCAATAAGAAAATATTTAGGTATAGTTCTACATTATGAAATTATCATAAAATTTTATTTTAGAAAAGAATCTACATTATTGGTAGAAACCAGTATTCATTTGCAATATCTTAGCTAAAAACCCCAAAATATTAGACCTATTAAAGAAAAAAGTGTAAAGTCTCAATTGCAATTTCAATGTTGATTACTTTAACCTTTCTGTGTGTCTCATATTTTTCTTTTTAATGTTTAAAGTTAATTTGAAGGTGCGTTTATTAATTTTTAAGTTCGTTAGATTTTAGTTCTATTTTTGCGAGTAGTTAAAAATATAGTATCATGCGAATATATACTATATCAACAGTAGAAATATAGTACAATATGACTAGTATTCTTGATATTTGACAATTCGTCATTTGATTGGAAATTTGTTGCATGTAAGTGGAGTCTTTACATCCTGTGTAGTCAATACAAACATCTGCTCTGATTGGAATCGAACCCACGACTTGTGGTGTTTAAGGCAGGTTCGCTACCGCTGCGCCACAACATCGTCAAACAATTATTTGGCCATTAATCATAGGTAAAGAACTCCACTCCCCTAATGAGGAGCATTTGAACTTAATTAAAATTTATCGGCTGAAACTCACGTTCAATCGGTTTAAGTACCGACTCGTTTCGGACCCACCGGAGGTCCTTCATCAGGGTGAGTTGGTTACGTTCGCGGTCGCGACACGTCTCGCACTTTAATAATTTAAGAGGAACATTTTGTTGAAGTTAAAAATATTTCTCTTTTGAAGTGAAAATTTTATTATATCGTCTTAAATTTTTCGTCTTGGATGTTGGATTATAGCCGGTCACGGAGACTTCATTTATTTTAATTTTATTTTACTTTTTACTATTTTTATGTATGTATGTATGTTTGTTTGCATGCATCATGCATGCATGTGTGTGATTTGTCGTAATTTTTTTCTTTTAGTTGTTTTTTTAAATAAATCAAACATAAAAATATAAGTTTCACTTGATTCGTGGTTCCATAAAACCACATTTATTTATTTTAATTTGCTGCAAACAATAATCTCGAGCGAGGCATTAATTATAAATAAGCTGTCTAAAGCGTGACTCATATAATTTCAATAAACCTAAAATGAAAGTCACAAACAACAAAAACCGCCAATCCCTAAAGATACGTTTTCGAAAGTTCTAAACTTCTAATGTATTTATGTACCACTAACTCTTAAGTCGTTAAGCTGAAAGTTGTTAAAAATGTTTTTAAAAGCTTTACAAAGTGCTTTTAAAAACTTTTTTTTCTAGATATTTCTATCCTGTATAAAATTTCGTATATCTTGGTCGGAATCAATTGTGTCCAAAAAAAAAATTAATTGACCATTAGTTTTAGCCGTTAAATTTACACTAAGTTAAATAATGTCTCACGATAGTTTTAATTCTTTTTTGCCGGGGCGTTGCGGCTTATTGCGCAAGCGATCTTATTTATTTAAGTCAATATAATTTTCACAATGTTTTAATATTATAGTCTCACAAAACCAGACAATTGGTTTAACTGTAAGTTCACTTATTAAGTTAAAGTACCTGGTTGACCGAGCTATGCTCGTTTTTTTTGTTTTTGGTAAATCGAAAGTCATTAAGGGTAACTCGATTGAAGCCTTACCTGGATAATAAAATAATGATTTCGACAACAAGTTATATCCGCAAAAATTGGGATTGTTGAGTATTTTGTTAAATTCTAATGGACGCATCGCTGTCAGTCAGTGACATATTATAATAAATTAAAGAAAACGTCAACTGTCATTGTAGAAATGTTTGTCATTCGATTCAATTCAATAAATCCTTGTTGCCATAGCAACGCGTGGTCGCTCAAGTGCGCTGTGAATTTATTTATATATTTTGACATTTTTAATTTATTTTGTTGATAATAGATGGCGTGTCGACGGCCTGAAAATACGGACAAAGCCACATTTTCTAAAAATAAATCCTACCTAGATCGATTTATCGTCCCCGAAAACCCCTGCATACTAAATTTCATGATAATCGGTGCAGCCGTTTCTGAGATCCCAATTATATATATATACAAGCATTCCTCGTTTAAAGGTATTAGATAGATAAATTAATAATAATAACAACATTTAAATTTATGTAAAATATAACGTACCTATATCTAAGAAAAAACGAGAAAATAATTAGAATTATAATATAAACGCTAAACACTCAACGGCCCCCATTAGGATACTAATATCCTGTGTCGGCGGTCCACCCCAAGACAAGGACCAGGACAAATACACCCAGACCGGAAAATTTGCTTGCATGGACAATACAAACATATTATGCTCCGAGCGGGAATCGAACCCGCGACCTGTGGCGTTTAAGGCAGGTTCGCTACCGCTGCACCACAACGTCGTCATTTATTATCTTCAATAAGAATAGTGGAACAGCTGCAAAAGTATCTAAATAAATATACAGATGTCGCAGAATCAGCTAGATTAGCATCTGCAAGGTTGGTGTTCGTGTCTGCCGTAATAATTTTATCAATCAGTGCTCCAGTCGGCACAGGCGTCGCCTCAAAAAACTACTCTCCGTGATCACTCGAATAAAAACGGACCATGACAGATACAACGGATGATAAGAGCCGCCATACATTATATTAAGACTACAACCTTTTTCATCTATATTGTAACATCATATTAACAATAAATAAATGAAATTAACAACTAACTTCTTCGTCCTAGCATTATTCCCGGTATTTTATTCTACCCAGGGTCTGCTTATTACTCTTATCCGGATTTGACGGGTTACTAGTCTTAACACAGAGCGATTGCCATCTGACGTCCGCAACCCTAAGGGCGAACCAGTAACTCATTGGATAAGAGCAATTTACTTATCGAGAGTTAACGATTATTATCAGATGTTATGTGATAACAACCGGGACCGACAGCTTAACGTGCTCTCCGAGGCATGATGGGGAGACCCACAGACAAACGCCCAGACCAAGATAGAAATTTAACAAACATCTGCGCGAGCGGGAATCGAACCCGCAACCGTCGAGACTAAAGGCAGACACGCTACCCACGACGCCACAACGGTGAAATTAACAACTAACATACGGGTATATAATTTTTATAACGTATTTTTGACATATATTCTTATGATAACATGAAGACAAAATCACAACTTTTTCATAAATCAAACATGATTAATGGAATTAAAAAATATTATTGTAAGTGTATTTACCGTTGATGTCATGATAAATATTTTTTCCTTACACCTGGCAATGCTGACACGTCTGTGAATAAAAAATGAGTTTACATTTTCGATTGAATTCAGGCCTTATTTCTTCAAAATAAGGACGGGACTATGGAAAGATTTTCTTAAGTTTTTTAAAAAGGTTTTCATTTACCACGCGACGCTAAAACGAATTGACGCGGTGACACGTACACTTACAATTTTTTTAATACATTAAGAAAAAGTCGTTTTATGACTACGGGTAATTTTAATTTTAGGTCAAAACTTAAGTCAGACACAAGACATTGTGGCGTGTTGGCTACGAGCCAGCCTTTAGTCTCGACGGTTGCGGGTTCGACTTTCCTTCGAGGCCGATGTTTTTGTTCTTATTATCACATAGCATCTGATAATAATCCTTAGCTCTTGATAAGTGTTTTGATCCTACCCATGAGTTACCGATTCGCCTTTATGGTTTCGGTCAGATAGCAATCGTTCTGTATAAAAAATAGTAACATGCCAAATCCGGTGTTGAGTACACTCGGCCGTTGAGTGTGTAGCGTTTATTTATATTATGAGTATAAGATCCATCGATTGATTTTTCAGTATAAATTACTTATTATTAAAAGTACATTATGACAGCTCAATTCGCCGATTTGGATGATAAATATTGTGAATTACATGCATACCTCCGACTACCGATGCGACTTAGTCGATGGGCTGGCGTGTTTCCAGTTGATGGATTGGATAAAGAGACCATTACTGAATTAAGGTAAGATAGAAGTATGATTTTAAATATAAATGTTGAGTGTAGTGAGGTTTCGGTCTTTTGTCTCATACAAATTCAATTACATAATTACTGAATGGTGTGCTATATTTTTATTTAACGTAGAGTATCTAAAGGTCAAATTATCTCTTCTTTTAATTCTATTACGACCAAAGTTTCGGGACCGTGCTTTTGACACGACTCTTCCTAGGCTATGATGAATACCTACCGCAGTTCGAGTCTTATGTTTGAATATTAAACATAATAATAAATTAACGACTCAACGGCCCCCATTAGGATAGTTATATCCCGTGTTGGGGTCCGGAAACATTCACAATCTTCTTCTTATCGATTGGTTAGTGGTCAACCTAGTGTCAGAGTTGTTCAGGTCGCCCATAGGCCTGTGACTTGACTTATCGACTGTTGTCTAATTGTCAACAGCCGGGACCGACATTTACGTGCCCTCCGAAGCACGGAGACGATTGGTTGAAATACCAATATGCGATCACCCATCTAGTGACTGACCGCGCCTAAAGTTGCTTAACCTACCGATTGCTTACCGATCAGCGGTTGCACTCGGCTATGAGCGTCTCATTATTATTCACAATGACAAGGACAAACACACCCAGACCAGGAAAACATGCCTGTACGGTTAATATAAACATGTGCTTTTGGCACGACTCTTCATAGGCTATGATGACTACTTAGAGCCTTTTGCTTGGAGGCCACCATGTCATTGCATACAAAAATAAGTAAATGGCTTTACTCGTTAAGCTCTAAGACATATGTAGGTCAAAAAATAACGTAGATGCAGTGATTACTAGTACTTAGTTCTAGTATTTTAAAAAGTTCCGTCCTATTTCTCCGAAGACCTTAATCAGATCATCGGCACATTGAGGCCACTCCGAAAACATAATAAAAGAATTATGCAATATAAGAAGAGCTATTTATAGCTTTTGCATTCCAAACCGATATTATCGCATTAAGCTATCATGTAATCTCTCTTCATATATTCGAATCTTGTTCACGATTGTACATATATATTCAATGTTATTTATCTTTCAGGTACAATATAAAATCAGCGTATATATTATACCATGCTGCAACGCTGCTATTTCAAACAATATTATTATTTTTTACTGTTTATTATTTTTTTACAAACGATCTTGATCTTTATAGATTCGGTGAGTATTTATTACTTATGTTCCGACTGAAATCTCTGAATCATATTAATAATAATATCACGTTTAGTAATAACAAGAAAAGTTAAAACAGGCGAGGAGAGGCTACGCACAGTCATGTAGCTTCGCTTTGCAAGTAAATGTATGGTATTGCTACACACGTGTCTTCCTCAAATATGTCGGTCACGCAGCTCAGGCTGTCAACGCTATAAACACAACACAATTTTCCTACATAGCGTGTGACGCAGTTAAAACATTGCCAAACACACAAACGCAAACATGCGTAGCGTGGCTGTGCACAGCGTGCGCAGCGGTGGGGCAGCGCCTTTAGTTCAATAAAAACACATTTCATACCAAATAATCTAAGTTAATATAATACGTATTACTATAGCAATAAGTGAGTTTTAATAAGCGTTTTATTTTTTAGCGAATCTTTTATTCTACCTGACTGGATTACTGTCAGCGATGTTTTTGCTACAACTAGCTAAAAGTTGGCCGAAACTTATGAGACATGCTGCAAACATTGAAACTCGTGTTGCTACAATCCGAATTAATAATAATAAAGGTAGAAGATCTGGTAAAATCGCTTGCTTTGTGATGTTATTAGCATTAGGTAAGTAAATAAAGGAATAATTAGTATTACTATAACATTTAGTAAAATTAGAACCTTTTATGATTATAATTTGTCATCTAGCTCTCTAGAATGTGTACCTCATTTGCAGCTACGGAACCCTTAATGTGGTGGTCCAATACGCACTTGTTCGTTTATACTTTGTTCTGTATTTTATAGGAATACAAATGTAATTAAGGAATAATGTTAAAATTTATTTTTTTTTTTATATTAATTAGGATAGAGTACAATTTCAGTTTTCCCAAAATAATCACATAAACGAATCACTGAAACATAATCTTCACGATCCTTAATCGCGCTATCAGAGTTCCTACGCTCGTAACCTATATATGTGTATCGTATATAGTGTATATAACACTTCCCAACGTAAGTCGTTGGTTTTCAGCCCAGGGTCTCGGCCCGCCAGGCAATAATAGTAACATTTTTTTATGTTACAAGTTGGCAATCAAGCATAGGGCCCACCTGATGGTAAGTGGTTGCCGTAGCCTATCAGTGCTTGCAGCACCTTTATTGGGTGCCACTTACGCATTGCCAACCTGGAGATATTAGTTCTTAAATCTCTTCTGCCCAGTAATTTCAGTAGCGTACAATGCCCTTCAAACTGGAACACAGTAATGCCTAAGCACTACTATTTGGCGGCAGAATATTTGAACCACACATCTACTATGATGATGAAAGACATAGGTACATTTAACTTATTCGTAGCAATTGAAGCAAAAATATATAAAAATATATAAAGCTTCCAAAATTTTCTACTAATAACACCACACTCATAGTACTCGGACTGCTTACTTTAAAATTTTAATTATACAAAACAAATAGAATAAGTTATAATTTTAGTAAAATAAATTAAAGTGAAGTTATTTTTGCATTTTTATAGTGGAACGTGTATTATCAGCTGTATTCAAACTGAAGTTTGTTATGGAATGCTATCAACATTTTGAAATAAATCTGGATTTGATAAGGCTGTATTTTTTAAATACATCATCCTTCATTTTTCAATTTATATCGTACACCGAGTGGAAGGCAGTTCTTTATGAGGTAATAATTTACTTCTTTATTTCTCTTTTGATACAATTTTCGTTAACAAAATAAAACATACCTAAACAATTTCAAGTCATGGTTCAGATCATTCAAAATATCGCTTTAAAGATTACCTTTCAAAAATGAATCATCGAAATAACTTCAAAACAATTATGATCATTCTTTAACATCAGAATCGAGAAAATTAAGTATTGAAAAAGTTATTAACCGTGATATTAAATTATGAGAAAAAATTGTTTTTGATTTAATTCAATTTTTTTTTCATTTTTCTTTTTAATAGATAGGAAACCTGCAAGCAACTTTTCTTTGGAATTTCACTGACGCGGTTACAATATGTGTTAGTTTGTACCTTGTGTCATACTTTCAAGATTTAAATAAGCTTATCGAGCTCAAAGAAAAAGAGGTACATACTATTATTATCTTATCCGGCTAGTCGATTTCTTAAAACTCTTTGAAAAATAACGAAGGTCGGTCATAGAGGGAAACAACCACATTGAAAAGTAAGTTCAGAGGAGGGGGCCTTAGGGAACCCCACTTTGAGTATCAGCCCCGGGGCGTCACGGTTGATTGCGCAAGCGAACCCGTGGCGTCCCACTAACTACTTACTACTACTACTTGATCAGCGAGCGGTGAGTCCAAAACTAACAACTGACGTTGGTTAGAATATTTGTAAAATGACTGCTCGTTAGCGTCATAACATTTTGCATTTGCATTCGGCGGCTAGTGCAGTATCTTCTGCAACTGTATTAGCCGCCATCGCGTTTGGACACCACTTCCACTTACCATCAGGTGGAGTAGAGTTATTTGCCCCTAAACTGGATTTAAAAAAACTATACCAAAAAACTATACCTTAAAAATGTGATCAGCGGTGTACACATAATAGTCGCAAAAATCATTCTAATTATAAATAAAATAAAATATAGATCCTGTTTTTAAATTGAATTGAAGCCTCAATAGCTTAACGGTTAAAGGATCGACTCCGCTCGGCTATCGCGAGCCTTACGGGCTCGATTTGACCCAATTGGGCACTGCTGTACCCACTCCTAGCGCAAGGTTCGAGCTTATTTTGAGGGTATTATTGTAAGTGGAAGTATTAAGAATTACTTGAAGAAATCATTGCTAGTATACTTAAAAAAAAATTTGTGTTTTTGTCAATCAGACTAATTATGCCATATAACATTATTTTACAGAAAATAATAATCAACTGGAAAGAAATACGGATCTATTACTCTTATTTAGTAGAACTTGTGAACGAAATCGATCAAAGCCTGTGCTACTTGATTCTACTGTCGTTCTTTACTAATCTTTTCTTCGTCTGCATTCAGCTGTTTTATCTGATGAAGTAAGTATTTGGAAACAACATTAATTAATATTTAACACTTGACTAAATAAAAACAAAAATAAATATATTAAAATTTTGAATGTTTTGGTTCAATCAGTTGTCGTATTTCATTTTGTGGTGTAGCAAAAGATATCTAATATTATGCAATGAATGTGTTTGGTTTGATTTGCTTAGAACTGCTTGTTCATTAAAAGTTAATAATATATTAGACATAGTTTTAGCCTTATACCGATAAAAACTGTAGATTTTTAATTAGGTTTGTAAAATAGACAAAAACCTTTAGATAAACAAAAATTTTAAAATTGTTAAAATGGTCAATTTTTGAGTGTGACCTTTTTCAACCTTATTATACCGGATTTTTTTAGGGTTCCGTAGCCAAATGGCAAAAACGGAACCCTTATAGTTTCATCATGTCCGTCCGTCCGTCCGTCTGTCCGTCGGTCCGTCCGTCCGTCCGTATGTCACAGTCATTTTACTCGGAGACCAATTCTCTATCTATACGAAATTTACTAAATAGGTGTATTCTGTGAACCGCACACCGAATTTGTAATAAAATCTTAAAATATATAAGAATTAAGGGTAGCCGTCCATACATGTAACGGAGTGTTCAAAAAAAAAATTCAACGTATGTCAACGTGTGAGATATCTTTCGATAGGTCTTTCAAAATGATAAGGAGGTTTCATTTGGACTTTTTTTCTTTAAGTCTATATAACTTTTAATAATCACTATGAGATTACCAACTTATTTTTGCAGTCGATATTAATTCGTTTTTATTTTTAAAGGCCTTAAGATTCTTCATAACCAAGCTGCGGAACCCTTTAGTTTCAACTGTGCGTGGTCCACAACGCACTTGACTGCTAATTTTTTATTAATTTTTATTAACTTTTATTTCACAGTCGTAGTTACCCTAATATAATGGATTGTGCAGTAGATCATCTAAACTCGTAAGTCTTCTTCATTCGAGCATTATTCCCGGTACTTTATGTACCCAGGGTCTGCTTATTACTCTTATCCGGATTTGACAGGTTACTAGTTTTTACACAGAGCGATTGCCATCTGACCTCCGCAACCCTAAGGTCGAACCAGTAATATTGGATATGAGCAATTTACTTATCAAGAGTTAACGATTATTATTAGATGTTATGATAACAACCGGGACCGACAGCTTAACGTGCTCTCTGAGGCACGGTGGGGAGACCCACACGGACAAAAACCCAGGCCGAAACAGGAATTATAACAAACATCTGCCCCAGTGGGAATCGAACCCGCAACCGTCGATACTAAAGGCATACTCGCTACCCACAACGCTACAAAGGTATCTACACTCCTAAGCAAAGTATATAATTATTTATATGCAATAATTATAGACACCTATAATTTCTTGGTTTAGTATTCGTATCGACGCTGTGTCGCAGCGGTAGCGAACCTGCCTTAAGCGCCACAGGTCGTGGGCTCGATTCCCGCTCGGAGAAAATGTTTGTATTGACCATGCAGGCATGTTTATTCGTCTGGCTGTATTGGTTCTCATCATTGTGAATGTTTCCGGACCCCCGACACAGGATATAACTATCCTAATCCATTGAGTGTGTAGCGTTTATTTATTTATTATTATTATTATTTATTTTTTTTTATTTGGAAAGTAGGGCAGATGACTCTACTCCACCTGATGGTAAGTGGAAATAAAGTCCAAACGCTAGGGCGGCTAACAGAGTTGCGGAATGCAACCGTGTTAGCCACCCTTGCCCTGCCTACCCGCAAGATGCCTCTTCACGCCTCGTTTGAAGGAGCCCAGATTTATAATAAGATGTCAGTTTGTCGGATTCAATAAGTTTAGTTTTGTGAGCAAGTTTTTGATGAATTATGTTAGCTATCTGATCGTGTCTGTGTTTATAATCCTTTTGAACTAATGTTTTGCGTTTGAGTTCCACTTTTTGGAAGTACGACAAAGAAAAGAATTGGCAAACTTCTTTGTTCGCGAAGGAATTAATGCCACAGTTAGACGGTGACATCGGAGACCGGCACGCGTAGTTCTTGTAAGGAAAGGGAGGGATAATGAAGAATAATAATAATAATAATTCATAAAGATTTTAGTAAGGGATGGAAACTTTTTTCTTCTATCCTAACTTTTGTTAGGATTAATATCTACCATGACTATGACAAACAATCATTTGCCGTGATGGTACATTTCCATTCCATTTCCATGGTTTCCAACACCAGTAGAATTAAGTTCAGGGGGTTAGTGCGGATAGAAAGAAGGGGAGATGGAGTAGCAGTTTGTATGCCTAATAGCGTTTGAAGTTACCTCGAATTTTTAGGAAAAATTCGGCTACAAAGAATTATCGAAATTGGCTTCTTGGAGTAATTGAGTAACATATTACAAATATGTAATATATATATATATTGAGAGCAATTTGGAACTTTCTCTTTATTTGAAGTCAGTTAAAACAAAAAAAATACATACAGTATAATATATAAATAATATAAACGTCATACATTCATCGGTAGGGATATAAATTCTTCATAAAATAATTTATTATTGAGCGTGTTAACACGAAATTTATTTGTTTTCTTTCTAAATAATAATACCTCTTTTGTAGATTTATTATCTGAATGTAGTTGCTCTTTTGTAGGTTTATCCAAATATACAGAATACACTTGGACGCAAATAAGCAATACGATGTCAACCCACACGCATGTCATTTCGAGAAAGACGCGTTTGAAAATTTTGAACAACTTGCTTTATATGATTTTTTTAATGTATTGGTCAAGTTTTCGGCAATTTCAGATTTATGTAAGTTATTTTACTTATTTTCACAAAAAATAAGTATACAAACTGCATATTTCGTATATAATATAACCCAAAACGTTTAAAATAATACATAAATTGCATGATTAAAAAATGGCTTTTTAGAAGTTTTAAAACCCTACAAATATTAAAGAAATATGTTCTTCAGCCATTTACCAACACTTCTGCATATATAACTCAGTTTTTTCAATTTTGTGGGTTGACATGGTATTGCTTATTTGAGTCCACTTATAAAGAAAAAATAATCCATCTGACGGGATGTTTGTGCATCTATAGATTGGCACTGTTGTAATTATATATATTTGCAGTAGTCATCTCATCTTAAGTAGCTTTTGGACTGAATGTATGGTGTTACTTAAAGTGATCGCCATTTTACTAGATTGTGTCTTAAAGAAAGTGTTATTATTCTCGAATGTAGTATTATAAAGAAATGAAATGAAGGCTCGCTAACAACACGCCACAATAATCGTCAAATACTCCTCCCCTAGTGTTGCCATTTATAACTACCACATAATTATATTTATATTTATAAGTGATACTTTAAAGACAAGATTTATCAAGCATCGGGTATTCATATACCTTTTTTCTTAAAGGCTGGCAACTGGTTTACAAAAGCCTTAGGGTTCTAAACGTCCATGAGTGATAGTGGCCGCTTACCATCAGGTGGAACTATCGTAAGAACGGAATCAAATTTGAGCGTGAGTTGCCCGTTTATCACAGCTAAGTCTCTGTTTGGTGACGCTGTCAAGTTTGCCCCTTATTCATATATATATATATATATATATATATATATATATATATATATATATATATTTTGACGATGATTTTAAAGATGTTCTGGCAACCTGCCTTTAAACGCCAAAGGTTGTGGGTTAGATTCCCGCTCGGAGCATAATATATTTGTATTGACCATGCAAGCATATTTTCCGGTCTGAGTGTATTTTTCCTTGTAAGTGATTTTGGACCCCGACACAGGATATAACTATCCTAATGGGGGCCGTTGAGTGTGCAGCGTTAATTTATTATTATTAACTTTTTCATTTTTCAGAATTTTTAACAGCGCTGAGTATTCAATATACTACGGGTACTCGTTCTTGTTCCTATTTATAAGAGCAACTGCCACTTCTCTGTTAGCGGCGAATGTGAACACAGTCGCACGACGGCCATTACTCGCTCTACAAGACGTGCCATCTTCGGATTATACAATTGAGGTAACTCAAATGAAACAAGCAAAACCGTTAATTAAATTTAAAAAAAAAAATAACCCATTTAATGTAACGAAGAGCCTTACGGGTAGTGTGAGTTAGTAGAAATCGTCACGTAACAAAATGGTGTATGCTGTGTGTGGGTGCGTGTGTGCATCGAGCACCCGAGCAAGTGATTGCGCGGCCGGGTGCGCAATTTTCTGTCTCTCTCTCTCTCTCTGTCCCTGTCTCTTTTTATCACTTAACCTATTGAATTTCATTTCAAATTACATTCAGGGTTGAATAAAAAACGTAAAGAACATCGTTCCTAAGGGTGCGACCGCACATTTTTTTCTGCAAATGAGTTTATAAATAATTGAGCATCTAGCGAGGATATAAACTGGTTTATCGAAACGCGATCGTTGACGAGCTGTGATTGTGTAAAACAGTAGTCTGATAGGGCTATAATTATGCTACTGATACCTCTGGTTTGAGCGAACACGCCGGAATAAGCCCGTGTATGTGCGCTTGGCTTTTTGAAGAATGCGTGTAACAAAAACTCTATCTTGATACCGTCCTTAAAAATCTCTAGTACTACGCCAGAATATTCGACAAGTTTATTAATTATTAATCAGAAAGATTACCTAAATTGACATTAAAATTTTTAGTAGAAAAATTTTAAGTTATAGGAATTCAATTTTGTTCTAGGTACAAAGATTCATTCGCCAGATCCGTTACACAGCACCAGCTTTAAGTGGGTTATACTTCTACATAACAAGGGGAATGATTCTAACGGTAAATATAAAATTGTTTTTCTATCTTACTAATATAATGAATGTGGAAATTTTTGATGATTTTATATAAAATTGTTACCTCATATTAAGCTACCATTAGTTACCATAGCCTTACGAGTAAGTCACGCAGAATATTAACTTTACGAGTTAGTCACGCAAAATATTGATGTCAAGTAATAGTAGAGCCATGCATGCCATGCCAAGCACAAATGGGCCGGCAGGACCAGGGAGTACTGTTCTGTTTTGTTCAGATACTTTCTATAAATAAATTAAAAAAAAAAAAGGTCAAGAACGTTTGTGTGGTAAAGGCGAATATAATTGGTGAATACCTTGAGGACACCACGCCTTGGGAATGAGACAGTCACTCCAGGCAATTCAGTGATTCTTTTTTTTTTTTAAAGAATATTAGCTATGCTTTTTCAAGGTATTACTAATATTCCCATTGCCCCTCCAAATAAGCTCGAAGCTTGCGCTAGTGGGTACGACAATAGCCCAAGGGGGTCAGGATCGTACCCTCGACTCTCGCGTTAACGGAGCGAAGTCGGCCCTTCTACCGTTAATATATTGAGGCTTAATATACTAGATTACATTAGATTATAATATGTAAGCCAATATCACTTTTAAAAAATACATAAAATAAATACATAATACGGCTCTTCTCAGGTAGAGGTTTAATTTTGGAGCCGGTGGTAGAATCTGACTTTCAACAAATAAGTGTAATGATTTTTGGGTTGAATAAAAATTTTTGATTTGATTTTCGTGCGACGAGTGAGAGCGCCAGTGGCCCAATCACCCACACCCTCTGCACTCTCTTGCTTGTCTCCCTTATCATTCCTCCTCCTTCCCTAAGTTTGGCAACACGTCGTAATAATAATTAAATTGGAAGCGACTATAATAGGCTAAGATAAAACCCACTAAGGTTACTTACTTAAAAAGATGCTTTATTATGAGTTGTTACCTAAGACGAAATATACTCGTATGGTGAAATTGAGGAAAAGAATAAAAAAGGAACTCTTTAACTATGAGCACTCAATAGTATTCACATTCTGTAATAATATTGGATCAAAATACATTCGCATCTATTTAATTTTTCAGGTTATAAGCGCAGTCATAAGATATGAACTGGTATTGCTCCAATTCCATTCAAAATAGACAACAGACGATGTTATGAACACTTCTGTGAAACTATCCACAAATATATTCTGCTATAAAAAAAGTGTATTCAGAACTTTAAACTAATATGCAAACATAACATTGTTATAGTGTGCATTTGTAGAAATGTATGTGTAATAAAACGTTGCTATTAAAATTAGTATTAGCTTTTTATTTATCTTTACCTCAATGTATATAAAAACATATTTATGATATTAATAATTTAGTAGTTTTAAAGAACCCGGCTGTATAAGATTGAAAATTATCAATATGGGCACCGCCTTCATTTTTTTTTATTTGGGTAAACAAATATATATCACCAAACAAATGACTAATTATGTCAGCAGCACCGTTTACCACAGATTATTTGATTTTATTAGCGGATGGACGGTCGAACGATTACGAGGCTAAGTTATAGGGTATCGTAAGCACCTTTTTGAGAAGATCCTTTCTGTCTCCTGGAGATTTTAATATAAATCTTCAAGAAATTTATAATAGCCAAAATTTGTAAATAGCGTAGTGGCATAAACACAATATTGTAATGTTTAAAACACAATAATTATCACAAAAATATTATGAGAATTGAAAAATAAAAGGGCAAAGGAAAGTATAGATGGAAAAGATAAAGTGACAAATCTAGGGGGACCCAATTAAAAGTAGCGGTCGACAAATTTTATTTTACTTGTTCGAGCGGCAAATGAAATTAGTTTAACAGAGTTAGGCAAGATAGCCGGCGGGGACCTTTCCAAATGGTTAATTTTCAAATTTTATTAGTTTCGTTGTTAGGTAATCTGTTTGTCTCTTGGTTGGCGTTCACTCGAGAGATTTTTGTTTTTCATCTATTTAAAAATAAGCTTTGCTTGTACTGTATATTACATATAATATTTTAATATTTACTTCTTTACATAATATAAAGTTCACCTCACTTGTCTGTTCGCTTAGATCTTTTAAAATATTCAGCGGATTTTTATTCAAGAGCATAATACATACATATTTTAGCACAGAAAATCCGAAAAATTCAAATATGTGTAATGTAATGTCGTAACAAACATATTTTTGTGGTAACCAAAGGTAACGAGATAGATCAAATTAATGTACTACGAATTGTATATCTTAAACCGTACCATAATTGTATATCTTAAACCGTAACCATTTTTATCTTTTACATATTATAAAAAAAATTGTAGTTTACCAAGATATTTTATAATACAGTCTTATTCCGTATCTAATTGAATACATTACATACGTTGTACATTTCATGTAGATCAAAACTGCTCTTAACAACATTTTATTAATATTAATATCTTAGAAGATATCAGACATTTCAAAAGCGGAGGCACAGCAGCTGGCTGCCTGTACGTTTCCTCCTGATCGGCAGCGTTCCGCTGGCGCAAGGTATGCCGTGTGCCTTTAAATAGCGCATCAATAGCCGTGGCCCTCCCTATAGCATTGTAGGTTATAAGCGTATCGTTACGCTTAATATATACATAGCACCCGTGCGAAGCCGGGGTTTAACGGGTTACTAGTTTTTACACAGAGCGATTGTCTGACCTCCGCAATCCAAAGAGCGAACCAATGCTTATCACATACTTAAAAAATATTAAGCAATTACAAATAAGACTGATTAAGTTCCTTCTTAGTAAAAAAGTTAAAGAAAAGTGTGATAAAGATTATGATAAGTTATTTCTTTTTTGTAAAATCTTATAGCATTGGAACACTATTACAATAATAAAAATAAAATAAATGTCACAAATAAATATAATACAATAAGTGTTAGACAAAAAAAATTAATTCAACCAGAGGTGACTAATTATTATTGGAAAAGAATGTCAAAATTTTTAGTACCAAAGATTTTCAATAACATAGATATATTGCAACAAACCCCAAAATTGACTAAAATAAAATTAAAATCAAAATTGAAAGAGTTCTTTAATAGTTAGTTCGCATAAAAGGTGTTAGGATATTATAATAAATAAATAAAAGTTAAAAACAAAAAATTACTTCACTATTTCATTAATTGCATAAATAGTATTTAATTAAGTAAAGTTAGTTGTAAAGTAAGTTGCATAATTATAGTTGTATAAATAAATAAATATTGTATAATAGGGTTAAGTATAATTAAGTATGAAATAAGGGCGCGTTTCGCCATCAAACTTCTAGTTTGGCGAGAAAATATTGTGAAAAATATATATATTGCGTTTTTGAGATTAATAAATTAAGAAAAAAAAAAAGAAAAAGTAATTCATTGGATATGAGCAAATTACTTATCTATATTTATATAGATGTTATGTGATAGCAACCGAACGCCTAGAGCGAAAAAGGCATATGTAATATCAATATAAACATCTTCCCGAGAGGAATCGAACCTGTAACCGTCGAGGCTAAAGGCGCACTCGCCACAAATACGCAACAACGGTGTCGTCTATCAAACTCGCTTTCAACTATATGAGTATTATTTATCTTGTTTAAGTGAGGTTGTGCTTGGGAGCAACCTTTTAAATTACAACGGACGTACTCGTACGATGAGTGATACCCCGTTTCTGTGCAGGAAATGATCTCCTGTGATAAATGATGTATTTAGGACTACACGCGTTAGTATAGTCATAACATATTTCCAGAATCAGATTCAGATTTTTATAGGCGTCGGGATGTGACGACCCCATCGCCCGCTGTTGGGATAACCTCTGTCACAACAGAGATTATTCCACCAGTGCAATCAGTCACACTGGTGGTAGGTCTTTGTTGCAAGAGGCCGGCTAGGTAGCACCGCCACAGTAGGTAGTACCACCGCAGTGTCCAATATTCTGCCGCCAAATAGTAGTGTTTAGGCACTACTGTGTTGCGGTTTGAAGGGCATTGTACGTGAAATTACTGGGCGAACGAGATTTAAGAACTAATATCTCGAGGTTGGCAACGCGTGAGTGGCACCTACTAATGGTGCTGCAAGCGCTCATAGGCTGCGGCAGCCACTTACCATCAGGTGGGCCGTATGCTTGCTTGCCAACTTCTAACATAAAAAAAAAGATTTTTCGACCCTTTAGCTGGAAGTTTACAATTTTCCAGTAAATATGTACTATACTGTTAGACAGGCAAGGTTACTTCCATATTTATAATATTAGTCGTGATAATATATATTAGTCTAGATTAGATAGGATCTATACCGTGCCCCGGAGAGCACATTAAGCTGTCGGTCCCGGTTGTTATCACATAACATCTGATAATAATCGTTAACTCTTGATAAGTCAATTGCTCTTATCAAATGAGTTACTTGTTCGCCCTTAGGGTTGCGGAGGTCAGATGGCAATCGCTCCGTTTAAAAACTAAGTAACCTGTCAAATCCGGATAAGAGTAATAAGCAGACCCTGGGTAAAAATAAAATACCGGGAATAATGCTAGGACGAAGAAGAAGGTTAGATAAGATCTATACCGAAATTCAGCTCGTTTTTTGATAATCCCACAGGAATCTATCATTTTCCGGGATAAAAAGTATCCTATGTGTTCATTCAGGTTTCTATATATTTGTGTTTCAAATTTTATCCGATTTGGATGAAATTTGAAACACAGATAGATTGTTACCTTATTGAACACATAGGATACTTTTTATCCCTTTGAGCCGTTTTAGCGTGGTCGAATGACAGATATCCAAACATTCAAACATCCGAATATGCAAACTTTACATTTATAATATAAGGTACGATTAAAAGGTAGGTTGTATGTGAATAGGCGCTACATAACTTGGCATGACAATTTCGTGTTTTTGTATATTTTATATAATTTGTATTGTTATGGGCTAGGGTTCGCTAATTTGGAGACAAGCACCTGATGGCTCTAAACAAGACTTTATTCTAGGTCTAGATTAAACAACAGAACTTCACAAACAACAGGTCCAAATCACAGGTCAATCACAGTCCAAAAGAATAGCCGAGGTCACTAATTATCGCACTTGTTCACTGGTATCACTTGTAGTGTCTTCGCTTGTTGCTCAGAACTGAATGACTCAGTCGACGCGCCGGGCTGCTTATATACGCGGACACGGGTTCGAGAGAGCTCCGTCCGCGGAACGCTATTCTACATGTTTCGAGAATACATCTTTCTCGAACCCGCGCGGCGGTCGTAGAAATAAACAAAAGGAGTAGCAAGCGATTTTGAACCTTATGCCACTGTGATAAGGTTCTCCGTAACAGTATTTTGAATGATTTGGGATAAAATTTATGCTACTCTGGCAAAAGTTATTCCAATTTTAATAACATCGTGAGCTTAGTAAGAGATAAGAGTAGGTAAGTATTTAGTCTTTTCATTGAAAAACTACTGAACAGATTTGGATAAAGATTGGCAGACCTATAGCTTAATCATAATAGGTTCCCGTGAAAAATGAAAGAAATCATATTATTTTCACAAGAGGAGCTGCTGGCTACAGTTAGTAATAAATATTACATAATATTCTAATATAATTATGTACGTGTTTACAACTTAAGCATATACATTTACTGAAAATTCAGTAATTAAATCAATGCTCATTAGGGCCACTGTTCGCGTGATTAATTTTACTAAACAGGAGCTATAGAAATTAATTATTCTGACAAGTTATACTAATTATTTTGTAAATAAATAATGTTCATTACGATATATTATCTTAAGTCGTACAATCTTTGAGATTATCGCATGTTTTATAAATAATAAAACGGTGTGTACTATGTCGTAAAAGCAATTACAATATGATTAACCAAAAACCAACTTTTATAATAGTTTACATTCGAAATTACCTATAAAAAAATCACGGTATTATACAAAAGTGACAAGGGAGAATATAATTGACACGTATAAAAAAGGTTTCAAGTAAGTACATTGTGTTCAGTGTTTCTTAACACATCTAACAATTTCACAACGAGATGGGAAGTAAAACCCCCAAAACTACCAGAATGCATCCAACGTAGAACAGCTCGAATTGTCGACGATAGAGCTCTTTCTAATCGCATTGATCCTGTTTGACTCTGCATCTTTACATCTTCTATGTCATCTATCACGGGGAATGTTATGAAGAATTGCTTAGACTTCCACAGTCGGACATCGTGACAAAGCTCAAAATTCCACCCTTACCAACTCAATGTCTATAAATCCTCAACAGCACGATTTAAAAAACTGTATTTCCCCAAATTTTCGAACCAATATCTAAGACCCTTTAAGAAAATAGCATATTCTTTCCTTAAGTTGACGACGTTGTGGCGCAGCGGTAGCGAATCTGCCTTAAACGCCACAGGTCGCGGGTTCGATTCCCGCTCGGAGCATAATATGTTTGTATTGACCATGCAAGCGTATTTTCCGGTCTGGGTGTATATGTCCTTGTCATTGTGAATGTTTCCGGACCCCGACACAGGATATTACTATCCTAATGGGGGCCGTTGAGTGTGCAAAAAAAAAAAAGTTTGGCGCACCTGCATCGCCGCTTGTGTTGCAGATATTCATGGGCGATGGTGAGCTTAGCATCAGGTGTGCCTCCTAACCTCCCTCTTACAAAAAAATATGGACTTAAATCAACTGTAGTATCCGTACTGCCCTCCAGTATTTCAATCAATGAGTGGGAGTGCCAGTGGACTACTGCCAGTTTCCAGGCTACAATGATTGGTTATTACGTCATTCTGAGTACGCTTGTTAGCTACATTTGTAGTATAAACACGTGTATATAAACTGACAAGTGATAAATTAATTTGTTTATAAGACCAACAAGTTGTCATCAAACTGTAATAGGTGAATTATTTGTGAAAAGTAAATTAAAGAAGTAAATATAATTTACTTTATTGCAGTGAAAGGCTATGGTTAGAGAATTCAGTAGAAGTAAATATTAAAATAAAAATTAAAAGTGAAAATCATAATATAATAAAAGAAGCAAAAATCATTTTACTAAATTATTAAACTTTAGGTTCCATCGGGGATTTTGTCCGAGTCTGATATACGAAACTGCAAGTCTTTGTCTGAGGATTAAGCTGTCTTCATGCGATTATTTATTAAAAACGGATTAGCCATGCGGCGTGTAATTATAAAAAGGTAACAGACATAAGAAATTACTTTATTATTAATTTAAATAAGCCTGTATCTTATTCTACTAACAACCAATAACTGTTAGTTTTTTAAATAGCATTTCTTTGTAGCTTTTTACATACTGAACCAACGCTGTAAAATATATTTAACGTACTGAAGTTCATCAACAAATGAGAAATATGACAATTTTTATAGTTAAGTTAAAGTCAATATTTGTACTCAAAAGCTGACAAGTTGATTACAATTATTTACCTAAAATGGTGGTCAGATTTCATAATAAGAATCAGGCAGTGTTACCCCAGATTTATTAATAAACGAGGTAGTGCCGAGCGCTCTTTTAAACAATACCTCGTGTTTTGGAAATGTCGAATACAATTCATATAAATGTTTTGGAAAGAAATAACACAAGTACGAAATTATTATATTATAATATGGTGATTTTTACTAGCCAATGGTAACTGAAATGAATGCTTCTTATACTTATTTTTTTTTCCAGATAATTCAAGAGTGGAATCTAACGATAATGTGACTATCAAACCAAATTTGCTGGAGAATAACCAACCGAATCAGGAGTAACTAATTAATTAATTATCAAAAACTTCTCCTTTAACTTTTTAAACTGCACATGATAATAATAATTATTGCTTTTTTTCAGCTCAAAAATAAATAGTATAATCAGATATCCTTCCAATTATTTACAAATTATTTGTAAGTTATATTTTAAAAGCATTATTAATATTTAGATTAATAAATAAATAAAAATAAAATAAATATTATACAAACTGAACCTCTTCAAGGTTCGAGTAGACAGGTTTAACGTAGACCACCGTAGACTTCATCTACGCTTTCGCGATCGATGGAGATCAAGAGCATTTTGAATTAAAAAAAAAAAACACTCAACGGCCCCATTCGTAATAACCCATGTCAGGATAAACATACAAGGACAAGCACTAAGTCACTAATAGATCAAGACAGGAACTCATGCCTATATAAAATAAATAAATAAATAAACGCTGCACACTCAACGGCCCCCATTAGGATATTGATATCCTGTGTCGGGGTTCCGGAAACATACACAATAACAAGGACAAATACACCCAGACCGGAAAATATGCTTGCATGGTCAATACAAACGTATTATGCTCCGAGCGGGAATCCAACCCGCTACCTGTGGCGTTTAAGGCAGGTTCGCTACCGCTGCGCCACAACGTCGTCTAATCTGTATGGTCAATACAAACCAGCTCCGAGCGGATATAGAACCTGCGACTTTGGCGTTTAGGGCAGATTTGCTACGGCTGTGCCACACCTGTCGTCAAAATTTTAAATTTCATAATTTTACCCACTCTGATGGCACTAGTTTATTATTAATTTATTACCAATTTTAATACATAAGATCGTAGCGCAGTTTTTTGGAGCTTAGCGCCTAAAATCTACCCTTTTCCCACCCCTTCAGCCTGTATGTCACAAACTAATGTGATTAAATGGTTTGCTATTTCTAGACATAAAAGTATCACAGATGTTTTTGAAGCTAAGATCTCATAACAAAACTCAATTTGAAGTGTTCCAAAGCTCGATGAAGTACTGTCTTGTGGCTGGACAGTGCTTTGGATTATTTCCTATAGTCAACATTACAGAAAAAGATATAGATAAAATTAGGTAATTTATAAATCTTCTTATTTTTACTAGCATTGTAATATTTATTTTCTTATTTGATAGGTCACCAGATACATATAGTTTTTAATTAATTTTTATTGCTACCTCTTTTGAAGGTACAAAAATCGCTCTTACGACCTTCTAACTTGCAAGCTTGATTTTTGTGGTAATATCATTCAAAATTTTCAATCCTTTAATATTTTCGAAGTTCTTGATCTAATAAAATATTTAAGTCATGTGATATAGTTTTTAATTTTCATAATCACGAAATAACGCATAAATTTTTTTTTCCTGTTCTATAGATCATATAGAATTATTTCGTGGAGATACTTAGTTTGTCTTATTGTGTGCTTGGGGCAAACTTTAGCGGCGAGTCTAAGCTTCTACAAAATAATTAATTCTACAGTAAATATAACCAATGTTGGTGAGTACGAAAATCATAAATACCAAAAAATATGAAAAATATATAGCATTTCATAATAATTGAACTGATCTTCTTCCTAGCACTATCCCGGTATTTTGCCCAGGGACTGCTTATTATTCTAATCAGGATTTGACAGTTTACTAGTTTTTATACGGAGCGATTGCCATCTGACCTCCACAACCCTAAGGGCGAACCAGTAACTCATTGGATAAGAGCAATTTACTTATCAAGAGTTAACGATTATTTATTATCTTTTATTATTTATTGCTTTTTTAATGGATTAATACGCTAGGAGTGGGTACGACAAGAGCCGAAGGGGTCAGGATCGAACCCGCAACTCTCGCGGTAGCGGAGCGAAGTCAGCCCTTCTACCGTTGAGCAATTGAGGCTTATTTTTGAGCAAAGGCGATATATAAAAAAAATTAAAACCTAATTACTTTAAATAAAACTTAATTTTGATAGCATTGTTCCACTCAGCAATTTAATTTTCTGTTTACAGCATATTTTTCATTCTACGCTTCGAATTGCATTTCATGCATTCTCTTTGTGCAACTAGCAACTAAATGGAATAATCTAATAAAACTAGTTGCCTCATCGCAACTGAATGAATATATAGACCAGTACGTTATTATCAAATGCAATTTCACAGCCATCATCATAATAGGCTTAACCATGTGTACGTACGAGTATTTTAATGTTAGAAGAAATTTTATTGTCGCTAGGCCTTTTATTTCAAGGCCGGCTGCTGCGGTGGTAACTACCTTAGTTACCACCGCAGCGTCATATATTCTACCGCAAAGTAGTGTGTTTGGCATAACTGTGTTTCGGTTTGACACTGCGGTTAGCGAAATTACTGGGCAAAGAAGATTCAAAAATCAAAATTTCGAGGTTGGCAACGCGTAGTGACATCTACAAACGAATTATGTTGCAAGCGCTTATAGGCTACGATAACCGCTTACTATATTCACCTGGGTCGTTGCTGCTTGCCAACTTAGTAAAATAAATAATAATAATATTTTTGCAACGAAGTTTATAACGCGGCTTACGGATTGTGCGATTTAGTAGAAATTGTCACGTTACGAAATGTTGTATGCTGTGTGTGTGACTGTGTGTATCGAGCCTACTACAAGCAAATGACCCGACTAGAAATTTTTTCGTGTTCCTTAGAAGGACCGGACCGGGCATGCCCGATCTAGACCAGATAAGGTATGTAACGCAGAAGATTTGTCTGGACCCAATCAGGAAAACCTTATCGGGTCCAGATTATGAACTTCTGATCGGGTCCAGATTAGGAATTCCTGATCGGGTCCGGATGAGATTTTTCTGATCGGGTCCAAATCAACCATCTGCGTAACATACCTTGCCTGATCCAAATCGAGTATGCCCAGTCCGGTCATTTTAAAAAACATATATGAAGATAGTCTTGAAAAAATAGTTTAATAAAAAAGAATAATTATAAATTGATATTATAAATATGTTATTTAATATATTATTATATTTATTTCCATCTATTTTTTTAATGTATCTATTATTTATTTTGTTTTTACTTTAATTTTAAATATCAATTATTTTTATATTATTAATTAATCATTATCATTATTATCAAATAAATATTATTACTTAATTAAATATTGTTAATTAACTACTTAATATTTTTTTATTGGTAAATTATTATACACAGCAAAAAAAAATTTTTTTTATCTAGTTAGTTTAGTCCTCTAGTTCGTATTTTATATACAATACACTGAGTAAATGTCTAGATATAAACTTAGTACTTGATACACTTTTTTTGTTTAACACACAATATACCTATTCATTATTCTTCAACTTACTGTTAAGGTGATTCAGTCTTTGTATTGAATTTATTTAATCTTTACAATATTTACATTAATAAACTAATCAACATACAATTTTTAAGCAATATAAAAATATAATTAGTAATACATTAAATAAATGCTTTTTATGACAAAAAATTCTTTATCACTTAAAAGATTGATACACCGATGTACGTCTTCTCTCAACGAAGAACACTGTGACTGTGAACAAGTTCCGACAAGTTGCTTTGTGACGTCACGCGCTGTCGCTTATATATACACACCATTATGTTGTATTTATATTAATATTTTGGTATTTTTTTATTTATTGAACGCAATTCAATGTAAGTTTATATTTAATGCACAACACACTTAGATATCTGGATGTCTATTTATTTTTGATACACATAATTATTATCTGGTCCTGATCCAGTATGCCTTACCATACTTGGTTATATTTTAC
Source organism: Hestina assimilis (assembly GCA_023373885.1). Classification (NCBI taxonomy): domain Eukaryota; kingdom Metazoa; phylum Arthropoda; class Insecta; order Lepidoptera; family Nymphalidae; genus Hestina; species Hestina assimilis. Next base: position 4,458,178 of record CM041741.1, on the reverse strand, counting down.
ATCGGGCTATCCTTATCTGGTCCAGACCTGGTCCTGATCTAGTATGCCTTACCATACTTGGTTATATTTTACATCGGGCTATCCTTATCTGGTCCAGACCTGGTCCTGATCTAGTATGCCTTACCATACTTGGTTATATTTTACATCGGGCTATCCTTATCTGGTCCAGACCTGGTCCTGATCTAGTATGCCTTACCATACTTGGTTATATTTTACATCGGGCTATCCTTATCTGGTCCAGACCTGGTCCTGATCTAGTATGCCTTACCGTACTTGGTTATATTTAACATCCGACTATCCTTATCTGGTCCAGACCTGGTCCTGATCTAGTATGCCTTACCATACTTGGTTATATTTTACATCGGGCTATCCTTATCTGGTCCAGGCCTGGTCCTGATAGGGCTTGCCGGATATGGCATGCCTCATTCTATCCTGATCCGGTCCAGATACATGATCTGGTTAAGCCTAACTTTTTTTCTAGTCGGGGAGTACACGAGCAAGTGAGTGCACAGCCGTGGTGCTGATGTGCAACTCTATCTCCCTCTCTGTCTTTCTGTCCCTATCTCTTTTTGTAATGTGATAAATATTAAAATTATTTATTTAAAATGATGGAGTTTTTAGATAAAAAAAACATTTTTTCAGTTGATCATATGCTGTCAATAATCACGAAATTCGCAGAAGTACAAGGTTGTGGCTTGGATGCTACTGATACATATAAACAGTTTATACTGAATTCGTTTCCCTGGCTCTTTGAACTAAATGTGCAGTATTCCATTGCAATTGGGATTTATTTACCGGTAGTAAGAATACTAAGAAATAGTATTCATAATTTGTTTTAAATTAAAATTGCTTTGTAGCAGCATTATGGCTGTCTTAGCTTTTTATTGCGCAGCGTCGTGATACGTTGTGTCGCGTGTAGATGTTGTCGCTTCGTTTTATGTGTGTGTGTTTTAAATATTTTTTTAATGCATATAAAATTATATGACAATTTTGTTTTTAATTTTTCACTCAAATGATCAATTTTATAATTTTTTTTTCAGATTTTAAACTTTTTTGCAGCAATAATTTGGAGCTACACACATTTGTTCATCATTTGTGTGAGTTTGTATTTATCATCGATATTAGAACATATTAACATAAAGATCGTGTCTCGAGAAGGACAGGTTAGTTACGTTCAGGAAGTTTATAGTGTTTTACAGGATCTATAATTGTTTTGGTAAAACCAATAGTTTTAAGTTTGTAACAGTGTGTTACTGCCCCAATTCTGGTCGTTCCAAAATGCCACCTCCTGTTCAGGAGTTCGATCGAGCCCAACGCACCCGCTTCACTAAGGCGAACATACACATTTTAGGCTTTTTTCTAAGACTCTTAACGAAACGAGACGAGTTTGAAACACAAATTAAGCACTTGAAAAATCATATGAGATTTAAGCACGTGACGGACGTCTACGTTTTTTATCCAATTTTGGTTTGTTGATTTTATATGCTACAAGATACCTCACTTCCTATGGAGGAGAACTAGGCTATGTGGGACCCATGAAAGATAAGGCAATGTACGTTATGGGGACCTAATAAAACCTTCTCTGTGGTCGACCTCAGTGTGTTTGACACATTACGGGCTCTGTCGTAGAATAAGTCAGGAGGACCCAGCACTGTGCTCCACAAGTGGCTTGTGCAGCTCGGTACCGGAAGATAGCAATGCGACCCTGCGTTTCCCTTGCAAGTGCATAAGACAGTTAAGACCACGCCATTGACGTCTTCCTTAAGCCCGCTTCAACTTGGATGCACATTTTGCCTGAGGGCATGCCCGATTTATATAAATAGGCCCGGCAGACCTATTCTATCCACCATCATCTTGGCTGTAGTCATACATTAATTCATTCAAAACAACAATTAATTATTTTAGTTTGTACCAGTTTCTTTTTGGCGGGTGTTACGTGAGGATTACAACAAAGCAACGCGATTGGTCCGTTCATTTGATGACGTCATCAATAGCATTGTATTTGTCTCGTTTGGGAGTAACCTTTTCTTTGTATGCTTACAATTTTACAATGTATTGGGGTAAGAGATTTTTTTTTAACTATGCCTATTTTAAAACTTATAATTAGCAATTGTTATATCTATGTATAAATAAGTTATACTTAAGGTTTTTCTTCGTAAGTTTATTTGTCTTTGGTCTTTTGACCTAAATAGGTCTTTTTAAAAAAACGTAATTATTCACAAATAAAATCATGGCCATCTGATAATAATTAAATATTTTATGACCTTTTTAATGCTAACGCAACAACCCACAATGAATAACTCGACATGATTTTTTAATAATTTTTTTATAAACATATAATTACAGAAACGGTATTAAGGCCACTTATGAGCTACCTGCAGATCCCTGTTATTGTCATAATAGTAGACGGTATGATTTTTTTTAAATATTATTTATTATTATTAGATTATTATATTCATATGTGTAAGAAATAATACAATAATAATTAACCATCAGGCCCATCACAATTATGCTTGAAATAAAAAAAAAAAAAATGAATTCCATAAATTTAATTACCAAGCTTCAATAATTTAACGGCATAGCCAACCTAGAAGGGACGCCTCCGTTAACACGAGTTTCAAGTTCAATCCTGACCCATTTAGGCAATTATTGAGTTTATTTGGAGGGGCAATAGGGATAGTCGTCATCATCATCATCATGTCAGCCGAAAGACATCCACTGCTGGACATAGGCTTCCCCCGAAGAGTGCCACAATGACCAGTCCTGCGCCACCTGCATCCAGCGGAGTCCCGCGACCTTTACCAGGTCATCAGTCCACCTTGTCGGGGGTCTACCTACTCTGCGCCTTCCGGTACGTGGTCGCCATTCGAGAACCTTTCCGCCCCAACGGCCATCGGTTCTACGTGCAATGTGCCCCGCCCACTGCCACTTTAGTTTAGCGATTCGGAGGGCTATGTCGGTTATTCTGGTTCTGCTACGGATTGCCTATTGGATAGGGATAGTAATGACACGAAAAAGCATTGCTGATTTTTTTGTTTTCAGTATTTTTAACGGGTATGAACACGAGATATATTTCACTTTCTCTTTGATGTTCGTTCTATTACGTTCATTAGCAGTTTCGCTTATAGCCGCTAAAGTTCATACCGCATCTCTGAAAGCAGCTCCCACACTATATAGCGTTCCATCATCGGCATATTGTACGGAGGCAAGTTATGAAGAATAAATCTATTAAACTTTTTCAATAACAAGATTTTTGAAGACGTTGTGGCCAGCTGGTAGTGAGCCTGGTTTGAGCCTCGATGGTCGCGGGTTCGATTCTCGCTCGCAGCACATGTACAAATAACTGTTTTGTTCTCGGCGTTTGTCCTTGTGGGTATCCTCACCGCACCCCGGACCGCATTTTAAGCTGTGGGTCCCGGTTGTTATCACATCTGCTAAGAATCATTAACTCTTGATAGGTAATTTGCTCTTATCCAATGAGTTACTAATTCGCTCTTTGGGTTGCGGAGGCCAGATGGCAATCGCTCTGTGTAAAAACTACCCGTCAGGATAAGAGTATAAGCAGACCCTGGGTAAATACCGGGAATAATGCTATGAAAGAAGAAAAGTAACAAGATTTTAAAGCCGTAATACATAGCTTAGCTAACAATAGAATTTATATACATTTTGCTACTTTATCCGGTTCACAGTATGGTACAAGGCAATTGTTTAACTATTGTTTCTATTTTTCTGTATGTACGTAATGTGCATATAAATTTTATAAAGTATTTTATATTACAGGTACAGAGATTTATTGAGCAAATCCACGGAAATACGGTTGGATTTACCGGTCTTAATTTTTTCTTTGTTACCAAGGAGTTAGTTCTCTCTGTAAGTACCTATAAATAATCTGTGTTTCATAGCATTCTGTAATGTAATATGACAATTTTTTTCTATTTGTATTTGAAGTATTTAAACTATAATTATATTATTAACTGAAGAAAAAACACTTTTGAAACATATTTTGTATGTATGTATGCTTTGGCATACTTAAGTTTATATTATGAAGTATAAGTCCAAATTAATATATCTTTAAAATTGTTTTAATACTGTTAGCGATCAGAATTGAATAGACATTTTAAATATTACAATTTTAATACATCTTCTTTACAAAGAAATACACATAAATCGTTGAGCGTATTGGTTGATTGCTTACGAACAGGCGGCCCATAGAACCCCTTTCCATGTTTGTGCTATAACAAATCTACATAGCTTTATAAGGCAAGTAAAGCCAATTTCCTTTGAGGTTTAGTGACCTTTTTCTGTACAGGTGGTTGGCACCATTGTGACTTATGAACTGGTTTTGCTTCAGTTCAACGGCGAAGATGTGAAACCGAAAAACTAAAAAAAATCATAAACAAAAACTACGGGGTTTTTATTTTTAACACTATTTGTAGCTTTTAGATGATGTTTAACTAGATTTATTTATTTTTTCATCTTATTGTAATCTTAGGGCGGCCTCAGACCAGTGGTCTTGAGTTTCAATAGCATATTATTATATAATTATATAGTGACGATTTGAACACGTAATTTTAATCTCAAACAAACAAATATATTACAATAAAATAATTACACTATATAATAAATATTAAAATAAAATTATACCTGTTGTTTACATTGTCAAATTGAACCTGTTGCCTCTGACGCTCTACAAGAACACTGTTATTATGAATACAACGTCACGAGGGTCCTAATCATCTAGACGTATTATGTCACAATTCATAGTTTTACGCTATGTATTTAATTATTATCCATTAAGTCAGGTGCAATATAATTAAAATATTACAACCTGGATATTAGAAATCTTAATAATTGTGACTTATAAGCCATGAGTTGTGGGAGCGTACATTAATGTCGTTTATCGTCATTGCTTATTATTGTACCTCAATAACAGATAAAACATTTGCTAACTTTATTCACGAAGTATAATAATCATAATAACTAGTACTGTTATGAAGATAGTTTTATAACTGCACGCTGATGACAACGGAATCGGACAAAAACAATTTAACGACGACGTTGTGGCGCAGCGGTACCGAGCCTGCCTTAAGCGCCACAAGTCACGGGTTCGATGCACACTTGGACCAGATGTTTATATGTTTGTATGCACCATACAGGTTGTGTTTGTCTTTATCGTTTTGTATATCAGACCCCCGACACAGGATATAACTAGCCTAATAGGTTGTAGCGTTTGTTTTAATATTGAGAAACGCCTACCGTCGCAAGACATGCCTTCGCCGTCTGCCGCTGCTGTCGGCAGCATCATGGGAACCACACCTTATCAACTTCTCTGTGCTATGAGTCATATATGAACATTTCAATTATTATTAACTATTTTAACTATTGTGTCTACTGTATGGACAAAATGTAATTACAAATAAAATCTATTCAACGTATTGAAATCTTTTTAATTATATCAGCTATTCAATATCAAATTTTCCTGAATGTACACTGCCTCTAGAGTAAAGTCTAGAACTATTGAATAAACGAGATATGGCCAATAGTTGAAGCTCAGTGGACTAAAACTTCTCTTCTATTGTACATAGAGTAGCTTAAAGTTCTAATTACATTTGACAGCTCAAACTTACAATTTGCAGAAGCCCTGCCCACGGCTTCACCCGCGAGAATAACTATTTATAAGGCACATTTAATGCAATATGATAATTGTTTCCTCATACAATATTTAATTCTCTAAATTCCATCCATACCACCTCGATGTCTGGAAATCCACAACAGCGCGATTTAGAAGACATTTTCTTCCTCGCACAACCACTCTGTGGAATCAGCTTCCGCCGGCGGTCTTTCCGAACCGATACGACTTAGGAACTTTCAAGAGAAGAGCGTATTCTTTCCTTAAAGGTCGGCAACGCGCCTGCATGCCTTCTGATGTTGCAGATGTTCATGGGCGGCGGCGATCACTTAACATCAGGTGAGCCTCCTGCCCGTTTGCCCCCTCTTACATAAAAAAAAAAAGAATTATTTCACCCACTTCAAGTTTTGTTTTCCATCGATAATATACAACATATATTCACCATAATCAGAAGAACCTTGCCGTCTATATCAGGAAATGGCCATCTCGACCAAGAAAATACAATCCTTTCACAAAATGGCAACATCAAGTTGCAGTGTTCGACTGTTCGTGGTGCTGTGCTTTGTTTAATGAGTTGGAAAACTTAGCTGTCACTTTTCCTGTTTCCCTCCTGGATGCTGCCACTATTTCTGTCCCCTTCCATTACTATCTAACCTCTCATTCATGTCCTTTATATCAGGTATTACGGTGCTTAATAAAACCATGCCAACCTGTATTGCTGTCACCGGGCGGTGGGGCCGAGTACAGAGACTCAGCCGTGATAAAGGGGCAGCCCTCACGGGGGCTCAAATTTGATTTCGTGCTTAGGGTGCCTCCTGCGAAGCCGAACCACGGCTAAGGACGTTATCGGAGATGGAGGCAGTGCTCCGAGCGCATTCTATACGATAGACTCACCCGACGGTGTGAGCGCGATGCGACGTGCGAAACAAAGGACCTCGTCCTCGCCGGCGAGGACGGTGTTGTGTGCGTGTCTGTGCTGTGTAAGGGGCATTTTCTAATGGCCGTGCCTCTAGTTTTACACATAGATATAGGAAACTGTCAGATGGGCATGGACGACATAAAATCAAAGACTCTTAATTTAACTTTGTAGTGGTTATATAATTTATGTAATAAAGAAGTCTTAAGCTATAATAGCTTCAATTGATTAAATAGCTGGTTTTGAAGTTATGGTTTTCCAAAGAATAGTTTATTGGAGACGGTGCCGAGTGGGTCTGTAAAATAATTTTATTTTACCATCCTTAAATAGTACTTTAAAATTTTATGACTCCTTAGACTTCAATTAAATTTACGATAACGTAAAACAATTTAATGGAGTAAATACCAACAAACAGGGAGGCATTAATATTTAGTACAAAGGGATATCGGGAAACAATGTTTCCATAAACGATAAAACAGTTTATTTTTATTGGAACGAAGTTCTTTAACGCGGCTTACGGGTAGTGCTATTTTGTAAATATTGTCACGGAACGAAATGCCGTATGCTGTGTGTGTATCGCGCCTACTACAACCAAAGTGCACATGAGCAAGTGAATGCGCGGCCGGGAGTACAACTCTCTCTCTCTCTCTCTCTCCTTGACGAGGGTCCCCCGACCGCGTATTTTTCTTTATTTGATTGGTATTTCCATCATTTGTTTATTTATTTATTTATTTATTTATTTATTAGAAACACCATCGGCATATTCACAACAGCAAAGCGGAATAAAATACACAGGCATGCAGTTTCAGTGTGATACACCACTACAGGTATTTACAGCACTTTTGAATAAAAAGAAAGAAGGAACACACTCTTAAAATGAAATTTTAAAACCATAAACTAGTATAAACGTTAAATATGATGTAAAATAAAACTAATTAAAACAAAAATACATTGATCCTCTAAAACTAAAACTATACATAGTAAATACTACTCACTTACAGCGGATAATAGTGATTTCTTAAAACTATAAAAATTTCGATTGAAGATATCGATGTCAAGGCTATTAATTAAATTATAAGTCCTGGTACAGCGGTTAATTGGTGAAAACTTTCCGGTATTCGTACGATGTTTAGGTATAACAAACGTATTTTTAATAGGGCCTCGAGGTAAGTTATGAGTGACATGAAATTGGATTTTAGAAAGAAGTTCTGGAGACTGTATTGTGCCGTTAATTATTTTATATAAAAACAACAAATCGTTTACAGTCCGACGCTTTTGTAAGGTGTCCATCCTAAAATGTCTCAGACGAGCAACGTAATTCGCCCGATATGGACAATTGCTATCCTTATATGCTAGAAATCGTGTAAAGTTCTTCTGCAGTTTTTCCAATCGGTCATTATGTATATTATAGCTTGGATTCCATGCCGGTGATGAATACTCCACAACGCTACGAACCAAAGCATAATATAAAGTCATAATAGCACGCGTATTTTTAAAACTCCGACAAGTTCTTTTAATAAAACCAATTAATTTCCATGATTTTTTAATAATTTTGTCTAAATGTTTTGTAAACAGTAACTTTTTATCAATAACAATACCTAAATCACACACTTCCTCAGCTTCAGCAAGCTTTTGATTATTTATGTAATAAACAGATGGTACAGTGTATCTATTTTTAGATATTTTTAGAAATTGACATTTCGTAGCATTTAGAACCATACCATTATCTTCGCACCATTGTTGCACAGAATTAATATCAAGTTGCAAAAGTGTTACATCTTCTGCATTTTCAATACTTCTATATAACTTCAAATCATCAGCGAAGATAGAATATTCACTATGGTTAATATAGTCACCAATATCATTAATAAAGTATAAAAATAATATCGGGCCCAAATGTGACCCTTGGGGGACGCCAGAAAATGCGAAATACGGTTGTGATGTAAACCCCTTAATTACAACTTGTTGCTGCCTGTTTTTGATATATGACTCTAACCAAAGTAATAATTTTCCATATATTCCATATCTTTTTAGTTTTAACAATAATAACATATGATTAACTTTGTCGAACGCGTTACAAAAATCAGTATAGATCGAGTCAACTTGAATCCCACGATCTACGTAATATGCTAAATCATTTAGATAACAGACAAGATTACTTACTGTAGATCTACCTCTACAAAAACCATGTTGTTTGGTTGTGATGAAATTAGTGCTATATTTGGATAAGACTCCACATACTATTTTTTCAAATACTTTTGCAAAGTGGCTCAGTATTGATACTGGCCTATAATTATCAACAAGATTCCTATCTCCTTTCTTAAATATTGGCGTAACATTAGCAAGCTTCCAAACTGTTGGAAATTTACCAGACTTTATTGATGCTTCAAAAATAATTTTAAAGGTAATGTTAAGTTATGGTAAGTTCTTTTGATAAAAAGAGAAGGAATTCCATCAGGTCCAGCTCCTTTATTTTGATCAATATCTTTTAACGTATTGTAAATACTACGTTCATCGAAATGAATATAGCTTAGAGAGAACTGGTGGTAAAAATCTTGTTGCAAGAATAATGTAGATTGATTTTCACTACGAATATTTTTACAAAAGACTGAAGAAAATTTTTGTTTGAAAAGATCGCAAATTTCTTCTCCATTTTTAGCGATAATACTACTATCGGAAATTCCCATTACACTGGGGATACTGGAAGATGTACCGCGTGTATTCTTAATAAAAGACCAAAACTTACGAGTGTTTGTGCAAATCGTCGATTCCATTTTATTAATATAATTGGTATAGCACGTTTTCATTATATTGTGCATGCGAGAATTTAACAATTTAAGTTCTAGTAAGTCTCGGGGATTCCTGTATCTTTTATATCTTAACCTAATTTTTTCTTTTTCAGCAATGACTTTTAAAAGAGATGACGAAAACCAAAGTGGATATTTACGATGTCTAGGTTTCGATACGGGGACACAGTCATTAATTACAGATTTTAGGACATTATAAAATACTGACACCATGACATCGACATCACCATCATTTGATCTCAGCTCGGACTCCCAGTTTACATCCTTAAGTCTTGCATTGACTACTGTATAGTCAGCTTTTTTGAAATTGTGTGTTGCAAATACTTTCTCAATCAAAATATCCGGTTTTAATAAATCTAATTGTATTTCTAAAGGGGGATGGTGAGAATCAACTTTGCTAAGTATGTCCGAGCTATTGTCTACCGTGACGTTAGAAAAGTTACTAAAAACCAAATCAAGTATCCTATTATTATAGTTAGTTATATGATTAAATTGATATAAATGATTCAAGGCCATAAAATCTACCACCATGAGATCTAAACATTTTGTACTATCACTAGGCACTAATTTTTGTTCATTCGAATTCAAAATCCAATTGATAGAACTAAGATTAAAGTCTCCTAATACAATAGTTTCGCATAGATTGGTTTCCATTACACTACTTATGTTATTTAAAATTGAGTCTAACTTACAATATGTTACTGGTGGTGGTAAATACATTAAACAGAAAAGTATAGTTTTAGTTATACCATTTACACTTAAACGAACTGATATCCATAAATCCTCATTATTGCATTCCAGATGTTTGACACGATAAGATTGCAGATTCCTAGACACCGATTTGTTATAGAAACAATTAGAAGACAAGGTATTTAATTGAATATTAGCCTAAGTTTTTACTTGCATTGAACGACGATAATACTTGTCAACTTAAGTAACTGCTTGAATGGAACTATGAAGTCCATATAAAGAAAACAAATTAGTCCATTTACACATAAGATTATAGTAAATTTTGTAAAAGTCTACAAACGAGACTGACAACCTAAAGTTCCAGCACTTTCAGTGCATTCGGAATGTCAATGTGAGGACTTGCCAAAACAACCTAAATGAAAACATGTCGCACTGATTTTACCAGTCTACTCATTACTCTGTAAAAGTTTTACCTATCTCCAATAATAATGTACGGTAAATTGAAAATTTTCGCTTTATACTAAGAAACCCGTAGCGACGATTTTTCTATATCAAATGATGGTAACTTAAATCATTTCATATATTTTTAAGTTAACTGTTATGTAAACAGTAAGTATTGGTTTACCTCAGAATAAAAATATTGTAGAAGTACCATTGATATTTCCTTGAAGAGTCATAAATGACGCTGTCTACGCCATTAAGGTTAACAGCAATACACAATAAGAAAAAATACACAGAAACCGTTGTGTATGTAAAAATTCACAAAGCATACAATCTTTACGAAAGCCTTGAAGTAGCAATATTCTATCCAAAAAATAATTAAAATCAGCTCACAAAAAACATTTTTAGTTAAAAAATATTGCAGCAATAATTTGTCATATGCCATTTTCACATTTTCAGATGTGAAACGCAATGGCATATTTCCTAACCTACCCCGTTAGTAAATTGTTAAACTGCGTCAATACTCAGCTGTTTGATTTTAATGCATATTGTGCCGGAAAATAAAAGTTTTGTTTCTGTAACAATAATGGAGATAATAATGTTCGATAAATATGGTAAGATAAAAAAAACCTTTGCATATTAAATTTCTAATATATCGACAGACTTAACAACCTATAAGTTTTGTCGTAACTTTCCTTAAAACCAAATTATCTTCTATTATATGAAATACCACTAAATAAATAATAATTATTATTGTTTAATAATCATTAAAATTGCTAACAAAATAAAAGTATTAGTTAAAAATTTACTTTCATCATTTTTGTAACAACTGTAAAAATGGTAGAACATTTAAAAACCATTAGTTCTCGCCCATAATAAAAGCTTTATTGTCGTTCATTTACCTACAAAAAAGTTTTTGTGGCCTCAGTGAAATATAATATTATAAATGGACGCAAATAAGCAATACCATGTCAACCCACGCGAATGTCATTTCGGGAAAATGGCGTTTGAAAATTTTGAACAACTTGCTTTATATGATTTTTTTATGTATTGGTCAAGTTTTTGGCAATTTCAGATTTATGTAAGTTATTTTACTTATTTTCACAAAAATAAATATACAAACTGCATATTTTGTATATAATATAACCCAAAACGTTTAACATAATACATAAATTGCATTTTTAAAAATGACTTTTTTAGAAGTTTTAAAGCTTAAAACCTTACACATATTAAAGAAAAATGTTCTTCAGCCATTTACCAACACTCCTGCATATATAACTCAGTTTTTTCAATTTTGTGGGTTGACATGGTATTGCTTATTTGCGTCCAAATAGAACATTAAATTAAAACACCCACCTCCGATGACGTCCTTAGACGTGGTTCGGCTTCGTAGGAGGCACACTAAGGACGGAATCATATTTGAGCCCCCGTGAGGGCTGCCCCTTTATCACGGCTTAGTCTCTGTACTCGACCCCCCGCTCAGTGACGCTGTCAAGGCCAGTAGGGCCAACAGCAATACACATTCCTAAAAAAAAACACGCGTGTTGCGGTACATGCACGCAACGAAGTTCGCTATTAAATTTTATAATAAATATGAACTGTCAAGTTTCTTTAAAATATGAGACAAAAAAATGTCAGCGCTACTCTTTTTATGTTTTGTACACACACATCAATACACCAACGAGCAACCCCACTCGACTCCACTCCACCCCACCCCACCCAAGTCATAAAAATGATTTTGAAAATACTTTCTCTTTACATTGCAATAAACAACTTATATTTTGTGTACTTTTCAAAACACATACTTTTTGCCCTATAGCTAGTTAAGAACCTATGAGGCTCAAATTCATTTATCATTTTATTTATATCTTATATTATAAAAAATATTTCAGTATTCATATACGAAATATTCTTAATGAAATGGCAAGAAGGAAAGTTCGGCGTCGTGACTAGATCAGTTCATAGTTAACAGTCAGTAAATGAACTGTTCAATTTTAAATGGACCTATTATTTTTCAGTGTCAACATTATAATTACTCTGTTACTAATAGCATAGAACGTTTGCAACAATGCTGAGAACCAACATAACTAAAATTCAAATAATCTCCTTATGTCGAAGAGCGAGTGTCTTCTAAATTTTTTAAATTATATCTAAGGACAGTTACATATAATGCATATCCCGGGTGTCCATAAATTTAGAACGAATAAAAATTTAGGTTGTAAGTATTTTTATAGAGATGTTTTTTAAATTTATTTTTTTTCAATACTTTAAAAACGAAAGGAGATTCTCGATTCGGATAGCGGTTTGGTTTTTAAAACAAAATAACTTCTGAATGTATGCAGTGAAGAAAATTGTATGTTTTGCTTTTTTGTAACTTTTTGTGCATATCTTCTTCTTATTCGGACTTAAGAGATTACTAGTTTTTACACAGAGCGATTGCCGTCTGACATCCGTAACACTAAGGGTGAACCAGTAACTCTAAGATAAGAGCAAATTACCTACCAAAAGTTAACGTTAGTTAATTTTTATCAGATGTTATGTGATAACAATCGCGACAGACAGCTTAATGTGCTAGACCGAAACAGATATGTAAAATTAATTCAAACACTTTTTGTGTATATATGTAAGGAAAATCATAAGATACATGAGACACAATAGATTATATTATGTAAAAAAAATTAAAATATTGGAAATAAGTCTTTTTTCATCAACAGTTTCACAAAAAACTACAAACAATGCCTTCACTGCCAAAGGATATTATAGAGGACAATGCACAAATTTTCAGAGTGCTATGAAGTTAACTATTATCGTTGGACAAATTTTTGGACTAAATCCAGTTATTGGAGTCACTGACGTCGACTCGTCCAAATTAAGGTAGTTATAGAATTAAAAATTAATGAACATGAAACATAAAAAGGTTTTGAGCCGAATTAATTCGGATTATTCACGATAATTCTGACATTATATCTATCTATTTCTATAGATCTTTAAATTGTTGTATTTATATATTGTTACGGAGAACCTTATCACAAGGGAGTAAGGTTCAAAATCGTATGAAAGAGACTAGCTCTTTGTTTACTTCCTCGACCGTCGCGTGGGTTCTAGAAAGATGTATTCTCGAAACGTGTAGTAGTTTCGCGGACGGAACTTTCTCGATCCCGTGTTCCGCATTATATAAGCGGCCCGCCGTGTCGACTGAGTCATTCAGTTCTGAGCAACAAGCGAAGAAACTACAAGTGGTACCAGTAAACAAGTGCGATAATTAGTGACCTCGGCTATTCTTTTGGACTGTGATTGACCTGCGATTTGGACCTGTGATTTGCGAAGTTCTGTTGTGTGATCTAGATCTTAATAAAGTCTTATTTAGAGCCATCAGGTGTTTGTTTCCAAATCTACGAACACCAGCCCGTAAAAATATTTATATATGCAAAAGTTGCACGGCCTACCCTCTCAGATAATTTTTTCCTAAATCCAAGTCTGTCTGGAACAAATCGCTAATTAACGATAAAACCGAATATCTGTACATATATCAATTAAAATAATTACTTATATATATAATATAATATATAACTATAAAGCTACTTCTTCTTTTTCTTCTTATATGGACGCTATTATAACAAATTAAAAAAAAAACAAAATTATATTACTAAACTAACAAAGGAGAAATCCTACTTCTAAGATTAAAGTTTTTTACTACAAATATCTTAAGATTTACGAATTTATTATTAATTGTATGATTGCTTTCAGGTTTACATATTTTTCTGGACGCTTCGCTTACACATTGATATCAATTATTGGACAAACCATTTTCATAAACGGTTTCTTCTTGTACAAATATTTTAACGAAACTACCATTTCGGTGACCTCAAATTGTAAGTTTTGATTAATATAATTACATTATCAAACTCAAATAAATTTACCCAACATAGAAAGCATAACACCTATATTTTGTTTAAAGTAAAATTTTACTACTCTCCAACTCAGGGGTTCTCTTTTTAACACGATTTTATTAGGTTCATAATAATTATGTATTTAACGGAAACTTTGAACATGATTTTGACCGCCTTCAAAGCTTTGGATTAAATTTAAATTTTGCGTACTCATCATTATATTATTACTAGGACCTATTATTATTAATAAAGGCGTCGGGATGTGACGACCCCATCGCCCGCTGTTGGGATCACCTCTGTCACAACAGAGATTATTCCACCAGTGCAATCAGTCACACTGGTGGTAGGTCTTTTGTTGCAAGAGGCCGGCTAGGTAGGTACCACCGCAGTGTCCAATATTCTGCCGCCAAATAGTAGTGCTTAGGCACTACTGTGTTCCGGTTTGAAGGGCATTGTACGCTAGTGAAATTACTGGGTGAACGAGATTTAAGAACTAATATCTCGAGGTTGGCAACGCGTGAGTGGCACCTACTAATGGTGCTGCAAGCGCTCATAGGCTGCGGCAGCCACTTACCATCAGGTGGGCCGTATGCTTGTTTGCCAACTTCTAACATAAAAAATAAAAATTATTATCATCATCGTGGACAAAGTTGCGGGGTAATCTAGTTAATAATAATTTACTTATACTAAAAGAGTGTATTTATTACAGCTACATTGGTATTTAATGTGTCAAACACAGTTACCACGATTTTATTCTTGCGTATAGCAAAGCAATGGCCAAAATTATGTCGATACATATCAAAGGTTGAAGCAGCTGATCCTTTAATAGATGCAACGTTAGTAAAGAAATGCAATATAGGATGCATAGTCATTGTTACTTTAGCTATGTGTGAGTAAATATTAATTTTGTTTGAAATATTTTAAATGGGACTAAAAAACAAAGACGACGTCGTGGCGCAGCGGTAGCGAACCTGTTTTAAGCACTGCAGTTGCGGGTTCTATTCCCGCTTGTAGCAATGTTTGTATTGATTATACAGGCATGTATTGCCGTCTAGCTGTACTTGTCCTTGTCATTGTTTCAGGACCCCCGACGTAGGATATAACTATCCTAATGGGGCCGTTGAGTATGTAGCGTTTATTTATTAAATAAAAAAGGTTTCGTACTACCCTTAAATATACACGATTAACATAAAACAGTTTTTATAATATACGAGCTTCTGCCAGCGGCTTCGCCCGCAATAATAACTATTTTAATACAAACTTTGAACCTTTATTTCACCTCTTCAGTTGAGGAAATTTAGAAAATGTTAAGACACTTTTTAATCGTTCGCCAAAACACAGAGATTCATGCTCCTACAAAATCCTTTTCACCTATTTGATTACCTATAGGTTGAATTCCGTAACATTGTTTCCATCATTTAAGTTTTAAAAACAAAATCGGTAAAAGAAAGGAAAAATATCAATTCTAATTTATGCTAAACATCGATATGGCATGTATCCTTAGACCATTGTTGTTAAACTTGTGTCAAAATAATGTGAAATTTAAATCAAAAACACTTAGAAGTATTGATATAAACTTCGAAGCAAAATAACTATTTACCCCTTTTTAACCCCCTTATGGGATGAATTTCAATAAAATAAGAAACAGGTCTTCAATCAATTCTGTTTAGAAAGGTTAATGCAAAATAGATGAAGTATATTGGACCAAGGAATCACGCTGTCCCATACAAACTTTAAACCCCCTTTTCAGCCTTTTAGACGTGGAATTTTGGAGAATCCATTCTTATCGGATGCCTACGTTTTACAACGAGCATACCCTCCAAGTTTCAGGTCTCTACATCTTCATAGCTGGGTGCGCTCACTGATCGATAAACGGTCGGTGGGTTAAGCTATTTTAGGCGCGGTTAGTCACTAGATGGGTTATCGTATAGTGCTATCTCAACTGAGCGTCCCCGTTCTTTGGAGTGCACGTAAAAAGTCGGTCCTGGCGGTTATTAATCTGATGATAGTCGAAAAGTCAAGTTAGCGGCCTATACGAACGACTTGAACCACTCGGTATGAAGAGGAAGAAGAACTAGTTTTTATACAGAGAGATTGCCAACTGACCTGGCAACCCAAATGGGGAACCAGTAACTCATTATTTAAGTACCAATTTTAATAAATCTATATCATTTTTAGTGGAGCATCTGCTGTCAGAGCTCTCTACTATAATACCAGCTGCAGACTGCAATCCTGACAAGGTTTATGAGACATTTATCTCATATAGTTTTCCATGGATAAACGACCATGTTAATTTTACCATGCCCCTTGGTGTGACAACACAGGTAAAGAAATTATGAAGATTCAATATTTTGTTCTAAATGCATATATTTTTACTAATCTCATTAAGTGATTCTTATTATCCCTTCATCATCTTCTTAGCATTGTTTCCGGTAAATGAATTGACAAATTACTAGTTTTTACACAGAACAATTGCCATCTGACCTTCGCAACCTGAAGGGCGATTTAGTAACTCATTGGATAAGAGCAAATTACCTCTCAAGTATAAACGATTATATTTAGATGCTATGATTACAACCGGGACTCTTAACGTACTCTACGAGGCACGGTGGGAAGGCCCAGAAGGACACACACCCAGTTTTAATGTAACTTCAAAACTTTCAATGTAGTTGAGGCTACTAGCCGTACTTAGTGTTTTAAACAAAATGATAATAGTTATTGGAAATTAAAAAAAATGTCATTAAAAAGTCCCCTTAAAAGTGTATCTTAGGTTTATGTTCAACGAAGCAAATAAGTAAACTAACTCTTTAGCTTCACAGTCCTATAGTATAGATGTAATTGTTCTTTGTTTTAGTTTTTTAACATACTGGTAGCCTTCACCTGGAACTATGCGGATTTATTTATTATTACTATCAGTTTTTATTTAATTTCAAGACTTGAACAAATAAACAAGAAAATAGCTGCTGTCAGAGGAAAGGTATGAGACATTTGAATTATAAAGGAATTTAATTTAGTTATTTTGTGCAAGCGATATTTTGAATAACGCAAATCTAGGACCACTAGGTATTAGCTGATTATTTTTAAGCGACTGGACAGGTTTTCTTAAATAATAGCTAAACGTACACTAAATCAAGTAACCTTTTGAAAAAAAAGCTAAATCAATTTCGGTTCAGCAGTTCTGAAGTTCACAGTGTAGGCTGACACTAAATGGTCTTGTACCAAATTCCCTTTGTCCTTGAGCGCTCCACATTTCACTACAACTAACTTTCAGTCTGTTAATTATCTCACAGTGCAATAGAAGAAGACTAAATGGAGCCTTCTCTACAGCTTGTCTTGCAGCTTTATCAGCCTCCTCGTTATATTGAGAAAGCTGAAACAGGCTCGTCTTCGTAAATAGCGTCGATATGTATTTTTGTACTTCGAGTTTTTGAATTTACAGTATGTTTCATCAAAATTCTGGCGTTTTGTACGCGAAGATTATAACAGAGCAACGAACTTAGTGCGACGAGTAGACGATGTTGTTGGCAGTGTTACGTTTATCGTGTTTGCGAATAATCTCGTATCCATCTGCGTGCAATTGATGCACACACTAGCGTTAGTATTTCAATTATATTATAAAATACTAATATTTATTTTGATTTTTTTATATACGAACATTACATTTCAATATTCTTAAGACATTCGGAAGGAACTATTACCTATAGCACAGGCTCGGCCTAGTTTAGGTACTAGTGCATTGTATACTTCTAAAAATATATGATAATATTATAATACTTACTTTTGCAATTGTAAAATAATTTTAATTTACAGTTTTAGTGATTAATTTTACTTGCCGCTTGCTACGGGTCTACCACATAAGCTATAACGACCCGTATGACTCACTGATTAACACTCTTTTCCTATGATGTTGGGACGTTGTAGTATCTAGTTGATGCCGAGGGTAGCAAGCAAAAATTTTTGTTTAATTTCTAATATTGTCACTGTTTGTATTAACCGCACTACATACCCTTTAATAATGTTTAACGTAGGTATACAAATTGTAATTCATTTTTCTTTTAACAATAAACTATTTGTATGTCTGATGACGTTGTGGCGCAGCGGTAGCGAACCTGCCTTAAACGCCACAGGTCGCGGGTTCGATTCCCGCTCGGAGCATAATATGTTTGTATTGACCATGCAAGCATATTTTCCGGTCTGGGTGTATTTGTCCATGTCATTGTGAATGTTTCCGGACCCCCGACACAGGATATTACTATCCTAATGGGGGCCGTTGAGTGTGTAGCGTTTATTTATTTATTTATTTAATTGTATTTGTATTTCTAGATAATTGATTATATATAAAAGTTTACCTTGCAGGAATGGCGTCAAGCCAACCCCTAGTTGCCACCATCCAGATGAGAGGTATTTTTTCCCTATCAAAAGCTTGACGTCTGATAAAAAATTATGAATCAAAAAGCTCTATTACAAAACCTCTATTTACTACATTAATTACATACAATGCTCTTATATAATTTTCAGGTTATTAAAAGGCTACGAACATGCAGTCTACTTTACATACTCATTTGCGTTTCTAGTATTGAGATCGCTGGCTGTTTCTCTGGTAGCGTCGCAAGTGCATACTGCAAGTCGGCAGCCAGTGTATGCTTTGTATGATGTACCATCTGCCGTTTACTGTATCGAAGTAAATCTAATTTTAAGATAAGACGTAACCTTTGGAGGAACTGGAGGAACTAATCATCGTTCTCGAGAGCCTATAACACTTTTTTTGATAAATAGTAATAAAATTAAAAGTATAAGATACATTTTAAACTTCACCGACAGTTTTGGTTTGGTTTCTTCTCGAGTCATCGTTTGTGTTTCAAAGGTTTTGGCATATTTTTATCATAAGAATCCTCTGTGGTTCTGTGATACCAGTGAGTGCTGGCCCTCAGATAATCCTTTTATTGCTATCGCTACGACGAATGGGAGGTATGGGACTGTAGGAAAGAAAAAGGATAATGCTGGTAGAGGTGAAAACGCCGGCTTTATCACTCATTGACCAAAATGTACAGATACTTAAATAAATAAATAAACGCTACACACTCAACGGCCCCCATTAGGGTAATTATATCCTGTGTCGGGGTCCGGAAACATTCACAATGACAAGGACAAACACAACCAGACCGGAAAACATGCCTGTACGATTAATACAAACAACTGCTCCGAGCGGGAATCGAACCCGCAACCGTCGATGCTAAAGGCAGACTCGCTAGCCACAACGCCACGACGGTGTCAATACAGATACTTAAAACTATTTTAAAGATTTCTATATATGTTAGAAGTTGGCAAACAAGCATACGGCCCACCTGATGGTAAGTGGCTGCCGCAGCCTATGAGCGCTTGCAGCACCATTAGTAGGTGCCACTCACGCGTTGCCAACCTCGAGATATTAGTTTTTAAATCTCGTTCGCCCAGTAATTTCACTAGCGTACAATGCCCTTCAAACCGGAACACAGTAGTGCCTAAACACTACTATTTGGCGGCAGAATATTGGACACTGCGGTGGTAACTACCTAGCCGGCCTCTTGCAACAAAAGACCTACCACCAGTGTGACTGATTGCACTGGTAGAATAATCTTTTTGTATTCCTGTGAATTAATCGCTTGGATATACTTCTAGGAATTTTGTTTCTCTGCTATTTTATACAGAGTTGTGCATAAAGTTAATTATTGTAAAAGCAGTGTTTAGTTTTGGATTACAAGACGTTATGTTAATTATAATGAATAATTAACATAATTAA
Organism: Hestina assimilis; assembly: GCA_023373885.1. Classification (NCBI taxonomy): domain Eukaryota; kingdom Metazoa; phylum Arthropoda; class Insecta; order Lepidoptera; family Nymphalidae; genus Hestina; species Hestina assimilis. The sequence continues at coordinate 4,438,026 of CM041741.1, read as the reverse complement.
AATTATAAACCGGCATACATATGTACATGAAACCATATTTATACATGTATATTTATTTGAATTTTTTTTTAATAAATATCAGAGGCGTTATTAGGTATTATTAAATTGTTTTAAAGTATTAACGATTTTATCTATCTGAGACAAAAAAGGTCGAGTAAAAAAATGTAATCAGGGTTGTCTTATATTACTTATTTATTACAGGTACAAAGGTTTATTGAACAAATCCATGGTGAAACTGTAGCATTGACTGGTCTACAGTTCTTCAAAATTAAGCGCAGAATAGTTTTGGCGGTAAATATTTGAATCGTATATTTTTTTAATTAGGTAGAGAAACATAAGAAAACGAAGTAAGGCAGTTTAATTCAAAATACTTTTTTAGCATTCTTGCGTTAGTTTCATCTAGCTCTTTCAGATTGTATATGTTTTGGTTGTCGGTACTCAAATGTTCAGTACATTTAGTACTTACAGTACTTAAGCATTCGGAACATTACTACTTTGCTCCGTTAACGCAAGAGTCGATGGTTCGATCCTGAACCCCTTGGGCTATTGCCGTACCCACTCCTAGCGCGAGCTTTGAACTTATTTGAAGGAGCAATAAGATTTTTAGGATTTTTTTTTAAAAAAAAAGCTGATCAGTAAATATGCCCTTGAATGCAATACTTTTTACTTGCTGTAGGCCTTTTATTACCAGGCTAGGTAGGTAGCACCATAGTGTCAAAAATTCTACCGCAAAGCAGTTGTGTGTTTTGCATTACTGTGTTTTGGCTTAAAGGATATTGTGGGTAGTAAAATTACTATGCAAATGAGATGTAAGAAACATTAAACTAGAGGTTTCCATCGCGTAAGTGACGTTAACAAATTAATAGTGTTGTAAGCGCTCATAGGCTACGACAACCGCTTTCCATGAGGTTGTTCGTATGCTTGCTTGCCAAAATAGTAGCATTATAAATATTTTTAATTTTATTAAACTTTGCTAAAACACGTTTTTTTAGGGTTCCGAAACCAAATAAAAAAGGAGACCCTTATAGTTTCGTCATGTCCGTCTGTCCATCCGTCCGTCTGTCCGTCTTTCCGTCCGTCCATCCGTATGTCACAATCATTTTACTCGGAGACTATTGGCTCTATCTATACGAAATGCACTAAATAGGTGTATTCTATGAACCGCTACAGGATTTTGTCATGAATCCCTAAAATATATAAAAGTTCAAGGTAGCAGTCCATAAACGTAACTGAAGATTGAAAAAAGAAATTTCAACGTATGGCAACGATTGAGAGATTATTGGATAGATCTTTCAAAATGATAACGAGGTTTAATTTTGACTTTCTTCATTAAGTCCGTAGTTGTTGAGATATAAGCTCCTAATGTCATAAAAATCGTGTCCCCTTCTAACTTTTAAAGTATAGGATTTAAAATTCTAGAAATATTTGAGCTTGTAGAACATCAAATAAAATTTCAACCACATTTGGTTTGAAAAATATGGGTCTACAAATTAAACTTGTTTTTCATATTACTTTTAATAATTATTATGAAATTACCAACTTATTTTTGCGGTCGGTTTTAATTCGTTATTATTTTTAAAGTCCTTAAGATTCTTCATACCCAAGCTGCCCTTTGGAACCCTTTAGTTTCAACTGTGCGTTGTCCACAAAGCACTTGACTGATAATTATTAATGATTAATTCCTTACTTATTAGCAAATTAACAAAAAAAAATTACTCATACTAAATTGTAATAATATATATTTTTATTGTAAATCGCGTTTTCTTTTCCAGATGGCTGGAACCATAGTGACCTATGAGCTCGTTCTACTTCAGTTTACTGGAATCACACCAACAGTTGCACCTCTACATGATGATATAGAGTATAAAGCTTAGAGAAAACAATTTTAAAGTTATCTTTCCAAACGATAAATTTATTGGTTTTATTACAGATGTTATAGTAATAAAGTTGATCCAAATCACATTTATTTCAATAAATATTTGTATCAACCTAAAATATATGCAAATATATATATATATTACTGGTTGTAGGACAGGTAGGACCATTTATGACAATTAGCCCACTAGGTAGGTACCACCGGAGTGTCAGAAATTCTACCGCAAAGCAGTAGTGTACTCTGCAATACTGTTTTTCGGTTTATGGAACACTGTTTTTAGTAAAATTACTGGGCATCAGAGATTTAAGAAATAATATCTCACACCTACAGATAGGATTGCAAGCACCATCAGGTGGATCGTATGCTTGCTTGCTAACTAAGTCACATAGACGATTCTTTCCCAGCCAACATCAAAAAAGCCGTTTTGTTGTGTAGTCTTATATCTATGTAGACTACATTAAAAAAGCGGCTTTTGTTGATGTTTGATTATAATTACTTTTTCTTTTGTGTGTTTGTCAAATATGTTAGATAGGGTACAATGGGATTGACATGTTCGTCTCGAATAAAAATCCCAAAATAAATAAAAAGAAAAAAAACTAAGTCACATAATAAAACCTTTATTAGTAGAAAAAAAATATAACTACTGCAATTACTGGTTTAAAACGATATTGTAAATGAGCTGTATGTTGAAGCACTTAAATGTAATCACGCAATACAACGCTTAACAACATCCAATTTTAGTTCAGAACTGGTAAATAATGCTGTAAATATTAATCTATTTATACTATTTTATCGATGTAGGACAATATTGTTGTTCTTATATTAAAAATATATGTTTTTTTTTTAATGTTTTTGTATAAAAAGTAAATAAAAAGATTATTTTAAATATTCGCTATGCACTCAACGGCTCCCATTAAGATAGTGATATCCTGTGTCGAAATCCTGAAATACATACATAAGAACAGGGACAAACACACTCATACCAGAACACACGGCTGTATGGTCAATACAAACATCTGCTGCGATCGGGAATCGAACCCGCGAACTATGACTTTCAAGGCAAGTTCGCTACCGCTGCGCCACAACGTCAAATAAATAATTTTGCTACACATTGCGTTTTTTTGTTTTCAGTAATAATGTTAATCGGATTATGTTATTATTGTTGTTACTGCTTTCAAAAAGAAAATATATAAATTCAATATTGTTACGGGCTGGGGTTCGGTGATTTGGAAACAAACACCTGATGGCTCCAAATAAGACTTTATTCCAGGTCTAGATTAAACAACAGAACTTCACAAACAACAGGTCCAAATCACAGGTCAAACACAGTCCAAAAGAATAGCCGAGGTCACTAATTATCGCACTTGTTCACTGATATCACTTGTAGTTTCTTCGCTTGTTGCTCAGAACTGAATGAATCAGTCGACGCGCCGGGCCGCTTATATACGCGGACACGGGTTCGAGAGAGCTCCGTCCGCGGAACGCTATTCTACATGTTTCGAGAATACATCTTTCTCGAACCCGCGCGGCGGTCGTAGAAATAAACAAAAGGAGTAGCAAGCGATTTTGAACCTTATGCCCCTGTGATAAGGTTCTCCGTAACAATTTTTTTGATAATTATCTTATAATAATGGTCTGTATTTCCTTATCAAGTTAAAGTTTAATTATGCACGGTATGGCAGTAAGTAGAATAAATACTTTGAGCATAGACTCAGTACCCTAAAGTAAAAGAATACTCTTAGACGATATTATTACCTATCTAAAAAGCCTTAATTTAGGCCTCCATTAACTCAATTTACAAAATGAGAAACATCACCTAATTATAAAATTAGATTGTTCTCTTTTCAAAAAAGGAAAATTCACATTTCAAAAATATAATAATAATAATAATAATAATTCTTTTATTGTACACCACACAAGCAGAGAACTTACAAGAAAGAATGTTACATAATTAATGCAGGCACAATAAGGCGGTCTTATCGCTGGTTAGCGATCTCTTCCAGACAACCTTATATGAGCAAAGAAACAAAATTTTAAATAAAAAAGCGGAAGGTGGTGCTTATAATAATAAAAATTAAACAATAATAAGTGAATAAAAATATAAATAAAATATACGTAACGAAGATTTCATATAATATGTCACTAAATTACAGAGAACCGATTAAGTAAAAATCTTTTAATCTTTTCTTAAATGTAGTAAGACTGGGAGATTGCCTAATAACCAGAGGTAACGAATTCCATAATTTAATAGAAAAGACAACAAATGATTTTTTATAATAAGTCGAATTGTGTGCCGGCATTTTAAGAATTAAGCGACGACTGCATCTTGTGTCACTACTACTATGAGAATCGAAAAATACAAATTTATCTTTTAAATAGGACGGACTATTGGCACTAAATAAAACACAATAGAGGAGGGATAGTGTATGAAGATTCCGGCGAAGACGAATGGGTAGCCACTTGAGTTGTTTACGAAATTCGGATACGTGGTCATATTTTCGTAAGTTAAATATGAACCGAATAGCAACGTTCTGGAGTCGCTCAAGTTTATTTAGCTGTTGTTCAGTCAAATTAATATAGCTTGCGTCAGCATAATCGAGTATAGAGAGGAGGAGAGTATTTGCGAGCATAACTTTGGTGGCAATAGGAAGAAAAGAGCGCAGACGACGTAAAGAGCCCAAGGCTGCAAAAGTTTTTTACTTAATTGTTTGAGCTGTTGAGACCAAGATAATGTCCTATCAAAGTATATACCCAGATTTTTACGGTTTCCTGTAAGGTATAATAACACCGTTAAATATAATAGGCGGTAAATCTTCCCAAACAACTCTGGAGATTATATTATGACCCCCAATAATTATGCATTGTGACTTGCTGGGGTTAACTTTTAAACCAAAAGAATTACACCACTCTTGTATTTTGTGTAGATCATTATTCATTAAGGTGACAGTGTTATGAAGATCTCCAAGAGTCGTTTGTCTGTAAATTTGTAAATCGTCTGCATACATGTGATAGGGAGAAGTAATGCAGTATAAATAAATAAATTAAAATTATGTTTGTATTTTTATTATGTTTTAGTTTTAGTTTTTAATTTTAGTGGCAACAGAAATACATATTGAGTTAAATTATTTTACCTATTACAGTTCCCGATATAGACTCAGGTTCGCCGACAGACGTAGAGATGGACTTTGGACTATGGTGGGTAAATAATAGGGTCCTTTTAGTACGGAACCCTAAAAATTTATTATTGTTTAAACACATTTTCTGTGAATAAAAAATTACTAAGCTCTTGTAAAGCTTCCCTTTTGTTTTACATTATGAGTTGGTTAAGTACAAAGACTTAGTTATTTAAGCAAGTCTTAAGCGACCAACGAGCTCTAGACTTTCAAGGAAAACTGAATTAACCTACTTCCTAACATTTACTCTTAACTTCATGTTTATCGGCTTCAAATGGCGCAGATTTTCAGTCTTTTTGTGTATTTAGACCTGAATTACATATATCAGCATTCACTATAGAAAATAACTTTTTGAATGAAACTGCGTACGCGTTTATTCGCATTTCAGCTTCAATAGGCTTTTCGTATTTTTTGTTTTAAATTTTTGTATTTCAAAACTGCTTTGGCTAATCTATATACATAAAATATTTTGTCCTGAATGCCTGACGGTCAGCCTAAACCACTGATCGTAGAGTTCTGAAACTTGGAGGGTGTGTTCTTTGTATGACGTAGGCATCTGATGAGAAAGGATTCTCCAAAATTCTACTTCTAAGGGGTTAAATAGGGAGGAGAATTTTGTATGGGATAACGCGATTCTTTGATTCAATCTACTTCAAATTTTGCATAAACCTTTTTTAAATTAATGGAAAGGGATAAAAAGTTATTTTCCTTGGAAGTTTATATCTCTTTAGTGCTTTTGATTTAAATTATATTTTATTTTGACACATGTTTGAAAAGTCAATCCGATACGTCCATATCAACGTTTATCATACACTTGAAATAATGTTTTTCAAATATTTTCACAGGTGTTGTTTCTAAAACGTAAACGAGCACAAAGAAACAATGTTTTGGAATTCAACTCATAGGTAGATGAAAAGAATTTTGTAGAAGCATGAAACTGTTTTTTGGCGAAAGACACTTTCTGTAATTCCTCAACTGAAGAGGTGAAATGAAGGTTCAAAGTTTGTATAAAATCGTTATTCACGCGGGCGAAGCCGCTGGCAGAAGCTCGTACAGCTATATCGAAAGTGCATTGGAGTAATACTCGCCGAAAATACACCTGCAGCGACATCTTCACACATCGCGACGTAACGCGATAGAAAAGATAAGATTGTCACATCTGACATCAAGCTACAGCGACTTCTACAGGGCATACTACGCAATAATATGGACGACCAATGAGCGTCACGATCCTAAATCGCGCTATCAGAGTTTCCTACGCTCATAACCTATATATACAACTTTCCAACGTAAGTCGTTGGGCTTCGGCCCAGGGCTTCGGTCCGCCAGGCAATTTCACACGCCTGGTCGGAGGATCCTCCCGTTGTGTTGACAATACGTAAACGCTCTAACTTTTTATACACTGCTTCCTTTAATAAAGCTATAGCGAACGATCAAGTTAGATAACTAGTTTGTCTACTTCTCGTTCGAATTTTATCTAAAAAGTTGTTAGGAAATTACAGTTTATGAGTTATAAGGCTTATCAGCTTAGGTGATTTTTATCAGATGTTATGATAACAACTAGGACCGACAGCCTAACATGCTCTCCAAGGCACGGTGGGGTGACCCACAATAACAGGAATTTATTTGTCTTTAATTACACATTTTGCAAATATTATAGTTAATAATTCTTAAACCTTTTTACATTCAAATTAATTAATTTGATAACGTTGCTCTAATAGATGTTTTGCTTTTACCGAAAATTATAATTTAAAAATCTTCCGCTTTAGGGTCACCTCAGAGTAATATAAATTAACAAAGTGTCCTCGACCTCATTACTAGCGTAAGCCTGTTAGTCAATTAGGCTTAAGCAGTACTTTCAGCCGTTAAGAAAATTGTACTTGTGAAAATGACATTTTATTATTTTCGTCTACTTCAAGAATGAGAACGTTTTCATTTCGTATGATTTTATACTTAAGAATTGCTATTATATATTTAAAACAACATAAGTTTATATCATTTGTAAATACGAAGAAAGCTCTTTCATGATATTATATAAATAAATAAATACGCTACACACTCAACGGCCCCATTTTTATTGACACAAAACTTTTATTTTTCATAATAGATTTGACTTATTAATAACAGTTTTTATAACACTTTTCTACATGCTGCCGCTATTTCTTTATACCCGACTTACCGTTGTGGTTGCGGTTACAATGCCATATAACAAAGGGTTAAGTTTCTTCCATCTATAAGTGTTCAATTGTTTCACCAGACGCAAAGAATTCTTTATACTTTGAAACGAGTCCATAAGTTAAATAAATACAATATACTGTCTTCCATATAAACGTCTCAAACAGGCCTCATACTACCAGTCTTGAACTGCAAGAATTTTTTAGTCCAGACTTGCAACATTCGGAGTAGCATACGCATTTTGCTATGTGCAAGAAAGAGAAGGATGGAGAAAATCGTAGAAAACAGGGGTGAAATGCTTTGCCATCTCTTTCACTTGAATTGGTAACAAAGCAAATATTGCTGTTTTACGAGTCCGTTCACTCGTACAAGGCTACTATGAAACCACTAAATCCAATCATAAATATTCTAACAAATACGTTTCCAAGAATCGACAAAAATCAAGATGAATGTTCCATCAAAAAGCACTTACAATACATTACATTTAAGGTAAGTGCTTTTGGATACATTACGACGAGGGTGTGGCACTTCATTTTTGTTAATATATCAAACTTTATTGTGTTACAATACTATCGAAATGTTGTTATTTTAAAATTACTAACAAAGGTAAATTAAAAAACTCGCCAAGCGGCTTTATCAATTTCTGGATTTGGCCTGACTTGACTGTAAGCAATTATACATGAGACTGAAATAAAATAAAACTATAAATTTCTAATAATCATATAGTTATTTTTATTTAATAATCAAATTTGTTTAATATATTTACAATCAGAAATTTAATTTGAAAATTTTGCTAAAATAAAATACCGGGAATAAAATGCTAGAAAGAAGAAAACAAGCTAACACTATATAAGAAAAATTTTCATCGAAAAGCGTCAAAACTATTAACAGAAAATTATAGTTTAATTCTTAATTTCTATGTATCAAAGTTATAGACGTAGAAAAACGGAGTGTTACTGAGATCTCAGTCTCAGTTTGGGACAACGAATAAGCACTATAAATACACTATAAAATCAAATGAAATCTTTTACCCCATTAATAAAGTCAACTCACCAAAATGATGATTAATTTACTTAAAGTTAACAAGATTGCCTTTTAATTGGCTATGATAAATTATCTTCTAAAGAAAAACAGCTGTCAAAGATAAGAAATTATTACCATATTAATTCGTCTTGATCCGTTTTTCCAGAACTGGAAAAGAAGAACTTTTTAATTAAGAAAGAAAAAGTTTATTTTTAAAAATTCGAATATTTAAACTAGCTAATGTATTCATATTAATAAATTTATTTATCGCACGACTATCCTTAGGCTTCACTTTTAGTAGTTTTTTTTTAACAGAATATTAATTAATTTAATTATCATACAGAATGATTAATGAAATTCACGATTCGACTGTCAATTTTCTAATCTAGTAAAACTGGAAGAACATTATATTTCAAAAATAAAATTCTCAAAATGAAACAAATTAATTAGTTTTTTTTTTAAAGTGAAACTTCTTTAGAGTCGTTGTGATTTCAAAGAGGATGCAACGGAAAAAACGACAGGTAAGAGACACAAATACAACAATGTGTAAGATGAAGCTGGCAATGAATGAGACAGAAATATACATACTATTTTATATTATCGGTCTCTCCTCTTTGCGCCATGCTTTAGTAAGCCAGAGCGAGAGAGCAAATGACTGTTTTATACTTGCTTGCATTTGAGCATTTAACGTGTGTTAGTATATGTGAAAAGTACGTGAGATACTGTACCCTGTATGCGGCTGCGTATTACAGCTTTTTAAAAAGAAGTAAGCTGGGTGTATTATTATTTAACAGTGTTTGTGAATATTTTTATATCTTGTTATATATATTCATCTCATTCTTTTGTCGATGTACTGTTGTTTCACTTCTATCGTGTGTGAATCTCACACACACCTTTTTTTATCGTTTTCTTCTTATTGCTAGTATTAATCTACATAGATAAAAGGAGAAGAAATTACTAACAAACGCACGAGCACTAAGAAAGGATTTTCCCAAAAATAACGTTTTGTAATTAGGTCATTTTATTGCAAAATAATTAAATTTGATACCCGATACAACCGTTTTTTTTCGTTTTATCTCACGGAAACTTAACATTTTCCGCTATAAAAAGTATCCTAAATGCTAATCCAAGTATCTATCTATGACTGTGCCAAATTTCATTTATACTGATCCAGCCGCTTTAGCATGATTGAGCAACAAACAACTAAAGATACAGACTCATACAGAGTTGGCAAACAAGCATACGGCCGACGTGTTGGTAAGTGGTCGCCGTAGCCTATGAGCGCTTGCAGCACCATTAGTAGGTGCCACTCACGCCAACCTTGAGATATTAGTTCTTAAATCTCCTCTGCCCAGTAATTTCACTAGCCTACAGTGCTCTTCAAACTGGAACACAGTAATGCCTAAGCATTACTATTTGGCTGCAGAATATTTGACACTGCGATGGTACCTACCTAGCCGGCCTCTTGCAATAAAAGACCTACCACCAGTGTGACTGATTGCACTAGTGGAATAATCTCTCCTGTGACAGAGATTATCCCAACAGCGGGCGATGGGGTCGTCACATCCAGACGCCGGGAAAATATTGTCATATTTATTGAGGAAACGTAGAATATTAATAAAATTGTATAAAATGTAAGCCTGTCGCGATATAATCTAGATAATTAAAGTCTCTATAGAATTATCGCTGTTAGTATCAACTACACTGTTTTAGATACATTGTATCGTTCCAGGTTAATAAAGTCATTTATTATCTTCTTTAATATTATATATATATATACTTCTTCTTCGTCCTAGCATTATACCCGGTATTTTATTCACCCAGGGTCTGCTTATTACTCTTATCCGGAATTGACAGGTTACTAGTTTTTACAAGGAGCGATTGCCATCTGACCTCTGCAACCCTAAGGGCGAACCAGTAACTCATTGGACAAGATCAATTTACTTATCAAGAGTTAAAAATTATTATCAGATGTCATGTGATAACAACAGTGACCGACAGCAACGTGCTCTCCGAGGCACGGTGAGACCCACACGGACAAACGCCCAGACCGAAACAGAAATTTAAACATATATCTGCCCGAGCGGGAATCGAAACTGCAACCGTCGTGACTAAAGGCAGACTCGCTACCCACAACGCCACAACGGTGTCACTTTATATATAAATATACATTAATATATATTTACAAGTGACTATTTTGTTAAAGATAAGAATGATAAGGTCAATAAGTTGTCATCATTAAATGAAAGCAACATAAATAATGAGTTAGTTGATAAATTTATTTAATATTTTATAGAGTTCCGTTTTATAAAAGTTGTACCACGAACTTTCATAAAAACTGAACTTTCTTCGGTTCTGCTAGGTTGCAGAATCGCTTCACTGATTATATTATACCCATATAACGGTGTGGAGGTGACGACGTGTGAAACGTCCCTCCAACGCCACGGGAGAATGCTCCAACCACAAGAGGCCGGCTAGGTAGGTACCACCGCAGTGTCAAATATTCTGCCGCCAAATAGTAGTGCCTAGGCATTACTGTGTTCCAGTTTGAAGGGCACTGTACGCTAGTGAAATTACTGGGCAGAGAAGATTTAAGAACCAATATCTCGGGGTCGGCACCTACTTATGGTGCTGCAAGCACTCATAGGCTACGGCAACCACTTACCATCAAGCTTGTTTGCCAACTTATAACATAAAAAAAAAAACCAGGCTGGTGATATTGCCTGGCGGGCCGAAACCCAAATATTTAGGTTGGGAAGTTGTATATATAGGTGACGAGCGTAGAAACCTCTGATAGCGCGATTTAGGATTGTGACGATCATTGGTCGTCCCTATCCTTGCGTAGTATGCCCTGTAGCTTGATGCGAGATTGTGACAATCTTGTCTTTCTATGGAGTTACGTCGTATTGCATGTAGATGTCGCTACAACGGTGTCATCACACAATATGACTGACTACGGAGAATCACCGAAACTTACATTACTGACCACGCACCTTTACCTCCAAAGCAAGGAATATCTCCCTAAAGAGCCGTCAATTGTTGAAGACCGTACATAAGATAATGACCTAGGTACTGCCATCATCATGCTACCAAAAAATGGCATGTGTGAAGCCTCAGCAATAGTATTGATAACATCACTTGCCTAGTTTTAAGGATGCTGCGTTAATTCTCAATAAGCATTTATATTAGTAATTTATAAATATATTTCTTGTATTTATACATAATACAGAACCCAATTTTTTATTTCTTGAACCGAACTTTGTAAACGGTTTTACTTAGTAAGAATCAACACTTAGTCACTTAAGGTATAAGGTCAAACTAAATTGTTATATATTTGAAAAATTGAAGCGTCTATTAATTATTAATCTACAATAAATACAATGTTTTTTTCGACAAATTGAGCATATCATGTGTTTGTTATAAGAAGTAATATATTTTTTCCTTGAAATGTCAATCAGACCTATAACTGTTATGAATACAATAAGTAATAAAAGTAATAATTTTTTACCTTTTTACTTATTTTTTAACATAACGACGGTTGGCAAACAAGCAATCGGTCCGCCTGATGGTAAGCAGTCATTGCAATTTATGAACGCTTGTGATACTTAAAGTATCACAAGCGCGTTGCCAACCCAATGAACAGGAGGTGAGTGATGAGAAGGGAAAAAAAGGAAAGGCACCGAGGTGGTGAGAGATTGGGCCTCCGGCGTTCTCACTCACCCCACGTAAGACAACAGTACCTACTGATACTGTTACTTTACGCCGATTTTCTGTGAGAGGGTAGTACTCCTGGTCGAGCCAGCTCTTTTGTGCTGAGAGAAGCATGGCTCTACTACCGTTGAAAATGTTTGTATCGTTTGTGTGAGTCATATTAAAAACATTTACATTTTTAATTTTAATAATTTATTATATTTAAAGATTTACTTTAATTCTTTTTAATTTTCATACTAGACACTCAAAATGCCTACTTGTACAATCAGAAGCCGAATTCAAATAATCAAAGCGAACTTAACAGAGGGTAAAATAAATAATTATTATGTATAATAAAACATCATTTATATTATTACTTAGAGTTTAGACCATAATTTTATATTTTCTATGTTTTAGCATTAACTTTTACGATACCAGCAGATCAACTTTTCAGTATTTAAAGACATACTGTAAGTTATATTTTAATCATTTATATAGAAATTTTTTTGTAACTGTATTTTGTAACTAATTTATATCCCAACATTTTCAGTTTCAAAATTTAAAGAAGCAATTTTTAAGCGAGGTACTCTAAGCGAAACTCAGGTTGAAGTATTCCAAAGTTGCATAAAATATTGTATAGTGAGTGGACAATGTTTGGGTCTATTTCCTATCGTGAATATTAAAGAGAAAGACATGCTGAAAATGAGGTAGTATTAATTACCTAATATTTTTTTGTTATAATACTTACCAAAGTGATCCTTTGATGGTGAGTTATCACCATGGCATTACAAGGGTATTTCCTACCCAAGGGCAGAAGGGGACAGAAAAGGGAAATAAAGAAGAGTATAAGAAAGGGTGGGAATTTGGGTCTTCCATTATCGATCGAAGTGCAATGGTACGGATGTTATTACTTCACCTCGATATTCCGTGGGACGGACTACGACCCTGGACACCGAACACCGTTGTGGCGTCGTGGGTAGCGAGACTCGCTTTAGTCTCGACGGTTGCGGGTTCGATTCCCGCTCGGGCAGATGTTAGTTAAAATTTCTGTCTCGGTGTGCCCATCATGCCTCGGAGAGCACGTTAAGCTGTCGGTCCCGGTTGTTATCACGTAACATCTGATAATAATTGTTAACTCTTGATAAGTGAATTGCACTTATCCAAAGAGTTACTGGTTCACCCTTAGGGTTGCGGAGGTCAGATGGCAATCGTCCCGTTTAAAAGCTAGTAACCTGTCAAATCCGGATAAGAGTACTAAGCAACCCTGGGTAAAATAAAATAGCGGGAATAATGCTAGGACGAAGAAGATGAAGGACTATGACTCTGGACATAAATAACGAAACTCTTCAAATTATTATACCTGTTGAATGCTTTTTTTTAATCATTCTCATTGAGAAAACGCAACTGTTTTATCTATTACTTGCAAGAGACCAGTTCACTGTACACAGTACTCAACTGTGTACAGTGTACTCCCTGCAGCGTCAGATATTCTATCGCAAAGCAGTACTGTGTTTTCCATTGCTGTGTTTCGGTTTGAACGAAACGAGCTGCAGCTCGTTAAACTACTCGGTAGACGAGATTTAACAATCAATATCTCGAAGTTGACAATGCTTTAGTGACAGCAATATAATACAAATGAATAATGTTTGCAAACACTTATAGGCTACAACAACCGCTTACCATAATTTACGCCGTATGCTTGCTTGCCAACTTAACATAAAAAATGTGTGCTGTGTATATAAAATATGAATTTGTTATAGATACAAAAACAAATTTCATTGGAGATATCTTATATGCTTTATTGTGTTTTTGGGTCAAATAATAGCTACAGGTCTAACTATTTATAGATTGACCAATACTACTATTAACATTACCTCCATTGGTGAGTGGTTCGTATTGTATATTTTTAACTAGCGGCCCGCTACGGCATCGCACGGGTATAAAATATATAGCCTATGTTATTCACTGAAAAAATGATTAAAATCGATCCAGTAGTTTTGATTTATTCATTAATTCCGTGACCCGCACGCGTTAAATGTAATTATTTACGATATTACATTAGAAAACTCAAAAAAAAAATTTTTCTCCACTATGTAATGGATGTTATTATACATATAAATCTTCCTCTTCAATCACTCTATCTATTAAAAAAAACCGCATCAAAATCCGTTGCGTAGTTTTAAAGATTTAAGCATACATAGGGACAGAGAAAGCGACTTTGTTTTATACTATGTAGTGATAAAAATTTTAATTATTTGTATACATGTAAATCTAATCTTTTGGAGATAAATAATTAAACTAAAAAGTATTTAAGCAGTTCATAGCTTGCATGAAGTGAGCTGTGCTTTTAATATATATCTATATCAATATTTTTTCATTTTATTTCACATTAGGTATAACACACTTATTTGCATATGCTAATACTAGTAGCTGACCAATCTGAGGCTGAAAGTCTTATAAAAGTGGTTACGTAACTTTTGAAGCACTCGCCGCGTATCTAACCTGGTGGCTTACCATGAATTCTTATTGCGATTCGAATGTCGTCCAATATATATTATGATATATACATAAATTTATACGTCATACTCATATAAAATCTGAATGTCAGAATTGACCTGGATTGATTTTGAATCGCTATAAGAGTTAATGGTAAACTCTCTTACCCTAACTTGTAATCGCCTTTAAACGCAAATTAACTTAATATTTACAGCATATTTTTCATTCTACGCATCTAATTGCATTACGATAATTCTCTTCGTACAGTTGGCTAGTAAATGGAACTATCTTATAAAAGTAATTGATGGATCCAACCTCAATGAATACACAGATCACTACGTAAAGTACAAATGCAATATCGCAGCTGTCGTCATACTAAGTTTTGCAATGTGTAAGTACTATAGATATATTCTTTGTATGTAACAAACCCGTCAGTGACATGATCTACAAATTAATGGTGTTGCAAGTGCTCACAAGATACGACAACCGAGTACCATAATTAGACGACGTTGTGGCGCAGCGGTAGCGAACCTGCCTTAAACGCCACAGGTCGCGGGTTCGATTCCCGCTCGGAGCATAATATGTTTGTATTAAGCGTGCAAGCATGTTTTCCGGTCTGGGTGTATTTGTCCTTGTCATTGTGAATGTTTCCGGGCCCCCGACACAGGATATTACTATCCTGATGGGGGCCGTTGAGTGTGCAGCGTTTATTATTTATTTATTATTTATTTAATAAGAAGGGCCTTTTTTTTGGTAACGGGGAGGAAATCTGCTACCAGATACCCGGCTTCCTGGGGAGGAGAACCTGGTTATGTGGGGTTCCATGACAAGATGGTATCGTCATGAAGACCCACTAAAACCTTCTCGGTGGCCGACCTCAGTGCGATTGACAGGCACCGTGCTTCGGGTAGCGGAGCTCGGTCCCGGGGGGTGAGATGGTAAGCCCCCCAGCGCTTCCCACGCAAAAAGAAAGAAGTATTGTATCTAAGTTTTTTTCAGTTGAACACCTACTTTCAATACTCGCTAAATTCGCAGAGGTACAAGGTTGTAATTTGGTCGCCGCAAATACGTATGAACAGTTTGTGAAGAAGTCATATCCTTGGATATTTGAACTAAATGTTCCGTATACGCTTACTATTGGGATCTATTTGTGTTTAAAGAATTTATTCTCATAAGAACACTGTTCACTTACAATGAGATTTTAAGATTAAACATAGTATTTCTCACTCGGACACATGCAAAATTGTTGGCTATACTATATAATATTAAATGTAGTAACTATGGTAGTACAAAGTTAGAAATTACAAATATTTAGGGAATACAAGCACTTATTGAAGTTTTAAATTATATAATATTATCTCTTACAAATTCTTTTAATTTCATCTTAAACATTGTTTTACTATTAACCTCCTTAACATCGTTAGGTAGATTATTATATAACAGTGCACCCTGAAACAGTATATTTTGGTTACCGTAAGTCTTTGTCCGTGGTTGCCAAACATTAATTTGATTTCTCTTTCTTAGGTTGTGTTTATATGTCTTATGTGTGAATGTGATATTTGAGTGAAGCTCTTTAGTCATTATTTTCCTAACAGTAATACATGTATTATAAGTAAATAACTGTTTAATGTTAAATAGTTTACTTTTTTTGTACAAGTCTATAGTTGGCGTAAAATAATGGTATTTAAATAGTGTCTTAATAAGTTTATTTTGAATAATCTGTAGTTTCTTAATGTGTGTCTGTGCAGCAGATCCCCAGACTTCTATTAAATATTCTAAATTAGGTTTCACTAATGCGTTGTATATGTTTATTCGAATTTTATATGGAATGCAATTAGAGACCTTTCTTATTATTCCAGTGAGTGATGTTAATTTTGAAATTAGTTGTTCAATATTCGGGGCCCACGATTGCTTGTTATCTACTAACAGACCAAGGTATTTTTCGGTATTCGATTTACGTAATATTTGTTTGTTTATTGAAAGATGGCTGTGATTAGGTATTTTTTTGTTTTTGGCGCTGAAAATAATATAGGATGTTTTATCTACATTTATTGTTAGGAGGTTGTATAGAAACCATTCATTTAGTATATCAAGATCCCTTTGAGCTTGATCAATAAGTTCATGAATAGAGTTTGCAAAATAGAAAAGACAGGTATCATCAGCATATAACGTGAGGTGTCCTGATAAATTAATGTTGACAATATTATTTATGTAGATAAGA
The DNA here is from genome assembly GCA_023373885.1 of Hestina assimilis. NCBI lineage: Eukaryota > Metazoa > Arthropoda > Insecta > Lepidoptera > Nymphalidae > Hestina > Hestina assimilis. The sequence continues at coordinate 4,421,372 of CM041741.1, read as the reverse complement.
AAAAGCAGTGGCCCTAATATTGAGCCTTGTGGAATTCCACATTTTACTAATTGCAGATCACTTTTGTAATTTGAAATTTTGACAATTTGTTGACGATTGCTAAGGTAAGAGGCTAAAATATTTAGTGCTTTTCCTGTGATCCCTATGTTTTTTAGCTTATGTAATAATTTTGAATGGCTAACCGTATCAAAAGCTTTTTTTAAGTCTATAAATATGCCTAAGCATAGCTGATTGCGATCAATATTAGTTTTTATTTTTGTGATTACATCGATAGCAGCAGCAAGTGTACTTGATTTGGACCTAAAACCATATTGTTGCTCAATTATGAAGTTTTTGTCAGCTAAATATTTATTTAATCTACTGTAAATAACTTTTTCATATATTTTTGATATGACGGGAAGCACTGATATAGGCCTGTAGTTAGTGGGATCGGATTTTGGCCCTGCTTTATGAATTGGAGTTACTTTTGCGACTTTGAGCTCATCAGGAAAAATACCTTTGGATAAACATTCATTAATACAATTCGTGAGATCTATAGCAATAACATTTTTTATACATTTTAGTGCTTTAGGAGTAATTTCATCAAATCCGGTGCTAGCATTGCTATCCAAATTGTCAATAATTTTAATAACCTCAGTTACAGAACATAGATTTAGATCACTTAAAATAATGTTATGTTGATATCCATCACTGTACATAAGTGTATTTATTAAGCTAGAGTGGTATTTTAGAGGAATATCATTTGCTAACTTTGTACCGACATTCAAGAAAAAATCATTAAACATTTTGCAAATTTCATCACCATTACTAACATTACCAGATGATGTTTTGAGTTTGGGGGGTGCACTGTTACTCTTATTTTTATTTATAGCTAATTTATTAATTAATTCCCACATTTTCTTCGGGTTTTGTTTAATTTGCTGAAATGCATTATTATAATATTTTTCTTTAGTATTTTTAATCATTTTGTTAACTTTAACTCTTTCTTGTTTAAATTTATTTTGTAAATTTTCATTTCCATAGTCTTTTTCCATACTATTCCATAAAGCATTGCGTCTTTCTATTCCACTAATTATATCTTTGTTAATCCAATCCTTTTGTGGTAAATTTTGTATTTTCTTCTTTATTATTTTATTTTTTACTATATGTTCTAAAATAAAGTTGTGCAAAGTACTGTAGTTAAAATTATTATTTACAAGCTCATTTTCCGATATGCTTTTGTAAAGGCCAACATAGTCAAGGGCAGTATACTGAATTCGTTTATGTAATTGTGCTTTATGTTTTAAAAGGTCTAGAAATACTTGCTTATGATCGGAGAGGGGTGATTCTATAATTGATAACGTAAACTGGCTATTATTCAAGTCAGTGGAGACATGATCGATAATAGTTTGTGTTGTAGAAGTTTCACGAGTACAAAAATTCTTTTCGATTTTATTAATTACTTTATATCCGGTTGCCTGCAGAGTATTCAAATAGTTGTTGATGCTATTATCAGTTCTTAGGAGATCCAAATTAAAGTCACCGAAAACTATTGCTCTTTTCCTTTTTTCTAGCTGGGAGGAATATATTTCCAAGAAGCTATTTATATTAGACTGACTAGGTTTATAAATTCCTCCAATATGTATGGCAAATTTATTAAGATATATCCATACATAATGGTTCCCATTTTCTGTTAATTCTTCAGTTATATCGTATTGAATACTATTGTGAATGTATATAGATACTCCTCCGCCCTTACTGTAGGATCTATAGTTGTAGACATGTGCATAATTTAACAATTGATATTGACAAGCATCCTGCTCTGAAGTTAACCAGGTTTCTGTAAAAATTATAATATGCATAGTTTTTGGCACTGCTTTCAAAATACACTGTATTTCCTCGAATTTACCAGGTTTTCTTATACTACGTAGGTTTGTGTAGAAAAATCTTAAGGAGTTTGAGCTATAAGGTAATTCTTGATATTTTTGGGTTATGTAATGTGTAACGCCAGTTTCGCCTGTAAATAACGGAGTCTCATTTAAAAAATTAGTATGAGCAGTGTTCCTTAATAGTTTTTTGACTTTATAATTTGGGGTACTCCGTGTATGTACTTAATTATGATATCATTCTCGCCATTCGCTTTACGTTTTTGTAGGTCTTCAGATAGTTGTTTCATGAAATGTTTCTGCATTGGGGTCTGGTCTGCATAGATACGAATATTGTTAGTTAATTTTGATTTATTGCGTAATAATTGTTTAGGAATGTCGGTAGTCTGAAAACAAACTTTTAATGGTCTATTTTTATCCGGTATATATTTTCCAAGACGTGTTGTTCTAATCGGTTTCGGGCATTGGTCATAAATGGATGTTACAATTTTTTGCGTTTCGCATTCATCGTGTTCACGCCGAGCTGCCGAACGCTTATCGCACAATTCATCTATACCCACGAGAATGACATTTTTTTCACGGTACCGACGTTCTTGCATTTCAAGGATAAGGTCTTCGTGAGTAGAGAATAGCGATTTTGTCGTGTTGGCGCGATTTGAAAAATTAATATTATGTTGCTCGATATTTTCGATTCTTTTATGCAGATCATGGTTCTGAGACTTTATATTTTCAATTTCTTTGCATAAAGTTTCATATTTAGTTTCTAAATTATTTGTTATTGTTTTGACTGATTTTATTTCGTCTCGTAATTTCGTCACCTCTTGACTAATACGTTGTAATGTTTCATTTTGAGTATTAGTGAAATTTTCAAAAAGCTTGGTAATATCTTTGCGAAACTCAGCTATGTCCGTTCTTATCTCATAATCTAATGAACGCTCTTTACGTTTTTTAGGGCGTTTAGTATTATTTACATTCTCATCTTCAAAATTTGATAAGTTTGAAGTGGAACCTCCGCCATCCCCGCTAGCGCTTATGAGTTCCCCGCTAAACGATGATTGTTGTATACTCATCGTTATAAAGTTAAAACAGGTATGGACTACTTACCACTGTAGTGTAAGCGAGTCAAAAAATGGCATCCGTTCTTTTTACCCGAGGGGGTGAGGGGAGCTCCTTAGCGTAGTGCCGCTTGCCACTTATCGCTGTATTTATTCGCAACTATTTAATATTCCTTGCAAACAATGTTCACTTCAGATACACTATATTAGATGTCATATTAGATTGAAACAAGTTTTTAATTTTAAATAAATTTTACAATCTTATCATATGCACGTCCTTCTAGTCCGAGAGTTGAATTTAACCTTAATTTACCGGTAATAATATTTTTGAAAATCTTTTAAATAGTATATTTTAAATAATTCTTTAGTAGTAGTTATCTAACCTATTACTTAACGCATAGAATTTAAATACGAGTAAGTCATTAGTTTTGTTTGTATTTTTTTTTATATCACGAAGTTGCACTACTGAGCAAATGTGAGCGAGACGAGGTCTTTCTAAAGTTGTATCAATCGGCATCTTCATTCATGTATTTTTTGTTTAACGTATTTCGAAACATAATTCATCTCTGTGTTTCTTTCTATATAGTTTCTACAGTGAGATTATCATAATAGTTATTTCATTAAAATCTCTTTTTAATAGCAAAAGGAACTATACAATAAGACACTTCTTTCTTTTTTTAATCAACATCAAGAAAAGAGGAGGCTCTCAATTGAGAATCATCTGTATTTATTTTTTTATGTTTGTTACCTCATAACTTTCGACTGAGTGATTTTGATGATTATTTTTTTATTTGAAAGCTCTGTTTGGTCCCATTTCAATTTGATCCAGTTCTAACAAAGGCATTAGGCATGAAAACCATATAAGTCTTAAATTTGCATCAATCATTAAGTACATCATTCGTAACTAAAAAGTATAAAATAAAGTAATTTTTAGAAAAAAATACCAACTTCAAAACTAAAGAAAAACTTCTACAACAGTAGTTAGTGCCATTTCTGGCGATATTTTTCTTAGCATTTGTTTTTTCTATGGCTGGTAGAGAATACTTTTAGCATCAAACCTGCCTTTTGTGCACTTTGTCCAATAAAGTATAAATAAATAAATATAAAATTTATTACAGATATTAAACTTCGTGGCTACAATGATTTGGAGTTATTCGCATTTATTTATCATTTGTGTGAGTTTGTATCTGACATCGATATTGGAGAAATTCAACACCAAAATTGTATCGCATGAAGGACAGGTAAAAAATAAGTTATAATGTATGTTACTCGCATATACAATACGTCACTATATTACATGTTTTGTTCCCTAAATACTCGAAGAACACTGATCTACACATAATTCCGGTTTCGGTTTGAAGGGCACTGTACGCTAGTGAAATTACTGGGCAGATGAGATTTAAGACCAATATCTCGAGGTTGGCAACGCGTGAGTGGCACCTGCTAATGGTGCTGCAAGCGCTCATAGGCTACGGCAACCACTTACCATCAGGTGGGACGTATGCTTGTTTGCCAACTTGTAACCATAAAAAAAATTGTTTTCACCGTTGTTTAATATTAGACAATGTTGTAGCACAGCGGTACCTGCCTCGGAGCAGATGTTTGTATTAACCATACATGCATGTGTAGTGGTTTTGGTGGGTTTGTGTGTATGTTTCCGAACCCCCGACACATGATAAAACTATATAAATAATATCAATAATAATTTATTTATATTATTATGGCAATTAGTTAAAGTCTAAGTCAGTCATTAGTTGTTTTGGTATAATTTCAGTATTTGACCGTTTCCTATTGGCGTTCGTTGCGTGAAGATTACAACAGAGCGACGCGATTGGTCCGTTCCTTCGATGACGTCATCAATACCATTGTATTTGCGTCGTTTGCGAGCAATCTTTTCTTTGTTTGTTTACAACTGTACTATGTGTTGGGGTGAGTATTAATTATGACAACAAAAATCATCATAAGAGACATGAAATTATGTTAACTGTCAGTCGGATGGTCACTCTCAAACATCAGAAGCGGACACAGGTTGTATTTTTCTCAATATGAAATCATTAACCACATGTGGGTTAATTATTACTCTATTAATTGTATCAATTACAAATAGGATGGACGGTATACAACTATAATGCCAAAAAATGACAATAAAGATGGGTTGGGTCGGACCGGTCAGCGAGAGCCGACGGCCGTACACCAAGATGCAATCGTTAAAATTATGTATATTTATTAAAATGTATCGTATAAAAATTTGTATGACGACGTTGTGCGAAGCGGTAGCGGACGTGTTTTGAGCGCCACAGGTCACGGGTTAGATTCCCGCTGGGAGAAGATATTTGTATTGACTACACACTTGTGTTCCTGTATTGGTGTGCTTGTTTTGTTCTTGTGCATGTCTCCCAATCCTCGACACAGGATATCGTTGAGTGTGTAACGTTTATTTATTTTTCATTTGTCGATATTTTAGTTGAATATAATTTTATAAGTACTTTTAAATATAAAAATATGAAGTTTTTACTAAAATCATTGCGTATTTCTATCTCATTTTTGTTTCAGCAAAGGCCTCAAAGTAACACAAGGAGCTTCTGGCGATTTGTGCTCCAATAATACAAGCAGGTACCTTTCGTATGGATGATATAATTTAAATTAAAAAAAAACACTAAACTTAAAATTAATTAAGTACGGAACTGAAATAAAAAAGGACGTCCTTTATTACTTTTTAGCACTTTAATTTAATATTTATTTTTATATAACTTTGTACAAATAACTATATATAGCATCATATCCCAACAGATATTGACTCAGAAGAAAAATGTCTTTATAGAAATAAATGTTTATAGGCCCAATCTATCCCTAGTCCCAAGGAAGAACCGATTGTTGCCAACCTTTACCTTCATTAAGTAAAGATAGTTTCCTTCTTCTCGTGTGGTTAGTTGCCAACATAGAGTCAGAATTGTTAAGGTCATTCAAACCTTCCCTTGAGTTATCAATAGTTGTAAAACAGATAAAAGCTGACGCAGAGTATTTCGACGCAAATAAGCAATACCATGTCAACCCACAAAATTGAAAAAAACTGAGTTATATATGCAAAAGTGTTGGTAAATAGCTGAAGAACATTTTTCTTTAATATTTGTAGGGCTTTAAGCTTTAAAACTTCTAAAATAGCAATTTTTTAATCATGCAATCTTTGTATTATGTTAAACGTTTTGGGTTATATTATATACGAAATATGCAGTTTGTATACTTATTTTTTGTGAAAATAAGTAAAATAACTTACATAAATCTGAAATTGCCAAAAACTTGACCAATACATAAAAAAATCATATAAAGCAAGTTGTTCAAAATTTTCAAACGCGTTTTTCTCGAAATGACATTCGTTTGGGTTGACATAGTATTGCTTATTTGCTTCTATTTACGTGTCGTCTAAGTAACCTCTGGCACATTGAAGCTGAAATTGAACTAACTAAACTAACTTCCGTTGATCAAACTTAAAGCGGTTTAATCCTTAATTTAAAAGTCAAGCTGGCCCAATGGATCCAAAACCTAGAGCCAGATGAGCTAGGTTAGGTACATCGTACGTTGTCACTGTTCGTCAGCTAGCGTATAATGAGTCGTGTCCTAAAACATCGGTAACGCATCTGCATGCCATCTGGTGTGGCGGGAGTCACTTAACATGAGGTGAGCCTCCTGCCCGTTTGCTTCCTCTGACATTAAAAAACCACTGATCGTTTAGAGAGCTTACTTAGCTATGATGCTGATTAAAATTATTTATTTTCAGTTTACTCAATGGCTATGAAAACGTGGTGTATTTGATCTTCTCCGTGTTGTTTGTTCTATCACGATCATTAGCAGTGTCGCTAATAGCCGCTAAAGTCCATTCCGCGTCACTTGCGGCTGCTCCAGCGCTGTATAGTGTACCATCTCCATCTTATTGTACTGAGGTATAGTAGTGATATTTCTAAGATGTTAGATACAGAATATTTAGTGTAAGTTAAAAGCCATATGAATAATGAATTACTTAAGTTTTTTCATAAGCTATCAAATTCAATTTTATGTTATAAAGAAATCTTGGTTATATTGAAATCATTTTAATGAAACGTACCTACATATTTAGTTATGATCAAGCATTGAATCTGTAAAAACGCCTTTACACTTCATTCATTAGCTTTGCGGAAATGCAGAAAATGTTTAAAAATAGACGCTCTCTTTTTCCCGTCTGATATAAAGTTTTGTAATAGTAAATGTAAAAAATATCTCTGTACTTGTAGAGCCATTGGGAAGAGTCCCAGTACAAATGAGCAACCTCGACCGGGGAAGCACCAACCTTTCACAGAAAACCAGCGTAAAGTTAGAGTATCAGTACTATTGCATTTTAAGCGATAAGTGAGTGCGCTGGAGGTCAAATCTCCCACCTCCTTCCTATCTTCCATTCTCATCCCTTCCATCCTATCCCTAAGGTTGGCTATTCGCATGTAATATTTCAAGTATCACAAGCGTACGTAGGTTCCGGTGACTGCTTACCATCAGTCGTACCGTATGCTTTTTCGGACAGACATGAAAAGAAATCCTTTATAATATAAAATGTAGTGTTTATAAACGTTATAATGCAAAGGTTTATTTGAAAATATTTTACATACAGGTTCAGAGATTCATTGAACAGATCCACGGCGACACGGTAGCGTTGACTGGCCTTAACTTTTTCTACGTGACTAAAGAGCTAGTTCTATCTGTGAGTATAAAACACATACACACCAAGCCATTTTTTCTTATATGTATTAATATTGCTGTGCTTATTTTTAGGTAGTGGGCACCATTGTGACTTATGAACTTGTCTTGCTTCAGTTTAACGGTGAAGATGTTGATAAATGAGAACAATATTAATAAAATTATAAATCGCATAATATATTATTTAATAATAAAGTTATTTTGATCTTAATTATACAAGCTTGAACCATACTTAGCATTTTTCACTATGTCACTTATTCTATGGCGTCGGGACGTGACGACACCATCGTCCGCTGTTGGGATAATCTGTTACAGTAGAAATTATTTCTCCAGTGCAATCAGCCACGCTGGTGGTAGGACTTTTATTGCAAGAGGCCAGGTAGGTACAAAAATTCTACCGCAAAATAGCGTCTTTGGCATTACTGTGTTTCGGTTTGAAGGGCACTGTAGGCTAGTGCAATTACTGGACATAAGAGATTTAAGAACCAACATCTCAACATTCGCAACGTGTGAGTGGCACCTACTAATGGTGTTGCAAGGGCTCATAGGCTACGGTAATCGCTTACCATCAGGCATGCCGTATGCTTACTTGCTAACGTAGTAACATAAAAAAAATCATTTTAAATATTATATTATAAAATCGATATTCAATGCACCCAAAATTATTATGAGTAAAAATAAAAATTATTATAGTCTTAATCATTATTTAATATAATAAATAAACTTCTAAATTGTTAAATACATATACAAAATCAAATCAGCAAATCCTATAACTATAACCTTTTTTTTTCATTAATATTGTAACAGTAACTTTATCGTCTCTTAAATTTAATTGCTTTTAAGTGTATTATTGGATTTCAGAACCTTTGAAGCTGTTCAACAATTACTTAAGCATCGTAAATATTTGTAATTTAATTAAGTTTAGTTTGAATCAAACTATTTGTAAGATCGTTTGATGTTCCGCGGAATAAGATATTGTGCGCTGTTTATATATTCATCAATTATACAAAATTATCTTTATTTAATACTAGCTTCTGGCAGCGGCTTCGCCCACGAGTAAAATATTCACATAAACTTTACATATTTCCATACAACCTTTCATCCCCAATTCCCTAGTAATTTTACACCCTCAGGGGTAAAGCTATTATAAACTTTGAATGTCATATTCATTTATATCGAATCGAATTCCTTAAAATAAGCTTCAACTTCTAGCTTTAAAAATGATGATACTTCCATACAACTTTTCAATCCCCCTTTCAACCTCTTACAGACTTTTTTCGCTTTTAAAAGTAGCCTATGTCTTTTCTCAGGCTCTAGCATATCTGCGTACCGAATTTCATTTAAATCGGTTCAGTAGTTTGCCGCGAAAGCGCGACAGAAAGACGGAGTTACTTTTACACTTATAATATTAGTAAGGAATTAGAAAACAAGGTAACACCCATCTCAGCTTCTGGAATGCCTTACACCCTCATAGCCTCGAGAAAATTCACTTCATTCAGTATAAAAATACGTTGGAACGATCCAACTATTTCTAGTGCAGTGCCCATTACATAGATATCCATTTACTAAACGCAAGTTCAATCTAAAGTGCACTTTATTTAAAGGTTAACTGTGCTGCAGATTGATACAAAAGTATTTAAAAATCTGTATGTAGAATTTCTAAGTAAATGACTATGGAGAGCATGTTATTCGACTGCAAAAATTATTAGATTCTACTGGTGCTATAGCCAGGGCCGTGTATCGCCGGCAAACCTCTTAATGAACTACCTCTTACTGATAAAACATCATCCACATTTGACAGAATACAGGAGAATTCATAACAAGTTTCAACTTCTCTTCGAAACTTAGAAATATCTGATGATAAATTAGCTTTGCCCCTTTAAAGAAGTTTTATGCATTTATGTTTTGATTTAATATCACGTAAATTTACCGGCGTCGGGATGTGACGACCCCATCGCCCGCTGTTGGGATAACCTCTGTCACAGCAGAGATTATTCCACCAGTGCAATCAGTCACACTGGTGGTAGGTCTTTGTTGCAAGAGGCCGGCTAGGTAGGTACCACCGCAGTGTCAAATATTCTGCCGCCAAATAGTAGTGCTTAGGCATTACTGTGTTCCGGTTTGAAGGGCACTGTACGCTAGTGAAATTACTGGGCGGACGAGATTTAAGAACTAATATCTCGAGGTTGGCAACGCGTGAGTGGCACCTACTAATGGTGCTGCAAGCGGTCATAGGCTACGGCAACCACTTACCATCAGGTGGTCCGTATGCTTGTTTGCCAACTTCTAACATAAAAAAAAAAAAAAAGTTTAGTGAGGGCCCCAGTCTTTTTTGCACCAGCTCCGGTTGTTACCTAGCTATGCCAGAGGTTCAGGTTCAGGTTCATAAAGCAATGATGAGCACTTATCAAAATCATCTTCGTCTTCCTAGCATTATTCCCGGTATTTACCCAGAGTATGCTAGTACTCTTATTATTGCGGACAGCAAAGAAGCGAGTAGTTTATAAGAATGTTGAAAGAAAAAGATAGGAACTAATAATAAAAGCTGCTAGAGTTAAGACAAATAATTATGTTAATATAATATGTAAAAATTGCTATGCACACACAACACACACACACAATGATCGACATCATGATAATATAAAATCAAAATCATCATATAAGAATATTATATTAGTCTCGAATGCCCTTGAAATTATACTGTCTAGAATCTAGATATTATAGCTCAGACAGAAGCTAATATATTGGGCAATTGAATATTTGGGTGCTAATTTTAAAGATAAAATGATTCAATTGTATTTCTTTAATGGTTTATCTCTTAAAAGTTATATTGAAATATCTCTTAGTTACAGAAATTATTTGGAACTAATGGAATTTTAGGCAGTTCAATGAAATTAAACGCCAATTTAGAGATGTCTAGCAATTCATATTTCAAATTATCCCTCGAATTTCTACGCATTACTAAGTATAATTGGAGTAATTTCATTTAGAAATTTATGTTGAAATTGTAACTTTTAACATTGAAATAAAAAAATTATTGGATTAACAGAAAAATAATTGCTGCTATGAGAACGAGAAGTTCCCATTGACTTTGTATACTATTTACTGGTTCTTCTTTCTACGGGTACGATAATAGCTCAAGGGAGTCAGAATCGAACCCGAACGACTAAATCTAGTTTATTGAGAAAACAAAACGTGAAGGGTGTGAAAGGTGGTATAGGAGTTGGTGCAAAAGCCGGTCACCTCCACGTGGTGCACCCCGGGCAACGGCGTCGGTGATCTCGTTTAGTTCACCGACGACGGCTGAGTACCGGCTCGGCGGTTGGTCGTTGGTCGGGGCGTTTAACGCTAGACCGCGCCCCGGATGGTTTTGCCATATGGGTCGCTCCTGGTACTTCTCTGAGTAGCAGAGTGGAGCTGAGAGCTACTCTATGGTAAGTGGTGGGTCGTGCCCCGCTGGGAAGTCGGGGAAGAAAACCTCGTAAAAAAATTACCCTTGTTTCCGCCTGCAAGGGCTTGAGAGGTCATGCTAGACGGGGGTGAGTCCACGTTGCCCCTGGCTCTCTGCCTTCTCGCCTGCGTGGGTGGGATGAGGAAAGGTGTCGACAAGAACAATGGTGGTCTTACGATGCTGCCGGCGTTCCTTTCCTTCAAGCCCTCACGACCGGGGCTTTAAAATGGGCGTCGTACCCTTAGGTCGTGGGTGCACAGGGTGGGGTCATATGTGTGCCCATTACACGGCCTAAAGGAAGACGGTGGTGGTACCGACTGCTGTGCTGCTTGCCAGCACGAGGTGGTAAAGGGGGACAATGCCATCGGTTCCACCAAGTGAGGGTAACACCATCAGCTCTCCCCAAGGATGGGCTCGGTAGAGAGATGTGCTTGAAAGGCCCCGGTGTGCGTACCACAGGAGTTCCCGGAGCACATGAGGTCGGTCACCGAGGAGGTATACATAACCCGGTTCTCTTCCCCAGGAGGCCGGGTATCTGGTTGCAGATTTCCTTCCCGTCAACAAGTCAACAAAGAAAAAGGAGTTGGTTTTAATTTTATTTTTATTTCATGACGGTTGGCTAACATGTGGCCCGCCTGATGCTAAGCAGTCACCGCAACCTATGAACACATATCATACTTGAAGTATCACATGAGGCTCCGGCGCTTTCCGGCGTTATTTTACGCCTATATTCTGTGATTGAAGCATGGCTGTACTACCGTAAAACTGTATGGGGAACCAATTACTTCGATATTGCTTTATGTTAAAAATGGTTATTTACGTGGGCGAAGCCGCGGTTAAAAGTTATTTCGCACACAAAGATGTAATCCTGTTCTTTTCACGGAAGCTAATTTTGTATCTGAAGTACTCAGACTCGTAATCTGAAGGCCAATTCCTACCCTCTTTTATGAGCAATTTCACCCGTAATCTCTATTCATTATTTCTTTTGATTTAGTACTAAGAGCTTAAGTCATTAATATCAACCAGACCTGGTTTTCCTGATAAGGAGAGGAATAGCTGAATTGTGTATTTTTTGATTTATTAGTGCTGTATAAATTATTAAAGAAGCAATTGAATATCTAACCGCCCATAAAAAAGCATGCTATTTATTCGACACATGTTCTTAGGGTACCTTAATGCTAAGCCTCCACTATCCGTCCCTCCGTCCGGATGTCAGTGGGGTGTATCTCACATTATCATAATATCATATTATGTATTAGTTAAAATTTTCTCAAATTATGTATTTTTGTTGCCGCTACAATAACAAATAATAAGAATCTCATAAAATAATATTTAAATATAAAGGAGTTCCTCATATAAAAAACTGAATACGTTATACGTTTTTCGCTGTATCACGGCGATAAATAAGTAGTCGATAACTAGTTAGGACTTTCATAAATTGTGTATTTTTGGTCGCTAACAACACTAGTAAAGGTGAATCACACCTGCAATTGGCCATTTTTTTTGTTACTTTAATCGATATTTCCACTTTACCGATTGGTATATCTAAATCTTCACGATTTATTTCATCATAAACTGCCTCACCTGAGGTAAAGTGAGAAAGTGGGGGAGGAAAACGAGCCTTTCCTTTTGGTTCTGTAGGGGTTGATCTTCTGTCTCTCATACTCAACGAAGGAACCCAACGAATTCTCTAAATATTTTAATTAACAATGTTATATATTTTAATCGTAATTTTTATTAAATTTCAAAGCAATGCCATCAGTTTTGTACGAAAAATATATTAGTTGGTACATCCGAGCTCAGGTGCTCCCCTCAAACCATAATCTGAAGCTGTCTTGAGACCCCATTTAGGGTAATGAACGATATGTCTGCGATTTTTTGTAGCTAAAATGAACAGTCTTGGCAAAGGAATGCTTTCGAGATTGTTTTATGATGATATTATTATTATTTATTAAAAGGCGTAATAATTATGTGCGATTTTTTTTTTTTTTTTATGTTAGAAGTTGGCAAACAAGGATACGGCCCACCTGATGGTAAGTGGTTGCCGTAGCCTATGAGCGCTTGCAGCACCATTAGCAGGTGCCACTCGCGCGTTGCCAACCTCGAGATATTAGTTCTTAAATCTCGTTCGCCCAGTAATTTCACTAGCGTACAATGCCCTTCAAACCGGAACACAGTAGTGCCTAAGCACTACTATTTGGCAACAGAATATTGGACACTGCGGTGGTACCTACCTAGCCGGCCTCTTGCAACAAAAGACCTACCACCAGTGTGACTGATTGCACTGGTGGAATAATCTCTGTTGTGACAGAGGTTATCCCAACAGCGGGCGATGGGGTCGTCACATCCCGACGCCGATAATGTATAAGCCAAGCCACGCGTTGCTATTACAACAAAGGATTTATTCAATTGAATGAAATGATCATTTTCGGTTATGATTTGCACGACGAAATCGAAAATCACTAAGACTTATGCTTCTATAATAGAATATTTAGAAGATAATTTTTAGTTCTGAAGGCGGTTTTTTTTCTAAAAATTATTTTAGTTTATACTTTTAGTTTCGAATTTAAAAACGCACAACCACGACTACGATTTTTGAAGATGCCATTGCTAAAACTGGAACAGAATGGACCACACAGGAAGCAACCTATTAAAATAGGTACAGCCGTTTAGAAAACAAATATAGGCAATAGTAAGCACTAAGCTTAAAAGTCTCAATACAATATTATGTAACTAACGGCTCGCTCCGGCTTCGCACGGGTATAAAATATATAGCCCATGTCATTCACTGAAAAAATTATTAAAATCGATCCAGTAGTTTTGATTTATTCATTACTGCCCGTGGCCCGCACGCGTTAAATGTAATTATTTACGACATCACATTAGAAACCACAATTTTTTTTCTCCATTTTTTAATGGATGTTATTAAACATATAAACCTTCCTCTTCAATCACTCTATCTATTAAAAAACCGCATCAAAATCCGTTGCGTAGTTTTAAAGATTTAAGCATACATAGGGACAGAGAAAGCTACTTTGTTTTATACTATGTAGTGATGACGTCTATTCTAGAGTATTACTTCCATGTTCTGGCTAAGACCCAACAATGTGAACGGGCAAACTGAATAATTTTAAACATCGATCAAGTAGTATTGCCAAAGTTATAATTTATTTTCCGATCGTCAATAGAAATGATGGGCAGGTTCAAGGTCGGCGTTGCTTTTTGACCGACTTCAAAAGAAGAAGAGGTTCTCGAAACGACTGTATTTTTTTGTTTGTTACATAACTTTCGACTGGGTGAATCGATTCTCATTATATTTTTAAAATTCAAAAATGGGTAAGTTCTTGCCCTCCAACGGCATAGCTGATGTTTGTATTCGCACCTTGAATAAATTGATATAATTATTGATGGGGATCATGTTGTATGCTTTCGGAAATATATATAATACAGGCGCCAGAAGAGCATTCCACTCCCTGACCCCATTATGAACGAAGATCGAGAGCATAGTGCGAATGTTGGGTATATCGATTATCGACCAGATATGGGTTGTATCTCGCAGTGGGCCTGGTATCTTGACAGTAAAATGTAAAAATGTATGGACATTAGGTATTCCTTCACATTTAAAATATTAGTAGGGTGTAAAACTACTATTTAAATTAAAAATACATTAATTATACCTACATATTTATAGTTGAAATCTGGCTTTTATAACGTTACAAATTATTTTATTATACTAACTGAAAAGTTTATCATTATTGATGGTTATTAGGATAGTAATAAAATACAATTTTAATAAGTTAAGTTTTGTTAACGACTGAAAGTACTGCGTAAGCCTATTTGACTAACAGGCTTACGCTAGGTTAATGAGGTCGAGGATACTTTGTTAATTTTTTAAGGAGACTCTAGAGCAGAATTTCAAAAGTGTAATCTTATTATTTAAGTGGTTTTAAGTATATAATTAAAAGCTGTACCACATAAATGACAATTTTTTTCAAATTGAGCAAGTGGACAAGGAGCCAAAGGAATCCTATTTCTGAGCCGTGTCCGTCCCCCTAACAGACGGACGGACGGACACAGCATATGTATTGATGATGCCACAACAAGAACCAATACAAAATAAAATAAAATTTAGAAATAAAGAGTCGCTGTGCAAAAATTTTGTATTTTTTGCTGTATTTCAGGAACTGTTATACATATAAACAAATTTAATTTAAAAATTAATTAGGGTCCTTGTACAGGTAACTTAATATTTTTATTTTACTGTGGTGGGGTGGGGTGAGCCGATTTATAACTATGTTTTCGTCCTTTGTAACTTAATAAATTAAAATTTCAATTCACTTTATTTTTGTAAATTTCAAAACGTTTCACTAATAAACAAGAATCGTAATTAAACTGTTTACTGACTACCTAAACTAAATTGTCGCATCGTCGACCACACACCGAATTGCCCTCAAAAAACAGCGAATATCGCTGGGTTTATTAAACCTACTTTACAACTGGGATTAAAACTGTTACGATTAACATTTTCTGAGGGTTAAATCGTGGTCATTCGGGATATATAGCAATTGGTTTATACTACAAGGTTTAGTTAAAGAAAAAAACCACAGGGATTGAGAGTTTGGTAAGCGTTACGAATTTGGAATTATTTTTTATTTGACGGCTGGAAAGAGGGAAGGAATGAGAAGGAAAAACGGAAGGGTACAGAGAGGAATGGATATTGAGCCTCCGGGGCTCACACTCACGAAACGCAACAGTACCTACTGACACTGTTACTTTACGCCGATTTTCTGTGAGAAGGTAGTTCTACCCGGTTGAGCCGGCCCACTTGTGCTGAGAGGTTGTCATACGACCCACCTTATGGTAAACTACGACAAGAGCTTATGAGCGCTTACCACCCTCCTGATATTGGTTCTTAAACCGTAGTTGCCCACTAATTTCAATGGGTACAGTTTCCTTCAAAACGAAGCACAGTAATACACACTTCTGTATTGCAATAGATGCGTAGCATGATAAAATGATGTCTTTAATAATTTTATACGTTTGCTGCGCTGCTGGGTAGTTACTACAATTAACACAAGATTGGACTCGTTCTAAGTTTAAGAAAATCGGAAATGTTCACCATTATTAAAAGTTGGAAAATATTTTGTGTAAAATTAATCTTAAGATTGCTTATTATAAAATACTAGTAATCCATACCGGCTCCACACTTTTTCGGCGTTTGAATCATTCTGACCTTTTACGACCAATTTCCTTTGTTATTATAAAATAAAACATTCCTTCCTCTGCTCCTTAGTTAGTATCATGACGCTATCAGTCTACTTTATTGTAATGTTTGCTTACATTTTATAATAATATCATTAAATAGGTACAAAAAAAAAATGCACGTCGAAGAAAAAAACATGCTTTACATAATTTAATTGTGTTCATTATCGTTTCTATGTTTTTTATTTAATGCGATGTGTCTGTACTCCAATCGATAGTAAATGGAAGTAGAATGCAATCATGGCGCTAATTATCATATTGTAACAAAATGAGTTCATACTTCACTATAACTGCAGCTACCTAAAAGAAAAGAAACAAACTCAAAAAATAAAAAAAGTAGTAATTTCTAAAAAAAAATTTCAAACTAAATTTTTTCAAAATTAAGTTAAATTCTTTACAAAGGATTCAATAAAAAAGTGGCTAAGCCATGCTTCTCTGCACAAATGCGCAGGATCGATCGGAGAGGTACTACCCTCTGACGGAAAATCGGCGTAAAATAACAAAGTATTGTTGCGTTTCATGCGATTATAGAAATTCTCAATCTTCCACGCCATTTCCTCCCTTCCTTTTTTCCCTTCTCCCCTTCCTTCTTCCTTGGGTTAGGAACGCATATGATACTTCAAGTATCGCGCGCGTTCATAGGTGGCGGTGACAGCTTACCATTAGACGTACCGTATGCATGTTTGCCAACTGTAATGAAAAGTAATAATAATAATAATAATAACAGTTATATAAATATCAAAATATTTTTATATAATTACTAACCTGTAAAAGTTTATTTCGATCTAAATAAAAGAAACCCATTCCAGTCAAGACCATAACGTCGTGATTCAGTTGATCTCTGAGCCTTTTGATCTGTAATTTGATTTCTTGTGTAGTTATACAATTTTCTATAATACCTAACTTAAGACCAATTTTGTTTTTTTCTACCTCGATATTGTAAGAAGAACTCGGACAAGAGTACAAGTAAGGTAGGGCGAGTTTCGACTGCAACGTTATATCTGCTGCAGAAAGAACGACACTTGAGGCACGGAATAGCAGCCACCCAAGAGAATAGAAGTAATATACTTTATTAATTAACGTCCCATCAATTTTTCTGTAACAATTAAGTCAACAACTTTGAATAAATTGTTATTTAGTTTAAACATTTTTATACACAGCGCCTTCTCCAAGTCTTTAATAAATAAATAAACGCTAGACATTCAACGGCCCCCATTAGGACAATAGTATCCTGAGTCTGAGAGTCGAGGCACACAATGACAAGGACAAACACACCCAGACCGGAAAACATGCGTGTATGGTCAATTCAAACATCTATTTGGAGCGGGAATCGAACCCGCGACCTGTAGCGTTTAAGGCAGGTTCGCTACCGCTGCACCACAGCGTCGACGTAGCGCGTGTAGGGGAGTATAGGCTCGCCTTTTACCACAAGCCCGACTCTTACGAGCGTTGACTCTCATAAGCTCGTATATGCGCGCACTATTGTTTGAATAATATTGACGTTGTGGCGCAGCGGTAGCGAACCTGCCTTAAACGCCACAGGTGCGGGTTCGATTCCCGCTCGGAGCATAGTATGTTTGTATTGACCATGCAAGCATATTTTCCGGTGTGGGTGTATTTGTCCTTGTCCTTGTTTATGTTTCCGGACCCCCGATATCACTATCCTAATAGGAGCCGTTGAGTGTGAAAAAAAAAAATAATACGCTACAGACACTCCCCACCACTGGTTCGAGATATCCAGAGTAAGCCCGCGTGTGCTCGTTCGACTTAAAACTGTGACGATCTCAACATTACACTTTATTTAAATCTCTAAAACAATATATTTTCTATAATATGAACCTATTTATGGACGGTCACCCATCCATTTACTGACCGCACCCAAAGTTGCTTAACCTAAAAATCGTTTGCCGACCACGTGACTATGTGCAACGTAATACTAAGTATGGACATACCCCGAAAACAATATTTTTACAAAATCAAAAATTTATAAAATTTTGTATGAAAATTTCCATAGAAAAAGGAAAATGTATGGAAAATCACGGATTCAGGTGCCGAATGTCATTGCAGCTGTTTCACATATATAAGGGGTGTGGTGTCGGCGAAGGTGTCTCCGAGCGTATGCTTTGTGAGTGCCCGTCAGACGTCTCTACCCCCGCGTATATGTGGACGGTTTACCAAGGCGGTGCGTTCGGGCGGCCATGCTGCTAGAATGCTAGTTAAGGTTCCGATCTTCGTATATGGTTTTTATACATATTATTAATGGTGATTGGTGATGCATGGCAAAGAATATATATAAAGTATATATTAAATATATATACATTAATTAATAAATAATGACGGTATGGTGGTCCGTCTATGATTACTGGCAAAGAGATCTAATATGAATAATATGATCTATACATGTTAAAGGCAAATTTATATCAATGAAATATGTTAAATATAATTTATTATTATAAATTAAATATTTAATGACGGTTTGTGGGTCCGTCAATTATGAATGTATATATGTTTGATACATATTAAGAAACGAAGTTTACTCCGTTTCTATAATATTATGTAATATTGTAATAGCGAAAGTAATGCTTCGGCGCAAATATTGTTTATGTTTCAGAATTTAATGGATTATTTGAAACCTAAGAAGAAGCGAATTCAATGAAGATTTAAAACTATGTGTTGGGAAGAATTAATGCGTCATAACTAATAAATAATTATATTTCAGCTGTATACGTGTATAATGTTTTGGCGAGTTGTAGTTGACCCGATACTTGAGTTTGAGGCTCTGATGTGGCCTGAGTCATGTCTATAGTGTCCTTAAGCGAGGCCCGAGGATTTTTAATCTTAGTTGACCCGATGCTTAAGTATGAGGCTCCGATATGATTTTGGTCATGTCTATAGTGTCCTCGAGTGAGGTCCTTTGACTTTGCTGATGTGATGTTGACATGGGGTTGACTCTGTGGTGCGATTTATATCGATGCAGTAGTTTCCTCAGGTCCATTGCTGAAGCGGCCTTAGTGATACAGATTAGAATTGCTGCGGTGGTGCGACTAAGGTCGATGCCGTGATGTAGTTCGGTTTGTTGCTGAGGCGCTGGAATGTTATATATCGTTTGTAGCAAAATGACTCGTCTTCTTATTAGAGACGCCCCTTAGCTTAGCAATAGGGATTTTTATAATTGACATTGTAGCATGTCATACTATTAGGGCAACTGGTTGCTTCTCACTTCGAGATAGCTAACTAGTATTAGACAGTGTGGCCTGCTTAACTCTTATCATGCGTGTTTATCACGTCTTAAATAATGAACTGGATTCGGATGTATGTTTGAGTATTGAGCCAAAGGGTACCTTGCGTGAGCAAGTGCTATGGTTTTAATGATGCAAAACTATAATAAGAAAACGACATAAATCAAAGAATATTAGTTGTAAGACAATGCGATTACGAATACGATATAAGCCCACGAATATTAATTATAAGACAATGCGATTATTTAAATACCAATTAGGTAGGGTTAGGTAGGACTTAGTTTTATGGAATTGCGGTTGTGATATTATAAAGAATTGAATATTTTCAATACTATATGACCCATATATAGTGATAAAAGAAATATACTTATAAATATAATTATTAATGAATTTGCCTACATTACGGTGAGGTTATTAAAAATACTATATTACACATATATAGTGATAAAAGAAATATACGTTATAAAAAGCATTATTGATGAAAATACCTTAACAAAGTTGAAGTTTATGATATATATAAACTCTATATTAACCACATATAGTGGTATGACAAATATACGTTATAAATGATATTATTAATTATTATTGATGAATTTTACTTCACTAAGGTGAGGTTGACGATTATAGCATTGTGCTTACGGAATGCCGCCTGGCGGTTTAATGTTCGAATACATATCTGAACCAGGGATTTATTCCTTATATATAATGACCAGGGCTTGTCCTCAATTATTATGGCGTTATGCCTTCTCATACAAAGATGAATAAGAAATATAATGCGACTTCGGTCTTAATCGATACTATTACAAAATATCAGGGCTTGATCCCTTTCTATGCTTGAAAATAACAATAATATAAAAGAATAAATCTTGCGTCCCGATAACGAAATCACTATAAATATAAATTACCAGGACTATGTCCTTTCACGTTATAACAATCAAATTGTGTGTCGCAGGCGCACTATAAATAGCCTATCCCTTACCCGGGAGGGCTCGTATCTATGGTTGGAGCCCACAGTCGGTGGCGTGTGCGGGGCCATCGATCTCCCCTCTTCTTTATATTTTTACTATAGAGTTTAAGTATATAAGAATTGGAGGAGCGGACTACTTTCAGCTACTCGTAAGAGGTGTTGAAAGTATAGGGATGTATTTATTATCTCACCATTTTGCCTTTATTGGCTTATATAAATAATTTTATTATTATAATCATATGACACTAAAATAATTAAACTATATAATAAATAAGATATCATTGTTTTCCATTGTCGAATTGAACCTGTTGCCTCTGATGCTCTAAAAGAACTCAAGTTATTACGATCACAACATAACAAGGGTCCTGGCCGCTAGACGATACACGTGCCAATTTCGTAGTTTTATGCTATTTATTTTCGTGCAATTATTTAATATAACTTATTTAAATATATTTTATTTCTATATTATGTATAAAAAGTAAGGTAGGTTTAGTCACAATTTGGTGCCGTAGTGCCCAGGATGGTGCTATTATTATAATATTAAATGAAAAATAAGTAATATTTTGATTTTTTGAGCTTATAAAAGATTATCATTCTGATAATTATATCAAAATACACAAATAAGGCATTTCTATCACTGTAAATGGAATATATTGTGATTAACTTCAAATAGATAGTTACTATTTGGAGTCTGCAACAATGATTGTCTATACGGCTGAATATTTAATTTATAAAAGTAGGCAAACGCCTACAATTTGCTGTCCGTGAAATGGAAAGAGTTTGAAGAGGTATACGGGTTCAATGTGGCGGTGGAAGCAGTGATGCATTATAATGAATTGTTTAAGATTATTGGAATGATGACGTCTGGGGGTTGTAAATTCTAATAGTTATTATATCTGAGGGTTGATGCGAGCGTTGAGTTTTGTAGTTTGGGGTTGATTAATCTGGGGTTGTAATTAAATGTAAGATTCAATACTAAGGAATATGATGGTAGATATTTGTATTGCTAATGAATTAAATTGATCTGTTTGACTTCGTGCTTTTTATAATCTTGATAAATAGTTTTATTTGTCATTAAGATTGGTTTTCCCTAGTTTGTAAATTCTATTCCGACAAGCTTCATAGAATTTAGGGGGTTGAATGTGACGATCTCAACATTACACTTTATTTAAATCTCTAAAACAATATATTTTCTATAATATGAACCTATTTATGGACGGTCACCCATCCATTTACTGACCGCACCCAAAGTTGCTTAACCTAAAAATCGTTTGCCGACCACGTGACTATGTGCAACGTAATACTAAGTATGGACATACCCCGAAAACAATATTTTTACAAAATCAAAAATTTATAAAATTTTGTATGAAAATTTCCATAGAAAAAGGAAAATGTATGGAAAATCACGGATTCAGGTGCCGAATGTCATTGCAGCTGTTTCACATATATAAGGGGTGTGGTGTCGGCGAAGGTGTCTCCGAGCGTATGCTTTGTGAGTGCCCGTCAGACGTCTCTACCCCCGCGTATATGTGGACGGTTTACCAAGGCGGTGCGTTCGGGCGGCCATGCTGCTAGAATGCTAGTTAAGGTTCCGATCTTCGTATATGGTTTTTATACATTTTATTAATGGTGATTGGTGATGCATGGCAAAGAATATATATAAAGTATATATTAAATATATATACATTAATTAATAAATAATGACGGTATGGTGGTCCGTCTATGATTACTGGCAAAGAGATCTAATATGAATAATATGATCTATACATGTTAAAGGCAAATTTATATCAATGAAATATGTTAAATATAATTTATTATTATAAATTAAATATTTAATGACGGTTTGTGGGTCCGTCAATTATGAATGTATATATGTTTGATACATATTAAGAAACGAAGTTTACTCCGTTTCTATAATATTATGTAATATTGTAATAGCGAAAGTAATGCTTCGGCGCAAATATTGTTTATGTTTCAGAATTTAATGGATTATTTGAAACCTAAGAAGAAGCGAATTCAATGAAGATTTAAAACTATGTGTTGGGAAGAATTAATGCGTCATAACTAATAAATAATTATATTTCAGCTGTATACGTGTATAATGTTTTGGCGAGTTGTAGTTGACCCGATACTTGAGTTTGAGGCTCTGATGTGGCCTGAGTCATGTCTATAGTGTCCTTAAGCGAGGCCCGAGGATTTTTAATCTTAGTTGACCCGATGCTTAAGTATGAGGCTCCGATATGATTTTGGTCATGTCTATAGTGTCCTCGAGTGAGGTCCTTTGACTTTGCTGATGTGATGTTGACATGGGGTTGACTCTGTGGTGCGATTTATATCGATGCAGTAGTTTCCTCAGGTCCATTGCTGAAGCGGCCTTAGTGATACAGATTAGAATTGCTGCGGTGGTGCGACTAAGGTCGATGCCGTGATGTAGTTCGGTTTGTTGCTGAGGCGCTGGAATGTTATATATCGTTTGTAGCAAAATGACTCGTCTTCTTATTAGAGACGCCCCCTTAGCTTAGCAATAGGGATTTTTATAATTGACATTGTAGCATGTCATACTATTAGGGCAACTGGTTGCTTCTCACTTCGAGATAGCTAACTAGTATTAGACAGTGTGGCCTGCTTAACTCTTATCATGCGTGTTTATCACGTCTTAAATAATGAACTGGATTCGGATGTATGTTTGAGTATTGAGCCAAAGGGTACCTTGCGTGAGCAAGTGCTATGGTTTTAATGATGCAAAACTATAATAAGAAAACGACATAAATCAAAGAATATTAGTTGTAAGACAATGCGATTACGAATACGATATAAGCCCACGAATATTAATTATAAGACAATGCGATTATTTAAATACCAATTAGGTAGGGTTAGGTAGGACTTAGTTTTATGGAATTGCGGTTGTGATATTATAAAGAATTGAATATTTTCAATACTATATGACCCATATATAGTGATAAAAGAAATATACTTATAAATATAATTATTAATGAATTTGCCTACATTACGGTGAGGTTATTAAAAATACTATATTACACATATATAGTGATAAAAGAAATATACGTTATAAAAAGCATTATTGATGAAAATACCTTAACAAAGTTGAAGTTTATGATATATATAAACTCTATATTAACCACATATAGTGGTATGACAAATATACGTTATAAATGATATTATTAATTATTATTGATGAATTTTACTTCACTAAGGTGAGGTTGACGATTATAGCATTGTGCTTACGGAATGCCGCCTGGCGGTTTAATGTTCGAATACATATCTGAACCAGGGATTTATTCCCTTATATATAATGACCAGGGCTTGTCCCTCAATTATTATGGCGTTATGCCTTCTCATACAAAGATGAATAAGAAATATAATGCGACTTCGGTCTTAATCGATACTATTACAAAATATCAGGGCTTGATCCCTTTCTATGCTTGAAAATAACAATAATATAAAAGAATAAATCTTGCGTCCCGATAACGAAATCACTATAAATATAAATTACCAGGACTATGTCCTTTCACGTTATAACAATCAAATTGTGTGTCGCAGGCGCACTATAAATAGCCTATCCCTTACCCGGGAGGGCTCGTATCTATGGTTGGAGCCCACAGTCGGTGGCGTGTGCGGGGCCATCGATCTCCCCTCTTCTTTATATTTTTACTATAGAGTTTAAGTATATAAGAATTGGAGGAGCGGACTACTTTCAGCTACTCGTAAGAGGTGTTGAAAGTATAGGGATGTATTTATTATCTCACCATTTTGCCTTTATTGGCTTATATAAATAATTTTATTATTATAATCATATGACACTAAAATAATTAAACTATATAATAAATAAGATATCATTGTTTTCCATTGTCGAATTGAACCTGTTGCCTCTGATGCTCTAAAAGAACTCGGGTTATTACGATCACAACATAACAAGGGTCCTGGCCGCTAGACGATACACGTGCCAATTTCGTAGTTTTATGCTATTTATTTTCGTGCAATTATTTAATATAACTTATTTAAATATATTTTATTTCTATATTATGTATAAAAAGTAAGGTAGGTTTAGTCACAAAACGCAAACTTTGAACCACCCTTAGACATTTTGGATATATTACGATACTTGTAAGAGTAAGAGCTGTTTACCCGTGACTAAGAGGACTTTAGTAAGTTTAAGCCAGTTTTATACCCAATACAAAGAAGATCTCACCTTATACCCAAGAACAATTGCAAACATATAAAATATAAGTTATTCAAGTTAGACAACAACACAAGAGGTCCGAGTTCTTCATCTACCTTACGGACCAGCCCCGCTTGTTGCACATAGGCCTGTCTGATCCTCCGCCACGTGTTCACTTTATAGCAATAGTCGGATAGAGTCTGAGGAAAATAGTATTAAATCAGTTTCTGTATTGTATCTATTTTTATAAGGATCTTGTCATTGTAAATGTTTGTCACACTAAATTGTTCCAAATCTACGGAACCTTTGTTGAAATTTTTTAAATACCCTCGCACAGAAAATCGGCGTAAAGTACCAGTTGCGTTCGCGCGTTGAATAAGAGCGCCGCAGACCCAACCTCCCACTCCCTCTTTTACGTTCTCATTCCTTCCCTCCTATCGCTTGGGTTGGCAACTCGTATGTGATACTTCAAGTATTGCAAGCGTTCAAAGGCTGCAGTGAATACTTACCATCAGGCGGACCGTACGCTTCTTTCTCAACCGTCATGAAATAAAAACTAAATTAATCTAATAGGGTCGATATATTTTTGGGGAAAAAATTATCACAAAAACCAAAATCATTCATCGAATATACTTATTACTTAAAATCATTAAGTATATCTATATTCTTTCATACCTTTTCACCACTCTTGTCACGTTTCTCATATCGAACAACGAGTTTGACGAAGTTGTTCATTCTGTGATATCTTGAAGCCAATCCCATGCTTACCAATATAATGATCAGGTCTTGAAAATTCCATAGAACTGTAGCTAATTTACTTAATATAAATACCGGTATCGCAAGCCATAATGTATACTCATCTGAAAAATAGATGCATATTATTAAATACTAAATAAACGTAATAAAAACTGTATTTTACTAAAATATCGACATACACTGAACCGCCCATATGATCGTCGCCGTCGCCCGGATAGTAATATCCGGTGTCGGGGGTCCGGAAACTTACAACGACAAGGACAAACACGACCAGTATTCCGGACATATGCTTGTATGGTCAATACAAACATCTGCTCCCAGCGGGAATCGAAACCGTGATGTGTGGTGCTTAAGGCAGGCGAGCTATCGCTGAGCCACAACATCGTCGAAATATATCAAAACCCTATGGGTGAACCAGTAACTCATTTGATAATAACCAATTACCTATAAAAATTTAACGATTATTATCCAATCTTATGTGATAATCACCGGGACCGACTTCAAAAATAAGGTACTTGAAATATCAAAAGTCCCTTATTACTTACGAAACCTTGCCGCCGCTTAGACGCCAGATTTCTCCCACCCGTGCTGTCACTGCAAAGCATGGCGATATCGTAAGTGTCACATTACAATGCTACCTTTTCTTGCACCGCTTCGGATATTGAATAGCGTATACAGCTATGGTAAGCAAAGTGAATAAGCGACGCTAATAAAACATTCTCGCACCACTCAAGGCTCATAAGTCACAATTGTAGCGACAAGATCGGGCATGCCATTTCTAGAACCTTATTATTACGATTTCTATTGTTACTGATAACCTGAGTTTAAGAAACCTATACCAAATAAAAATTATAAAACTTACGTGTATTTATCAAAAATCCGTGAGATGATAAAATATACCGCTCAAAATATTCTTCCGGTGGGCAATCGAAGCCTGTAGCTGACATCATACTCAAAGTATGTTCCACTGAAATAGATATGAATACAAATAAAGTGGACCTTACTTAATAACAAAGTTAAAATACACTGTATATGTTCAAAATCTGCAGTATATGGTATTATATGATTTAGGCAGAAGATTGAATAGAACTCTTAAGAATTTTCAGAATTGTATTTTTCTGATTAAAAAATAATAATGTATTGCTTTGCTTTACAGAATTGAATCTATTACAAGTACAAAAATGTATAATGCGGTACGCTGCTGTTGTAAGTTCTCCCCTTTTAACAAACCTAAGGGCGCAGCCCCATTGCTGCGTATGGAAAGGCTGAGCACGGAGAGGCTGTCACTGAGACATTTGTCTAGCTCCACTTTGCAATGTATGCTATTATGTCCACTGCAGGCCACAACAATGGATGAATACGAGATTAATGACGTCATTGCTAGACCCAAAGCTTGCTCAAATATGACGCCCACGCAGTACAAAGGCCTTAAGCCTGTCGCTGATATGCATACGGTACATAAAAACGTCAGTTTATAAGTTTATAACCGCTTAGCGTCAGTAAGGGAGTTGAGACGTATGGTTCAAAACTGTGCTGCGCTACATTTTACATCGTTTTGGGGTCGGTACCTTAGCCTAGCAACAGAAATAGCATCGCCGTGCGTTGATCTTAAATTAGTCGAAAGATGAGAGGATGGAGCTAATTTATAAGGAAAATCTGATTCATTTAATCAAACACAAAAAGTACAGATGCAGCTTCTTGCACAAAAAAAGATCAAAGATCTACCATAGAGTAATCTCCTTACAGAATCTTACCAAAAGCACATATCGCCACAAATAGTGATACAAATGTAATCCTTTTTCTAATAGTAGTATCTGGTGGGAAGCTTAATCCATTCTTTTCTAATCGTAACCATTTCGTGCTAAGAATTTTCCACTTCTTCAGAACCCTCCAAGATATTATTAATGATAGTAATGCGTTTCCATAGAATATTGAACCGGATAATCGCGCTGTTATTTGATTATCTGAAGAATTAAAAAGTATATGAAAAACTTTATTATTACAAAGCTGATAAAAAAAAAATCTGTAGAGTAATGTGTTACGTTTTTTAATCAGCTCCGAATGTAATTCGAAATGAAATATGTATATTTCAATAGATTATATCTTCTTCTAATCGAGTGGTTAGTGGCCAACCTAATGTCAGAGTTGTTCAAATGTTCAGGTCGCCCGTAGGCCTCTGTCTTATCGACTGTTGTCAAATTGTCAACAGCCGGGACCGACTTTTTTATGTGCCGTCCGAAGCACGGAGAGGTCAGTTGAAATACCACTATGCGATCACCCATCTTGTGACTGACCGCACCTAAAGTTGCTTTACCCACAAATCGTTTACAGATCATTGAGCAAACCCGGCTACGAGTGTCTCATTAGATTAAATGATAAAAAGAGAGAAGGACAGAGATTGAGTTGCGGACCCAGCTGGCACTCACTTGATCGCTTGCTCATTTGTTTGTAGTAGGCTCGATACACACACGCACACATACACATCATATGGCATTTCGTTACGTAAACCGTAAGCCGCGTTACGGAACTTCGATCGAAAAGCCTGCAGGATCTTACACATGGTAGAAACTTCATAAATAAATATACAATGTATAGATCTCTTTCTCATTACTTTTATGGTGTATTTTTTCACTCTAATGTAACGAACTGTGCCTAAGCGTGATTTTTCTCGAAATTTCTATATCAATAGTCTTCCAATTTAATCCAATCGCCTCCTAAGGGCCTGCGCACATTAACGGCACGGCATGGAAGAGTATTATTATGTGACCAATAAAAATAAAATTTATGACAAAAAATAAATGCCTAAGCATGACGCAGCTCATTCAATCGCTGTTGTTGCAATTTCAAATTGCATTTTCCTGCCGTACCGTACCGTCGTCGGGTGCAGACCCTAGAAAGGCTTGCTACTTTTTAATTTTTGTGGTAACAATATTATATATTTGCAAAGCAGAAATAAAGTAGAGTAGAAAGTTGCGAAAAACTGTAAATATAAAATATGAAATATTTCTCAGAAAAAAAAAACACTAACCTCCACTAGAGTTGTTCGCTATGGCATTTAACAATCGGACTAGTTTCCAAAGGGCTCCTATTTCTAAAGCAGTCAGCATACCTAACATAATAAGAGCCCCACATAGTGCGACAGTACCACCATACGGAGGTATTCCGAACCATTTGGCGATGGTAAACACTGTTGTCATTGTCGGAAGAAAGTTCTAGAAAAATCCTTAGAGCTTTTTATGTGTTAAATAAACGTGATTTATACACCAAGAAAATATTCTAATATATTTTTGTGCATCATTATAATTACGTTTATTGTTTTTTTTTTTATGAATAGCTTGTACAGAAGTCGGTGCTAATTAAAGTATCGGCAATCGACTTCGGAAAAAATCTGTAGAAAAATTTTTTCTTTGCTGTTTTAGGTTTGAAGTCGCTATTTTTTTCAATAATATTTTTAGAAAGAGTAAATGGATATGTTACTTTAGAAAAAATAGTCAACTCGCCTTAGGTGTCTGTATAAAATTTAAAGAGTTCCCTAGATTTCACAAAGATCCCATCACCAGATTCTGAACAAATCATAATGGGACTAACTACAAAGATATCCCCTTTCAAATAAAATAAGAAAACTATCAAAATCACAATTGACGGAGTAATCGGTAAACAAAAAACATATATAGAGCCGAACGTAAAACCTCCTCCTTTATTGAAGTTGGTTAAAAATATAAGTAGAATTACACACTGTGTGTTTACTAAGTAGTATACTTTTGGAAACCTATATCTTTTTTGCGTTAAAATTTCCAGTTTTGTAAAGTCAAAAAAAAAATCACTGATGAATTTTTTTTGTGGTGAATTGAATAAGATCTTTGGAGATGTTCCGGTTCAAGTTTATATCATGGTAATTGGAAATTCTTTCATTCATTTGCGTTCTTTTATAGAAAATATTCATTAATTGAAATTGAAATGATGATTTATTAATGAATGCTTTTGCTTCATAATTTTATGAAAGGAAAATATTGGAATGAAAAATATTATCCTTAAAAACTTACATCGTGTTCAGCTGTGGCATTTTTGTGATTCCGCTCTTGATTATTGTAAAAGAACCTCGTTTTCATATCTTCCAGATAACCCCGGTTTCTTTCAAGCAACCCAACCAGTACTGCTGTTATGCTTAACGAAAGTACTTATGGCTACTTTCCTTTATAAGTAATGGTTTTAATTTTGTTTTTATGTTAGAACGGCAAACGGGCAGGAGGCTCACTTGATGCCCAGCAATTACCGCCACCCAAGAACTACTGCAACATCGGAGAACACGCAGGTGTTGCTGACATTCAAGATGCAACTGGTTATACGGTGACTGACCTTGACTGGTCCTAGCTAACTAGGGGGACATTTAAGCCCTATCACCAGCTGTATAGAAACATAGTTTTAATACTGTGTGTTTACATACCATTAATTATATAAGATTATCTCATTAACTCTGAACACCATACTTCCTGCCAATAATCGATAAAAAACTAAGATTTAAAACACGTAAACCTAGTCCTAAATATGCAAAATGACTTACCATCTAATATTATAATATAGGAGCAGCAATAATAGTTCACAGCTTCGAGCTTCGTCCGCAAATTGATTGATTTTATCACATTAAATTGATAATTTGAAACTCGATCGCATGATAAAGATGCATTACTAAGTAGAGAGATATGATTATACATATTATAAAAAAAACACGAGTCAGTTATTCAAAGAATAGCTTTATAACGTAAAATATGTTAGCAAAATAGTTTGATGTTTGAAAATTGATAACTATCAAAAGTAATAAATATTTTATCGCATGAGTGCTTGTAAATGCTTACAGCTTTTTCTATGAAAATTATACACTTGCTGTATTATTTTCTATAATTTTCCCTGTTCACATTAATAGTGGGATTTGACGCGATTTGATTTATTATTAACACGATAGCACTTGGCCCGTATTGTATTTAAATTTTTATTGATTTTGTAATAGTCTACCTCTATTACCCAATTATACCAGATGTAGTTGTTTAAATTATTAGACTTTTATTTCAATGCTATGTCCCCAAAAGTTAACTTTATCGCCTATTCTGCCTGAAGAATATGTTTTGTTAAGCAATATTTATATATAAGTGATTTAAGCGCAATTTTGTAACATTGTAATTATATTTTAGATTAAAAACCATGTTTGACTTCAAGGAATTCTTCGGATACAGACCAAAAAATTCATAAAATAATATATTTTGTTTTAGAAACCAGCGAAACTTAGACATCCAAAAAATACAAGTAATAAATACCCATTGAATAGAAGATACAGCCATAATTGTTAAAAAATCTATCCTGTTATTAAATACTTTTCTTTTAGGAATTTTGTTCAAGTTTTTAGTAAGCAGGTTTTAAGGTCCAGCAAATTATAAGGTCTCCAAGATTCCATTATAAGGTCTCAAGATAACAGCAAATTATAAGGTCTCCAAGATTCAGTTTTTTTCTTTCTTTTGCTGACAAAGGGAGCGGGGGCAATATTTAATATCTTAAGGTCTTTTTGAATGCAGAAAGTATGAACTGGCTGGACTGGAAAAGTACGTTTTTTGTCGAATTTATATCTTTACTAGTTATATCTATACGGTTGTGTTTAGTTTCACAAGTGCGAGCACCGGACACTGTCGCTCTCTCTCTCTCTCTCTCTCTCTCTCTCCTTCTCTCTCCCTTCTACCCTCCTATAGGGCGAAAAAGCTTGTTGAGGCTGCCGGTGCTACTGTCAACATAGTTTTCTATTAAACATATCCATTGTAGTGTAAAAATTTAATAATATTACTTTTCCCTTCTCCAATTAACCCAGAACCTCATTTTATTTTTATTTACAAATGAAGAGCTTAATTAGAAAATGTTGTATCTCGCATTACTTTTTATTTCACTTATAAAATTTTGTAACGAAATTAGCAGAATATACTGATAAAAAGGTCACTACTCCATTTTACGAGTACCTTCGTTGAACTTTAATTTTAAATAGCCATAAATTTATTTAACGACCCTACTTCTAAGAACTTTGACCAAGTGTATAATGTAGCGCCTTTGTGGAATTTGAGTTAGCTTGACATTATTACAACCTTAAAAAGTTTGAAGTAATTCTATTATCATCAAATCAGCCGAATGCTAAATGAAATTATCTATTCTTACTTTTCTAAGTTACAACTGTTTTTGACATTAAATGTAATGATTTAATGTTTATAACGTTTTGACGACGTCGTTGAGCAACGCTACCAAACCTGCCTCAAGCTCCACGGGTCGCGAGTTGATTGCCGCTCGGAGCATATGTTTGTATTGACAGGCATGTTTTCCAATCTAGAAACATTCACAATGACAATGATAATCGTTATTGCGAATGTTTCCGGGTCCCGACACAGGATATAGAAGGGCCGACTCTGTAAACGCTAGAGTTGAAACTTACAAGTTCGATGCTGAACCCATTGTCTATTATCTTACCCACTCTTTGTGCAAGCTTAGATTATTTGGAAAGGCAATAGGCATATAGGTTCCTCTTCTTCTTATCGAGTGGTTAGCAGCCAATCTAGTGGAAGAGTTGTTTAGGTCGCCCGTATAGGCCTCTAACTTGAGGAATACTACACGCACGCCTACCCACTTTCTTTCTTCATCGTCTTAGGTTAGCTGGCAGAAAATGCTATTAGCATTAAGGTCGCCTTTTGCGCACATTGTGCAGTAAAGTGTATATAAATAAATAAATAAATAATATTAGTATGACTTGAAACAGTATTGCAAAATGCTTATACTAGAATTGCGCTTGTATCCATAAAATAATACTTTTCATAAAAGTCGGCAAATTCAATTCTGAGTTCTTGTTTGATTTATCGCACTAGTTTTTTTTGTTTATGATTGATTGAACTAACTGAACGCATTGACAGCTTCGACGTAAATATTAGTTCCTTTGAAATATGAATCGACAAAGTAATTGCGTGAATTCAGTGAGAGTATATTCGTTTTTATCAATATAATCTCATTATAATCGCGTTACTGTCTCAGAGCTGGATAAAGTTTTCAGTTTCTTTGAGAGCTGACTAGGAATTTAATCTTGATGTTTTCCTTCAACGCAAAGTATTTATTCATAGTTTAAATAAATCACTTAAGATTCCACAAAATTAATCAGCGAGCGTATATATTTGTTTGGCGCTTCAAAAATCCATACTCGTGGGGATATACAGTATTAGTAGGATATTGTTCAAAAAACGGATCTGTACGAGCTTAGAAGGGCGTCAACGCGTTTACGAGTTGCGCGTGGTAAAATAAGCACCTATACGCGCTTTGGCAAACGAGCTTATATGCTCTTATAAAGCGCTGGTCTATAGCAGCCCTTAATATGAATTGGTTCATTTTAAAATAAAATGATAAATAATAATAAACGCAACACACTCAACGGCCCCCACTAGGATAATTATATCCTGTGTCACACAAAGACAAGAACAAATATACCCAGACCGGACCACATGCCTGCATGGTCAATAAATACATCTGCCTCGAGCGGGAATCGCTACCGCTGCGCTACAACGTCGCCGTTTTTCTAAGTAAAAGTTTACAATTTTGTAGAAGATTGCAAAAATTATTCGGCATGTATAGTTCAAAACATTATAACTATGTATGTGTAATGTAGTAAAATGTTAACAATGTTGAAGAAAATTTCCGTCTGAAGTGGCTGACATTAACTCTTACGATGCAACTTCTTAAAAATAAAAAGTACCTAAAATTAGTTACATTGGGGAAGTAACCAACATGTACGAATTTAATACTGTTGTGTTGTTAATACTATGTATGGTAACTAAGAATATCCTTTTCGAAGCGTCGCCTCCAATCTCGATAACGTCAATAACTAAAATATCGTATATCGTATAATTATTTATTAGTTTATTATTGAATATCTATTGAATATTATTATGTATGGAAGTATGTCTATGTATTCGTGTTTAACTATTGGTATGTATGTCTCATACCGGCGCGACCTGCCCAATTATATAAAGACAATTTTCCTTTCCCAAAGGTTGCCTGGGAGAGATCGCTTTTAAGCGATAAGGCCGCCATTTGTGCTCCCATATTGTGTTTATTTATTTTTTCTTAATATTGTGTATTTTTATGTGGTGTACAATAAAGTGTTTAATAAATGAATAAATAGCTGTGGTTCGGCATCGCAGAAAACAACCTATGGACGAAATCAAGTTTGAGTCCCCAAGGCAGTCATTTTTTCGCAGCTGGATCTTAGTACTCAGCCACCTCCACCCGGTGACGTTGTCAAGGCCAGTAGGATTAAAAGCAATACACGACCAGAAAAAGATAACAATATTCTATAAATGATTTATTCTTGGCTTTAGGGCTTAAATGCCCGCCAGGTTACCTACCACCGTACGATAGTATTTTACACATGAAATGATTTCCCATCGGCCGCGTTTCAAGGCTAGCCAGGGTAATCGTAAAGCTTAATAGGACCCTTTTATGCAATATGGATATAACACGTAATGTAAAAAAAAATCTTCGTAAATTCAACATCGACTCAACGAAACGAAGTCAGTCATACGCTAACTTTGGAAACTTGTGACTAACTTAGTTGCGTTGCATTGATGTAGAATTTACGAAGGAGCACTAGCGAGTCTTTGACATTTTGTGTGCTGTAGAAGAGCCTGTCTATAGTATATAGTATGTCTATGTAGGTATGCAAGATACTATTTAAAAATACTGTTAAGTTTATACTATTCTTTAAATTATCCGTTGTAATTTACAACATATAATAAACAAATAATAAACGCTGCAGACTCAACGGCCCCCATTAGGATAGTGGTATCCTGTGTCAGGGGTCCGGAAACATATACAAAGACAAGGACAAATACAGCCAGACCGGAAAATATGCTTGCGTGATCAATACAAACATATTATTCTCCGAGCGGGAATCGAACCCGCAACCTGTGGCGTTTAAGGCAGGCTCGCTACCGAGGTTAATCTATTTGGCATTTTGCATTTTGCATTTCTATTAATCATTCATTAGTATCAATAGAACAATTTTTATTTAGCGGGTTATCTATGATTAAATATTGCTAAGCGTTGTATAGCGTGATTACATTTCAACATGCAAGTTATTTAAACTACCTTATTAAACGAGTATTTACAAAATAATAAAAAAATTATAGCGACATCTAAGCAATATATTATATTTATATCTATACAAACAAATAACATTGAATTGTCTGTTTGTAATTCCAAATTAACAGCTTTTCACTAAATGCATATGAAAGCATATACATAAAACATATGTGTTTGGATAAATAAATTAGTTTTGAAGACTTTTGTAAGTCTGTGTTTTTTTCCGGCTAATTTCAAATAGCTAACGTTATAAGGAGTAACTCAGGCTACTTTTATTTTAGAAAAAGAATTAGGCTTCCGCGCAACAATGACGAATCGGTAAACCACAAGAGCGGAGCCACGGGCGTAGCAAGTCTCCAACAGAACTGGCCTCCTTTAAAGTAGTTTTTTCTAAGCTTTGTATTCTATATCATCATGTAGAGGTGCAACTGTCGGTGTGATTCCAGTAAACTGAAGTAGAACGAGCTCATAGGTCACTATGGTTCCAGCCATCTGGTGAAAAATAATATGATGTAAAAAAATATGCACATTATTTGGTGCACGTTTTAAGGCGTCGGGATGTGACGACCCCATCGCCCGCTGTTGGGATAACCTCTGTCACAACAGAGATTATTCCACCAGTGCAATCAGTCACACTGGTGGTAGGTCTTTTATTGCAAGAGGCCGGCTAGGTAGGTACCACCGCAGTGTCCAATATTCTGCCGCCAAATAGTAGTGCTTAGGGACTATTGTGTTCCGGTGTGAAGGGCACTGTACGCTAGTGAAATTACTGGGCGAACGAGATTTAAGAACTAATATCTCGAGGTTGGCAACGCGCGAGTGGCACCTACTAATGGTGCTGCAAGCGCTCATAGGCTGCGGCAGCCACTTACCATCAGGTGGGCCGTATGCTTGTTTGCCAACTTCTAACATAAAAAAAAACGTTAATCGACTTTAATAAACTAACTAAGCATTTTAAGAATTCAAAATTGCTGATAAGGTTTTTTTATGTTACTAAAGCGTGTAAGCAAGCATACGACTCATCAGATGTGAAGTGGTTAAGCCTATGAGCGCTTGCAACACCATAAATTTCTAGGTGTCACCATACATTCATACGCGTTGCCAGCCTCGAGATATTGGGTCTTTAGTCTCCTTTGTCCAGTAATTTCACTAGCCACACTGTCCTTCAAACTAAAACACAATATGTATGTATACTGTTTACGATAGAATGAAAACTGACACTGCATTGCTACCTACCTAGCCGGCCTCGCACAATAAAAACCTGCCGCCAGCAATATTTCTATAAGAGTTGAAGCGTTAAAAATACCTCTACTGTAGGATGGATGGATCGAGAAACAAAACTGCGTCGTCCAATATGGGACAAGAAGCACCACTAATTAGCGTTAAAATTTTCTAAGTGGAGGCTGGCTGTTTCTGGGTGAAAGGGCTTGCACATAGGAAACTTAGGCCGTTAATTAATATCGACAAGAATTAACGGTACCTGTAATAAACCACACCAAACCATACCACACCATCTTTCACCTCCTATTGGCCTGCCTTAATTACAGGTAATACCTGTATATCAGATAGTAGCTGTGCACACATAGGCTTAAGTAATTGGTTTCTATCAGGTCGGACGTACGCTTATTGTTATCTTTATAGTTTAAAATATTATGTAATTATTTGAATGTTTACCGCCAGAACTATTCCGCGTTTCACTTTGAAAAATTGCAGTCCAGTCAATGCTACAGTTTCACCATGAATTTGTTCAATAAACCTTTGCACCTGTAATAAATAGGTAGTAAGAAACTAAAACTTAACAAAAAACAGCAACAAAAAGTTTCGTGACAATTATTAATTGCCACTCATTGTTGCGGGGAAATAGGATTCGATTTTAATTTTTTGGACATTTTCAATAGTTATCAATCATATTTCAGCCACACAATATCCAAACAAAACATATTTACACAAGATTTTTGAGTTTATCAGGTACAGACATCTGTCTGTCTATCGCGACTATATAAAATTTAGTTTTTTTTATCAGTATCCCTACTATTGCACAAAACTTCATCTTCACAAAAAATTACATTTACCTCGATACAGTAAACAGCAGATGGTACATCATACAAAGCATACACTGGCTGCCGACTTGCAGTATGCACTTGTGACGCTACCAGAGAAACAGCCAGCGATCTCAACACTAGAAACGCAAAGGAGTATGTGAAGTAGACAGCATATTCGTAGCCTTTTAGTAACCTGAAAATGATAACAAGAGGGCAATGCTATAATACTAGTTTTTATTGAAACAATATTTAAAGATTAGCTTTCCAAATTCAGACGATGAAAAAATAAAAACAAATCACCTTTCGTCTGGATCGTGGCAACTAGCGGTTGCCTTTACGCCATTCCTGAAAATAATTCAAAATGTTTATTTCATTATAAATAAATTCATCACCACATAAAGAAAGGTAAAAAAGCACTTATTTTTGCCCAAACATGTGTCCCCGCTTTGCCGCTAGATTTCTCCTACACAAACTATCACTACTACATACACAGACTACAGCGATATTGTAAGTTTCACATTACATTGTTAGCTTATACCGCTCCGGATATTGAATAGCATAAATAGCAATGGTACGCAAAGTATTTAAACGACACTAAAGTATGTTCACACTTGTTGCTCAAGAGTCACAATTGTGGCGACAAGGTCACGTGGATATAGGACTTCTAGTATTGTTAAGATTTCCATGATCCTAACCTACCTTTAAATTAAAATAAAATTTTCAACAGTACTGTTGTATAATTTATGTTTAATAAACTATTTAGCTGAGCTTGAATTTTAAATCGATTATACAAGAACTAAAAGTTTTATTTATAAATAAAAAAGAGAAATCCAAATAAATATATAAATTGAAATTATAATACTAACGCAAGTGTGTGCAGCAACTGCATACAGATGAATATGAGATTATTCGCAAACACGATAAACGTAACACTGCCGACCACTTCGTCTACTCGCCTCACTAGGTTAGTTGTTCTGTTATAATCCTCGCGTACGACACGCCAGAATGTTGATGAAACATACTGTAAAATTCAAAAACTCTTCATCAATCCTATCCTACTGATTAAATTTGACAGTATGTATGTTTTGGATGTTTCTTACTCTAATCTCGCTAAAATGGTTGAACACATTTCGATGAAAATTTACCGCACAAATTGCATATTATCTGGATTAATGCATAGGTTATTTTTTATCTAGGATTGTTACTTTTCGGTGGGATAATCAAAAACATGCTACGGAAAACTAAAACTGACTGCAATATTATTTGCTTACAAATGATTTTTTTTGGAATAAACGTCTTACGTCACGGCAGATGAAGTCGTGGGCAGATGCTTGTTGACATATAAACTAGATATTTGGTAAGTAAATGACCCTCGAATAGATATTGTTTTTCAAAAGCCCACCCCCTCTTTACCTTTTATTTTCGACCTCCTGTACTCTTTTTGCGCCTTTCATCTCGTGTAGCATGAACCGAAAGCTTCTTCTGTTACTTGGGAGCGAAGGTTAAATAGTACATGTATTTTATACGACTTGCTGTGTGGTTATTTGCCACCTTTGGTGTTATTTAAAAGTTTCTTAATACATTAAAATTACCAAAAATATCAACACGAAAAGCAGCGAAATATATGCAAGAGAATGAATGAAATGAACATGAAACAAAATTAATGAACGAAATGTATTTATTAATATAGACGGTAGCAGTTCAGTTGAGACAAGAATTTTTTAATTGTGTAAAATGTTAACGAATATCCTGACTTATATATTATTGTGATAACCCCAAGAAATAAATGTATTTAATAAAATATCCAAACCAAAATATATTTTGTCACACTCTTTATATATATTATTTACATTTACTATTTTGATTTTGTACATATATATTTAATTTATTATATATATTATATATACATATATATATATTATATCAGTAAATATTATATTATATTGAATCGTTATGCACCACCTTCCTTTTTTCCGATACTTATGTTTCGTTACCCATAAGGTTGCCTGGAAGAAATCGCTTATTAGCGATAAGGTCACCTTATTGTACTCGATTTTATATGATATATTATATTTGTAAATTTCTTGTTATGTGGTGTACAATAAAGTATTATAAATAAAAAAAATATATACGTACCTGTCCCCTGACGGCGGCTATTTTCTTGTTTATTTGTTCAAGTCTTGAAATTAAGTAAAAACTTATAGAAATAATAAATAAATCCGCATAGTTCCAGTTGAAGGTGACCAGTATGTTGAAAAACTACAATATAATAATTTTAATTATATATAAAAGTCTGTATCATAAGTAACAATTATTTATAAATAGCTTCTGCCCGCGGATCACCCGCGTGAATAATGATTTAAATAAATTAAAGAAATAATTAGTTCTCCATACAATCTTTTATCCCTTGTTTCAAACCTTTCAAGCCTTTCTTTCGCAATAGAAAGTACACTATTACCTTTCCCAAGGTTTAGTGTATCTGTGTACTAAAATTCATCAAAATGAGTTCAGTGGTTTATGTATAATATTATAAACGCTACACTTAACAGTCAAAGGCCCCATTAGGCTAGTTTTATACTGTGTTGGAAATGCTGAAACGTACACAATGACAACGACAAACACACCCAGACCGGAAAACACGCCTTTATGGTAAATACAAACATCTGCTCCGAGCGGGAAACGAAACCGCGACGTTTGACGCTTAAGGCAGGCTCGCTACCGCTGCGCCACAACGTCGTTGCATTAGTATATAAATAAGTTATTAATAATTCCATTACCTGTGTCGTTATACCAAGAGGCATCGTGAAATTTACGTGTTCGTTTATCCACGGGAAGCTATGTGAGATAAATGTCTCATAAACCTTGTCAGGGTAACAGTCTGTAGCCATTACGAATGCTGTGAATTCTGATAGACCATGCTCCACTAAAAATTATATATTTATTCTATGGATGATGATTGATTTAATGATGATTGATTTAATGATGATTGATTTAATGATGATTGATTTAATGATGATTGATTTAATGATGATTGATTTAATGATGATTGATTTAATGATTATAATCAAACAACTTAAAGGATTCTTCAAAGGTAACTTCAAGGTAACTTATTTTTTGTGTTAGACAGGGCAAATGGGCAGAGGCTCACCTGATGTCCATGAATATCATGGACACCAGAGGGCAAGATTTGAGGTGCAACTGGTTATACGCTGGGAGGTCTGAAATCGCTGACGAGCATTCACTTTACGGCCAGAGTTTTGCGGCCAGGCGGGTATTTTCGCCCTACCATCAGCAACGGACCACCACGGACACTATATTTTTTTTATTAATAGCAACGTGATATTAAAGAAAGAAAAAAGGGAACTAATATTTAAAATGAATGGTGTTTCATGTGCTCATAGACTACCAGGAGGACCATATGCGTGCTTGTGAATTTAGGACTTACATAAAAATAAAAAAAAACTTGAGAGGTGTCAAGGGACACCCGGATGGAACGAAGTTCCTTTCGATTAATTAGTGAAGGAATTGTAATAAAATTTTATTTTTTAAAGTTATAATAATATTTTTTTATTATTAACATTATTTATTATTTACAAAAAACCTGTATACACTCAAGAAAAATAATCGTCGCGACACCACACTGTTCAATGCGAAATAGAAATGAAAATATCTGGCTTGCTTTCTATAAGAGAGAGAGAGAGACAGACAGAGAAACATGCGACGCCGCACAGCTTACAATAGCTTACTATAGCAAAAAGTGTCGTGACAACTTTTCGTAAGAATTTTTTCCGTCTAGCCCCCTTTCACAACGCGCGATAAGGAACTTCGTTCCAAAATATAACACCTTAAAATAATTAAATGTAAGATAATATCTACTTACACATCGCCAAAACAACAATCATTATACACCCAGCATTGCATTTCTTTACTAATGTTGGATCTATCAGAGGGTCAGCTGCCTCAACCTTTGAAATGTATCGACATAATTTCGGCCATTGCTTTGCTATCCGTAAGAACAAAACTGTGGTTATCGTGTTTGACACATTAAACACCAGAGTAGCTGAAATTAAAAATAATTATTTATGAATTTCAATAGCTTAACGGTAGAAGGGCCGACTTCGTTAACGAGAGACTCGCGGGTTTTGATCCTGACCCCCTTGTGTTATTGTCGTACCCACTTTTTGGAGGGACAACAACAAACAAAAACAACAATAGATTAATAAAGTCAGCAATATAATTATTATTATTGTTATATTAATTGTTGTTATTGTGACTAATAAGGTCTAAACAATCTGAATCACTGTATTTACCTAGGGTCTGCTTATACTCTTATCCTGATCTAAATGTTTCTAGTTTTTACACATAGCGATTGCCATCTGACCTCTGCAACCCAAACGGCGAACCAGTAAACCATTTTTATCGGATGCTATGAAAACAAACTTAACTTGCTCTCC
This sequence comes from Hestina assimilis, assembly GCA_023373885.1. Lineage (NCBI taxonomy): Eukaryota > Metazoa > Arthropoda > Insecta > Lepidoptera > Nymphalidae > Hestina > Hestina assimilis. The sequence goes on along the minus strand of CM041741.1, from coordinate 4,380,229 downwards.
CAGGCGCAGTAGGGAAGATATTTATAACAAACATCTGCTCGGAGCGGGTATCGACACGCGACCGTTGAGGCTTAAAGCAGGCTCGCTACCAGTACGCCACAACGTCACTAATGTAATATTATAAGAAGTAAACGAAACGTAGCAATAAAACTTACAATTCGAAGTCACAGAAATTGTAGTTTCATTGAAATATTTGTACAAAAAGAAACCGTTTAGGAAAATAGTTTGTCCAACAATCGATATCAACGTGTAAACGAAGCGTCCGGAAAAATAAGTAAACCTGAAAATAAATTAACAGTCAATAACATTATAATTATTGTAGAAGAACTTAAATACTGTGGTATTACTTCTTTTATTAAAGAAAAATTAACGGTTTAAACCGAAAATGATACTGGACTCTAATCGCCTGAAGTATAAGTACCGAAAAATATGGATAGAGTAATCCCAGATAATCTTGGCTTTTAAGTGTTAAGGAATTCCGCTGTATCAGAAATAAAGTCTCCAAAAAATGTCACCCTCGATGAACCTCGTTTAGAATTCTTTTTATATATAGGCTAGTACTTGATCATAACACCTAATGTAAATTAATGATACATCTCAAGGCTTAGCGCGCTTGCCTAAATGCCTAGAAGATCTACCTATTCACTCTTAATTTTGAAGGTATCGTTGTAGGTTGTGAGAAAGACCGAAGGTGGGAATATGTTCCAGACCTTTGGGAGACTTTATATTTCATGAAGAATAATATTAAGTTTTTGGAGTTTTTGGCGCGGTAGTAGTAGGTAGACTCTCACTGAAAATCGAAGTAACACTACTATTGCGTTTCGTGCGATGAATGAGAGCGCCGGAAACCTTATCTCGTACCCTCTCTGTTCCTTTCCTTTTATCCTTTCTTATTCCTTCCTTCTCCTTGGTTTGGCAGCGCGCATGTGATACTTCAATTATCGCAAGCATTCTTAGGTTGCGGTGATTGCTTACATCAGGCGGGCCGTATGCTTGTTTTATTATGTTATTCATGTTTATTAGTTTGAATTTTATACTTACCTAAGTTTTGATGTGTCGTCGTCACTGACTCCAATAACTGGATTTAATCCAAAAATTTGTCCAACAATAACAGTTAATCTCATAGCACTCTGGAAGTTGGTCTGTGGTTCTTTATAGTATCCTCTGGGAGTAAAAGCATTCCTCGAAGCTTTGTGAGAAACTGCAGTTGAAAACCAGGGTATTTTGTAAATAATTCTTAACGTATTTTTTTTTATGTTAGAAGTTGGCAAACAAGCATACGGCCCACCTGATGGTAAGTGGCTGCCGCAGCCTATGAGCGCTTGCAGCATCATTAGTAGGTGCCACTCACGCGTTGCCAACCTCGAGATATTAGTTCTTAAATCTCGTTCGCCCAGTAATTTCACTAGCGTACAGCGCCCTTCAAACCGGAACACAGTAGTGCCTAAACACTACTATTTGGCGGCAGAATATTGGACACTGCGGTGGTACCTACCTAGCCGGCCTCTTGCAACAAAGACCTACCACCAGTGTGACTGATTGCACTGGTGGAATAATCTCTGTTGTGACAGAGGTTTTAAACTTAATACAGTATTGTGTTAAACTTAATATTGTTTTTCTTCTAAGCAGCTCTCTTCTTCTTCTTCCTCCTAGCATTATTCCCGGTACAGCACACTGCACACTCAACTCGTTCATCAATTCATCCAATCTTAACTTAATGTAGTTTAATCATTAATTAATTAAATTTAATAAGTAATTTTAATAATTTAACCATCCAATCTTAGTGGGATTCTATGTATCTATAAAACTTACCATTAACTTATGCAAAAGCACACCGTTTTAATTTTAACTTAATATACACTAAAATACAACACCTGAGTATTGACATAGTTTTACAATACTGTAGGGCTAGGGACGGAAAACAGAAGTGAAACCGTAAAAATGCCACGTGCGAGTTTTATAATTTAATTTACCTTTTTTTTAAGGTATTAAACGCTAGCCACAGGAGCAGCACATGGCACTGTGTTTTGTAATAATAATAATAATAAACGTTCCACACTCAACGGCCCCATTAGGATAGTAACATCCTGTTTCGGGGGTCCGGAAACATTCACAATGACAAGGACAAATACACCCAGACCGGAAAATATATTTGCATGGTCAATACAAACATATTATGCTCCGAGCGGGAATCGAACCCGCGACCTGTGGCGTTTAAGGCAGGTTCGCTACCGCTGCGCCACAACATCTTCGTCGGTACTATACAAGTATTTGCCCAGGGTCTGCTTATTACTGCTGTCCGGATTGGATAGGTTACTAGTTTTTACACAGAGCGATTGCCATTTGACCTCCGTATCTCTAAGAGCGAACCAGTAACTCATTAGATAAGAGTGATTTACTTATCAAGAGTTAAAGATTATAATCAGATGTTATGTGATAACAACCGGGCCCGACAGCTTGGGTCCGAGGCACGGTAAGGAGACGAACAAAGACATACGCCCAGACCGAAACAGATATTTGTAAGATCACTGCAAATACATATAGCATCGAACCCGCAACCGTCGATGCTAAAGGCAGACTCGCTACCTACAGCGCCACAACGGTGTCACGACTTAAAATATATACACAGCTATAAATATAGTTAATTTCCTTTCTCATTTTATTTGATATAAGTATTTCTTTAAATGTGTTAAAGCAACCATTATACTTACAAGCCAAATTTTTATTTGTTCTAATCTTATGAACACCTGGGATATGCATTGTAGTATGTAACTGTCCTTATATATAATTTTAAAAATTTAGAAGACACTTTCTCTTGAAAATTACTTTTAAAATTTTAGCTATGTTGGTTAAAAGCATTGTTCACAGTAACAAAGTAATTATAATGTTGACGCTGAAAAATAAAAGGTTAATATAAAATTGAACAGTTCAATTACTGACGTTGTTAGGTCGTTATTAAAATATGAACTGAACTATTCAGAACGCCGGACTATCGCCTCTCACAATTATTCGTGCATAAATGTTGAAATATATTTTTATAATATACAATAAATAATATGCTTAAAGACACAAAATGAGCTCCTTGCCGTGGTTTTTCCAACACACTACAGTAAGGTTCTTCTGGGGAAGGTAGAATTTTTCTTTAAGGAATGGACAACACGCAAGCGATACCTCCCGTGTTGCAGGCGTTCAACGACGGTGACCACAATTCATGAGACAGGCCGTTCGCCTGTTAATTTGTATCGTGGTATAAAATAAATAAGAAAAGATTCAACTACTTTAGGAAGGTTGGCACATCAAGCACGCCTCTCTAAAACGTTTTAAAAAACAAAATAAAGCATTAAAATCTGGCCATTTTGGAGATACGTTTCGATAGACAGACACACAGATACATCAAACTCATAGCATTTCTATTTTTATTCGGGATCTAAAAACTTTAAAAACAATGTTAAATTAATTGTTAAAATTTTATCTTTCATCAAGGCACGAAAGTTTATCCATAAATATAGGATATTGAAGCTTTTATTATCCGCGCGAACTAATGGTTTTTAAATGTTCTACTAATACTTCTGTTGTTAAAAAAAAATATCAAGGTTGTCTATTAAATCAAATGATTAAACTGATCCTATTATTACATTAACTTCAATGATTATGAATTTTATTTTATTATTACTGAATTATCAGTTAAAATTTTTTTAAATATCCTAACTAATAATACAAGTGCGAAAGTGATGAAGTATGATAAATTTCGGTATAGATATAGAGGAGACCATATTATAGGATAATCTTTATAGTTTAAACAAAACTTGAAGTGGGTTTACTAAGAGAAATAAGGAAGGACAGCTTGTATGGGGAACCAATTATATTTATATTGCATGCAACGGGCCTCACTAAAATTGATATTTACACGGGCAATACCGCAGGAAGTTTGTAAAATTTTTGAAGCCTCAATAGCTCAACGGTAGAAAGCCCGACTTCACTCCGTTAACGCGAGAGTCGTGGGTTCGATCCTGACCCCCTTGGACTATTGTCGTAGCCACTCCAAGCGCAAAAAAAAATCAATATATCAAATATTTTTTTATGGTCCCACCAGAATTCAACATTTTTATAAATTCGGGATAAAGAGTACCCTATATGTTAATCCAGGTAATAGGCTATGTGTATATCAAATTTCATCGAAATCTGTTCAATAGTTTTTGCGTCAATGAGTAACAAACATCCATCCATCCTTTCATCAATCCATCCAATCTTAACTTAATGTAATTTAATCATTAATTAATTAAATTTAATAAGTCATTTTAATAATTTAACCATCCAATCTTAGTGGGATACTATGTATCCATAGAACTTACCATTAATTTATGCAGAAACAAACCTTTTTATTTTTAACTTAATATGCACTAAAATATAACACCTGAGTATTGACACAGTTTTACAATACTATAGGGCTAGGGAAGGAAAACAGAAGTGAAACAGTAAAAATGCCACGTGCGAGTTTTATAATTTAATTTACCTTTTTTTTAAGGTATTAAACGCTAGCCACAGGAGCAGCACATGGCACTGTGTTTTGTAATAATAATAATAAACGTTCCACACTCAACGGCCCCCATTAGGATATTAATATCCTGTGTCGGGGTCCGGAAACATTCACAATGACAAGGACAAATACACCCAGACCGGAAAATATGCTTGCATGGTCAATACAAACATATTATGATCCGAGCGGGAATCGAACCCGCGATCTGTGGCGTTTAAGGCAGGTTCGCTACCGCTGCGCCACAACGTCGTTTTTACTATGAGACACCCCGTAACCCGTCTGTCACACAACAAGAGGGTTTTAATGGATACCTGATACATATTTTCCTTTATGTTACAAGTTGGCAAACAAGCATACGGCGCACCTGATTGTAAGTGGTTGCCGTAGCCTATGAGCGCTTGCAGCATTCACTCACTCGATGTCAACCTTGAGATATTGGTTCTTAAGTCTTCTCTGCCCAGTATTTTCACTAGCCTACAGTCCCCTTCAAACCGGAACACAGTAATGTATAATAATATACTATATTGTAACAAAAGATCTACCACCAGTGTGACCGATTGCAGTGATGGAATAATCTCTGCTATGACAGAGGTTATCTGTCATATAAGCGCTAACGCTATCGCTGTTGGGATAACCTCTGTACATCCCGATGCCGCGAAAAACCTATTACATTGCCATGAAACGTCACATAACTCGGTTCTTCTTCCCAAGATGTCAAGATTTTCTCTTCGTCAAAATAAAGGATTTGGTACGAAAATAGTCTAAGGAGATCAGGATGTAACATGCATTTACGCATAAGAATATGGTTCGTTACATGTACAAATATTTTATTTGACTTAAAATAGTAGTTTATCAATTTGTTTAAAGTATTAATTTGTATTATGATACGGGAAAAATTCGGATTGTATAAGCTGAGTTTGATGTATCATTTTCTTGTAAACTATGTACAGTAAAAAAATGCACAATATGTTTTACTACTAAAGGTTGGAATTTTTTTTTAAGTACATATTTTTAATTCCCTAGCTCTTGCCCGCAGCTTCGCTTTCGTTATCGACAATTATTAATGAGGCGCCGTTATAAAAATAAAAATGTTTATTTCAACATACAATCTTATCCTATAATTTGTTTTTGGGCCAACGCGAAATGACCCATGACTTTCTACAAGTCCTTTCTATTACTATACTAAAATTTATTGAAACCAGTGTAGCTTAGGAAAAACTGAACAGATAGACAGACTGGCAAACCGACTTGCTTTCGGACTTATAATTTTAATCTAGATTTCAGCAACATAAAATGTATGCTATTTCTAAAATATTTTTATTCTGAGGTAAAGCAATACCAACTGTTTACATCGTAGTTAACATAAAGTTATTTGAAAACGGTTTAAGTGCCTTGATATGGTAAAGCAAAATCGTTATTACGGAGCTCTTAGAAGTAAGGTAAAATGGAAAATTTTGCTAAAATTACTTTTTGAGATATGTACGACTTATATTAAGTAAACTAGTAAAATCATTGTGACATGTTTGTGTGTCATTTAGTTGTTTTGGCAAGTCACCCACATTCCGAATTGACTACACATTCTATAATCTAAGCTAAATTACTTATGACTGAAATATTTTATGTAGTAAAAAAGCTTGACATTACTGTTCAACTGCTTAAAGAAACCATTATTTTGTTTTTTTAATTATAAGAAGCATTTTTTTGGCAGACCCTCGCCAGCAAAAGTAAAAGATTTGCTGAATGAATTATTATCTGTAGCAGTCTGTAGAAGGTGAAGATCACGTCAGGGTCACCACTGTGGAAGGTGGAGACGTGTGGAATGTCCCTCCAACACAACGGGAGGATCCTCCGACCAGGCGGGTGATATAGCCTGGCGGACCGAAGCCCTGGGCCGAAGCCCAACGACTTACGTTGGAAAGTTGTATATATACCTCAAGTGGGTAGGAAACTTTGATAGCGCGATTTGGGATCGTGATGTTCGTTGATCGTCCATATCGTTGCGTAGTATGCCCTGTAGGTGTCGTTGTAGCTTGATGCGACATTGTGACAATCTTGTCTTTCTATTGCGTTACGTCATGTTGCGTGTAGATGTCGCTACAAGTCTTTACAATTATAATTATTATGTATGATATTTTTGTAAAGTTATCCAAAATAAAGGAGTGGCAGGGGCATTCTTTCTTTCTTTTATTCAAAATAATTAGGGGTTTTGAGGTCACAGTAAGACCATGCTTGCCCCATCATACCCTAAACATATAGTACAGCTTAAATAAATATTTATGTATTTATATTTTTATATGTCAATATGGCTGGCTCTGTAAGAGGCTCTCAGGAACATTCATATATTACGTCATACGTAAAGAGGAAGGGAGAGGGCTGTAGAAGTGTGATATTGTGTGACACAGAAAGGTAGGTCCTTGGTTTCGCGATGTCACATTCAAAATCTTTTATATTTAACTATTATATTTTTGTAGACGTAAAATTGCAAAAACATGTGACATCGAGTCTCACAAATGGGAACATCTCTAATGACGTAATTTACGGATGGCCCCCAGGGAACATGGTGTTTGTTTTTCTTTCTAGCATTATTCCCGGTATGTAGTCAGGGCGTATACTTTTATCCGGATTTGACGGGTTACTATAGGCGTTTTGACTGGCGAAGTACTTTCACAGAAAAAAAAAACGGCACTGTGCTTTGTATTATTATAATTTATATATTCGTTATATTATATCCATCTAAAACATCAATATTAAAATGGGAGCCAGTCATAGAATTGATATTATGATTACTCTGGTGTGGTTGTCGTCTTCACCGACGAAAGACTTGATATCTAAATCGGTGCCAAGTTCTGTATAGCCAATCCTGAAATATAATTTGCAAGAACACGTCATTCTAAAAAAATTAGAACATAATTTCCCAGACAAAAACGCGCCTTTTACTGCACGAGCGTTGACACTCTAACTATGAAATATTTTTTGGAGAAAAATAAAAAACAAAAACTATTTGCATGCAGTGCCTTTCATGAAGGTCATCTAAGCCAGGTCTCATGTTAAATCGCTGGAGTTATACTTATACATTCGTCAGTATTTACGAAAGTACTAGCAAACCCGACAACTGACGTCCAGCTACAGTTTTTTTTTTAATGTAAGAAATTGAGACCTCCAAAAAAATAACCTCACATCTCGGCAATAACTCGCGCTCTTTTTAAAAAGGCTGAAATGAAAAATTATTCCAGGAATGTCACGTTTCTGTCAAGAGCTTTTTCATTACAGTAATGAAATATTTTTATACTTATTATCTTTTGAAGAATTGTGAATGTTATGAAAATTAAAACAATTTATATAAGAAAATTTTAGTGCTCGGTTTGTATCATATGGAAGTTTAATTTAAAATAAATTCTTTAGATCGTTAAAATCAATTAGATGTAGACACTGTGTAGCTCTAAGTGATTAAAACAGCTAAACATCGCGCTTTTTTAATTACGTGAATATCATTAGGATGTAAGAGAACTGATAAGGGTAAAGAGGCCCATGAACATTTGCAACACCAGAGGGCATGCAGGTACGTTGCTGACCTTTAAGGTTGGAATAGGCACTTCTCTTAAAGGTTGCCAGGTTATATTGGTTCGGAAAGACGCCGGCAGAAGTTGGCGTTTGCTAATTGGCGTGTTTTATAATTTTTTTGAACTAAAGGTTTTTATTTTTTTACCTTTCAGCCGTAGTAATTAAACTAACTTTCACAAACTTTTTTAATATTGCACACTCATGCGACCTGCTTACTAGTAATCACTGCGGTTCCATTATCCAACTCTTGGGCTCGTTAGGGGATCAACTCGTCGGTACCAAATTATTCTATTGTTATTTAGATTTCATATAAATTATTACAACTATCGTGAGACATAATTAACTTAATGTAAAATTTAAACGGTCGCGACCGCGAATGTAACCCACTCAACCTGATGAAGGACCTCAGATGAGTCCGAAACTAGTAGGTACTTAAACTGATTGAGTGTTAGCTGTTTAAATTTTACATTAAGTTAGATTTCATATAGATGCAAAGTCTCATATTGATACGAATATTGGAAACTAGTTTCTGCCAGTGGCTTCCCCCGTAAGAAAGATGATTTAAATAAAAACTCTGACGATCCCCTTTTACAAACTTTAAATGTCATATTTATTTATATATTTTTTTTTTATGTCAGAAGTTGGCAAACAAGCATACGGCCCACCTGATGGTAAGTGGTTTCCGTAGCCTATGAGCGCTTGCAGCACCATTAGTAGGTGCCACTCACGCGTTGCCAACCTCGAGATATTAGTTCTTAAATCTCGTTCGCCCAGTAATTTCACTAGCGTACAATGCCCTTCAAACCGGAACACAGTAGTGCCTAAGCACTACTATTTGGCGGCAGAGTATTGGACACTGCGGTGGTACCTACCTAGCCGGCCTCTTGCAACAAAAGACCTACCACCAGTGTGACTGATTGCACTGGTGGAATAATCTCTGTTGTGACAGAGGTTATCCCAACAGCGGGCGATGGGGTCGTCACATCCCGACGCCTTTTATATACGCCGATATTAAATCAACAGCCTAAAAAATAAGTTTCAAGCTTCTAGCTCTAAAAATGAGTTTTCCCTCCCTTCTTTCAACCCTTTTTTCGCATTCAAAAGTAGCCTATGTCGTTTCATTTAAATCAGTTGAGTAGTTTTGGCGTAAAAGCACTACAGACAGACAGACAGACAAAGACACAGAGTTACTTTCGCATTTATATTATTAGTAAGGATTACTAAGGATTAGTTAAAAGTTATTTTTTGTTTATCCAGTCTTAATTTACTCTTGAAAGCTAATTTGTTAAATAAAAAGTTCTTAGTAAAATATAAACAGTTGAATTATCCAGTTAAATTTGTATAAGTCATAAAATGTCTTTATTTGTATGAGTTAATTACACATTTACATACAATTATTAGACATCTAATCAGGTAGCAATTGATGTGGAATTCGTTACTGCGGTATATTCAGAATCGTCATATTGAATCAAGACCAACACATATGTAACCACAGCACCCGCCATCTGAAAAAAATATAACCATAATTTTGAGGAATATTCTTCTTCTTCCTAGCATTATACTGGTACATTACCCAAGGTCTTATATCCGGACTTGGCAGGTTACTAGTTTTTACATAGAGCATTTGGCATCTGACCTTCGTAACCCTAAGGGTGAACGAGTAATTAACAGATGTTAAGATAACAACCAGGACCGACTGCTTACGTGAGGATAAAGGATAAACGCCCAGACTGAAACAGATATTTATAGCAAACATCTGCTCCGAACGGGAATCGAACCCGCGGCTGTCGAGGCTCAAAGCAGGCTCGCTACCAGACTCTCCCAACCGCAGAGGTCAAACTCTGCGGTACCCTGGGCTCGTCGTGCCGGGGGGGCTCAGTAGCCGGGAGTCGATTGTGCAGGTGGCACCTTCGACTGCCCGGTGAAGCTAACAGGGTTAGGCGGTACGGGCGTAGGGCGTTTTACGTCAGACCGCGCCTAGGAGGGTGGTGTCGTATGGGTCGCTCCGGTACTTTTCTGTTTATCAGAATGGACTGCGAGCGGCTCCTGCGGTGGTGTTCTTAACCGGGGCCTTCAGCCCCGGTCAGGAAGTAGAGGGAGAAAACCTCTTTAAAAAATAACGACGGTCAGTCGTAGAGGGAAACAACCTCATTAAAAAGTTAGTCTCGGCGGGGAGAGCCCTAGGACCCAGGGCTCCCTTGGTTGGGTTTGCCGGGGCCTTCCGATCCCGGTCGGTGGTGAGGATGACAACCTCGTTAAAAAATCACGTATTTGTATATAAGTATTATATGGATTAGTATGTATATATGGCGGCAGTATGGTGCCGCCCAAGGTGGAGGCCGAAAGGCCTGGCGCGTTCGCGCGCGGAGGTATGTATTTGTATATATGTATTAGTATGTATTTATATGTATGTATGGCGGCAGTAGGTTGCCGCCACCGGTGGGCCCCTCGGGGCAAGCGCCGGGGCATCGCGGTTGTATGCTACAGCGACCCCGCGGCGTCCCACTATGGCGCAAGATGGGACCTTGAAGTTTTAGTGGGTAGGGGAGCTCGGCTCCGAGTCCTCACACCCGTCCCGGCGCTCGAGTGCGTAACTGCATTTCTCCAAGTAAAAAAAGGCTCGCTACCAGAACTTAAATTTAAAAAAAGATTTTTACGAAACACTAAACTAAAATGTGGTAAAAACGCATACGGCCTGGCTGATGGTAAGCCTTCAACATAGTCGATATACTCACCAGAAGTATCACAATCGCGTTGCTGGACTAAAGTGTACAGATGAAAACAAGAATTAGAGCTTGGGCCTCCCACGCTCTCTAATCGTAAAAAACAACAATAAAAATACGAATACTACTACATCACATCACATCACGTCTAAATTCACCGTTTTATACACTTTTCCATTCGAACCAAGCCATTTTTGAAGAAAAGAGCAATGCTCTACTTGACGACGCTATGGCGGAACGGAAGCGAACCTGCCTTAAACGCCAAAGGTTGCGGGTTTGATTCCCACTCGGAACATAATATGTTTGTATGCAAGCTGGGTGTAGGCATTTGTTCTGGTCCTTGTATGTGTTTCTGGACCCCCGACACAGGATATCACTATCCTAATGTGAGGCCGTTGAGTGTGTAGCGTTTTATTTATTTATTTACAAATAAACTACTTAAAGATTCGAATAAGTTTTATAAGTGAAAAATTACCTGCAAAATGAAAGTTCTATTTAAATTGAAGAAACCCATACCGGTCAATGCAACGTAATCGCTGCTCAGCTGTTTCTGAAGCTTTTCAATCTAGGAACAAATTTATCTCGTGAAATTCACCATAAAAATTAAAACTAAGTGTTTTATATTCTCTTCCACTGTGGGTTTAGTGATTTAGTGTTAGAAAAACAACTATAGGTGTTGAGATTTTTTTACGTGTAGTAAAAATTGTCTTCGATATCTCTAATAAATATAAAGCTCTGGCGACAATGCATAAGATTTTAATAACGGAGGCACGTAAAACTTCAATATAATTGAACAATATTGAATCTCCCATTGAAATTAAAACGTTCTAAAATATTGACAAGACATTCTTATCAATATTATTATGAACACACACGAATACTTTAAGAAGTCACATGCAGAATATTGCGCAATTTTTGTCGATACAATTTCGCATTGCTCAATCTATTTCTAAACTAACGTACACATTTAGTAGTACTGTCCATTTAGCAGTATTTCTCTCTGTAGCATTCTTCATTGTTAAAGGCTGTGTCAATTTCGAGAGGTTTGCGTAGCTTATGTTATATTACTCCATTCATATCTGTCTTAGGCGTGTTTTAGGTGTAACAGGTAAGCCCGTAAGAGTTTTTACTTGATCAGATCAGCGGGTAAGTGACCATCCGCGAGATTTTTTTCCATTCACTTTGTCGACTATGATAAGTTTTTCAAGGTTGTCAGGAGATTCACGAGCTATCTGACTAAAAACCGAAGAAGTTTTGGAATCATATTTCTGACAACTTTGGACCGTAAAACATATTCGGAGCGTATGCATCAGTAGTATTATCGACAGTGTGAACTATGGGTCACCTAACACTTACCTCAACATTGTAATACTGTGCATGGCATTCGTATAAATATGATAAAGCGAGTGTGGAACTTCTGTTGACATCAGCAGCGGCGAGCACCGTGTAACCAGTACGGATACATAGCCAAGACAAAGACACAGTATAATATATTTGTTTAATTGAACCAAAAGATACACCGTGTCTGCAAATAAAAAACGTTTTGTAGACCATGTTCTTTTATAGTGTTCGATTTTTAAAATTACCATTAAAAAAATCATCATTGCTGTTGTTAAATGGTCTAAGCTCCTATTCATATACAATAAAATACTACTCGACTGACTTTGGTATTTACAAAAACCGGCCAAATATGGTCGGACTGGCACATACAGGCTTGAGTACCATCATCGTCTTGGTTTTTTGCGTTTTCATGACGTTCCACTATGGTGATCAGGGTTCTGCTGAGTTTTAATGAGTATTGCCACTAGACTAACAGGCGGTTGAATCCCACACTACCACTGCCTAGTATACTCAAATACACTACGTGCTGTGGTATGTGTGAATGCACATCTCAGCGACAATGAAAAAAAAAAAAGGTTGCGTACCACCATAGAATATAATTATAATATAAACAAAAGTAATTATTATTCTATTAGAGTTCATGAGATACAACATAAACATCAAGTTTCTTATATGGAAGTTTTTGTAATTTTATTTTATTTTTGTAGCGGAAACAGACATATACGTTCTGTGAAAATTTCAACTGTTCAACAACAATAGGTAGACTATTACGGTTCGCGAGATAGAGTTTCTGACAGACGGACGGACGGACTAATATTTTTCTACATTCATCCTATAAAGTTTATCTAACCGACTTCTATATGAACAAGGTTTACAAAGCGTTTGATTTTTTTGGAAATGTTACGTGATAAATTCAGCGTCTACCAAACGATTTTGATTTTTTTTTATTGGATGATGTGTGGATTCGATTTTTTTAATTAAAAAACGCTACACACTCAACGGCCCCATTAGGATAGTGGTATCCTGTGTCGGGGGTCCTGAAACACATACAAGGACAAAGACAAATACACGCAGACCGGAAAATATGCTTGCATGGTCAATACGAACATATTATGCTCCGAGCGGGAATCGAACCCGCGACCTGTGGTGTTTAAAGCAGGTTCGCTACCGCTGCACCACAACGTCATCGAATTCCATATAATATTTATGAAAATGCTCTGAAAATTACTACGAGTTATATAAAAACAAACACTTCCAGATATGCCCAGAATCACCCTGCATTATTATTATTTTTGCATATTTATAATCATAGTCAGTGCAAGTCTTTTTTTTTTTATGTTAGAAGTTGGCAAACGAGCATACGGCCCACCTGATGGTAAGTGGCTGCCGCAGCCCATGACCGCTTGCAGCACCATTAGTAGGTGCCACTCACGCGTTGCCAACCTCGAGATATTAGTTCTTAAATCTCGTTCGCCCAGTAATTTCACTAGCGTACAATGCCCTTCAAACCGGAACACAGTAGTGCCTAAACACTACTATTTGGCGGCAGAATATTGGACACTGCGGTGGTACCTACCTAGCCGGCCTCTTGCAACAAAAGACCTACCACCAGTGTGACAGAGGTTATCCCAACAGCGGGCGATGGGGTCGTCACATCCCGACGCCTATATATATAGTCGATTAGTTTGTTTTAAAGTTAAATTTTTTATCATATTAGTACTTACGTTATTCTCAAAAACAGTTGTAAACAAATGAAATAAAAGTTGAAAAAGGTGGACGCGAGAATGAGTACACCCAAATATTGGTCAACTTTGCGTACAAGCATCGACTGTTTTACGTACGCTTCTCGGATTTTTCGCCACAGATACGTCCTTAGGAATTCTGTGTCCTTAAAAAGTAAACGATTATTAATTATTATTGACGACCGTTATGTGTTTATATATATATATATATATATATATATAACGCCGGAGGGCAAATGACTCCACTCCACCTGATGGTAAGTGAGTGAGTGAGGAAGTGGAGTCTACACGCGAAGGTGGCTAGTAGTGGCACCCCAGGTTGTAAGAATGAGGGAACACGTGTGCCGGTAAAGAATTCCATTTTTTGACGTGCGACAAAGAAAAGAGTTGGCAAACTTCTTAGTTCGCGATGGCATTGATGCCACAGTTAGTCGGTGACATCGGAGACCGGCACGCGTTGGTAGCTAGGCTGACTTCAGCCGAAACGGTCGGTTCAATTCCCGCTCGAGCCGGATGTTTGTATTCATCTTACAAACATCTGCTTCGGTCCTTGTGGGTCTTAACTGCATCGGAGAGCACGTTAAGCTGTCGGTCCTGGTTGTTATCACATAGCATCTGATAATAATCATTAACTCGTTTACTGGTTCGACCTTAGTGTTGCGGAGGTCAGATGGCAATCGCTCTGTGTAAAAACTGGTAGCCTCTAAAATCACGATTAGAATTAAGAAAGCAGATCTAGAGTGAGCACCAAGAAGAAGACTTGGTTGATACCGGGAATAATTTTAGAGAGAAGTGCGAAATCTTATCAAATTTAGAAAATCTCTTACATAATTTACACCATTCCACTTCTTAGGAGTATTATTTCTTTGTGTAACAATTTGTACACATTTATTCAATCTCTGATACCTCGATGATAGTCCCATACTAGTTAAGATAATGATTAAGTCTTGAAAGTTCCAAAGACATGTTGCAACTAAGCTCATAAAGAAAAGCGGAACAGCTATCCAAACGGAATATTCATCTGGAATATTTTATTTATTGTTAGATATCCTATCTAATATTAAAATGCTAAAGTGAGTTTGTTTGTTTGTGACGTTTTCACGCCTAAAATGCTAAACCGATCACAATTATTTTTAGTCAGATATGGCTGAGATCATAAAGACGGTTATAGGCTACTTTTTGTTACGACAATGAAACTTGAAGGTGGTGAAATAGGGGATGATATTTTGTTAGGGGAAACAATTATTTCTTTATTGCATTAAAAGTTGTCTCATTCAAAATCGTTATTCACGCGAGCAAAGCCACGGACAGAAGCTTGTGTAAATTTGTAAAAAATATAGCTAACACAATACTTGATAATTTTTATGTTGGAAATAATATAGATATCTTAATAATAAGGCACTATAAATGATACTCGCTTATTAATTACAAAACACGTGTGGTCGCCTTGGCACTAGATTTCTCCTACCCAAGCTATTACTACTACATACTGAAAGCATGACGATATAGTAAGTTCCACATTACATTACTAAATGTGTTTGTACCGCTCTGAATATTGAATAGTTTGTACAGCAATGGTAAGCAAAGTGAATAAACGACACTAATGCGTGCTCGTCCTTGTGATTTATAAGTCACAAATATGGCGACAAGGTCAAGTGGGTATGCGACTTCTAGTACCTTATTATTAAGCTATACATGTGTTGCAAATTATCAAAAATTATAGAGCTGCACTAGGAATTTAGAAAGCGTAATTTAAATGAAATAATGTCCACACGGGTGGAACAGCATACAGATTTAGTTTTACAGAAATTGCTGAACTCGAGCGTCAAAATGTAAGTTCTATTTTCATCCTTTAATTGATAAACTTCAATTTCTAAATCAATTATAGCGTAATATTGTTGTTTTAGCTTTAAATCTTTATATTTTTATTGTTATGCTATCCAATTTGATGTAAGTAAAACTATTGTTCTAATAAGGGGAAAGACGCTGGCACCTGCAACACAGTTTTTACTAGCGCAGGTGCTAGGGAATTCTATAAAATCACTGTACCAATCTTATGTCAATAAACATGATTATTATTATTATTATTTCTGCCTACGCTCATGCTTCTCTTCCACGTTAGGAAGGTGATAATAACTATACACGGGCCAAGGCCAAGTGTATCGTTATAAATTAAAATCTAAGTATTTGATAAAAATTTTCGGACTAAGCGACATGTATTCAAGATTACTGCCTGTTGGAGAATCGTATATGTGGATGCATGTATATTAAGTGTTTTGAGGCTTGTGTGAAGTGTGTGAGGTATGACGCCCGTTGTTGATAATACGATAGGTATCATTTTAATGTTCTTGACTTTCCACTGCTGTTTTATTTCAATGGCAAGATCTGTGTACTTTGCTATCTTCTCTGTGTGCGTGGCTGCTAAGTTGTGAGTATTACATATTGCTACATCTATTAAGTATACGAAACTATTTTCTTTGTCTAAGATTGTTATATCTGGTCTATTGCAATGTATCGTTTTATCGGTAACTATAGTTCTATCCCAATATATTCTGTAACTGCTGTTCTCAAGTACTGACTGTGGTTGATATTTATAATATGGTTTTTTTTCTGGAATTAACTTGTATTGAAAAGCTAAGTATTGGTGGAGTATAGCGGCGACCTGATCGTGACGATGTTTATAGTCAGATTGTGCTATGGACTTGCAAGAGCCAGTTATATGTTGAATAGTTTCTGAGCAACTATGACAGTGTCTACAAGTGTCTAAAATGTTCGCCCGACGGATGATATGTTTTTGATAATTTTTTGTGTCTATTACTTGATCCTGAATAGCAAGCATGAAGCCTTCTGTTTCTGGGAAGAGATATCCACGTTTCAGCCACGCGTTCGACGCTGACATATCGACATGTGATTGCTGCAAATCGTTGCGATGTCTCCCGTGCAAAGACTTCTGTCTCCACGCTGCTACTTTGTCGGAGTTACTTATAATATATTTATTAGGCTGCGTATTCCTATCTTTTAAATTTAAGGGTGTTAAGTGTTTATCAGCTTCTACTATTGAGCTGTGCATTTGAGATGTTTTGGCTCGGTTGTAAAAAAAAATTGGAGAGTATTTATTTGTTTGTTATGTAAATTAACAATATCTATTTATTATTATTATTTTTACACTTACGCTCCAAAAGCAAAAATCCATGAGATTTTAAAATATAGGTTCTCAAACATAGCGATGGCTGGCAATAGAAGTCGAATGTAGCCGCCATGTCTAGGAGGTGTTCAACTGAAACAAATCAGTTATAAGTTTTAATTAGCAATCAGTATATTTCAGGTTCAGTTTTTTTTGTTCTGGTTATAGTATACGTGTATCCATTAATTAATCAAATTTATTCGTATAATTAAGCCTTTACATTAGATTATGTTAAACGATTCAAGCCGAGATGGCCAAATGGATAGAACAAGTAGACTTTAACTGAAGGTCGCGGGTTTAATCAGGGCAAGAAGTTCTGAGTTTTCAAGTTGCACTTAACCTGTTAAGTTTAAGTTGCACTGGCTAATCAGTTGCATTGTTTTTTTGGTGTCGGGAGGAAATCTACTACCGGCGTCTTGGGAGGAAAACCGGGTTATGTGGGGTTTCATGACAAGGTGGAAACGTCATGGGGACCCACTAAAACCTCAGTGTGTTTATCAGGTTACGGGAACTCTTGCAGAACAAACCATCATCTTAGATGGTGGCAACCCAACTGCATGGACTTTTAGTGTTGCAGATTTTCTATGGCGGCGGTAATTGTTGAACATCAGGTAATTAAAAGAAAATTTGAATATCTTACGTATAGCCAAGGTAACGATAAAAATAACAGTTTTATACATTTTTTTCTTTATCATCTTATTCGGAGGTACGTATTTGATGCTTAAGGACCACTCAACAGACTCCCAGTATTTGGATACCTCCGCCCAAGAGCCGGATAGCCTCCAACATTGAACTAAGCATAATAGCGCTGCTGAATAAAACATGGTGCCGGCTAATCTTGCAGTAACACTTCCTGAAATTTATGTATCTTGTAAATAATTAGAAGGAATAAACTTGTTTATATTTAAGCATTGTAGTGATTTAATAGCAATTTAGTGGCTACTCAATCGTACTTTCTACGTATTATTGTAATTATTATTTTCGACTTTCTGATAAACTATATATTTTTATTTTATGATGCTTGGCAAACTGGTTAACAGTCACCGTAACTTATGAACGCTTGCAATACTTGAAGTAACACTTGCGCTTTGCCGACCCACGTGGGAATAAGACGGAAAGGATGAGAAGGAAAAAAAGGAAGAACACAGAGGAGGTGGGCGATTGGGCCTCTGGCGGGCTCACTCTTCGCACGAAACGAAACTGTATTCTGTTACTTTAAGCCGATTTACTGTACATGGTAGTACTTCACGCTCGATCCGGCCCATTTGTGCTGGGAGGGACATGGCTCTACTACTAATAAAAATAATAATAAAATAATATTATGATATGACTGAAAAAAAAGTTCTTAAAAATAAACAGGTTTAATTCATTTTTATATAAAAATTATGTAAAAATATAAACGGAACAATTTCATTTACATACTGTGTCCAGCCATATCTATAGCCCATCCAGCAAGTGCCTTGATTACCTTCCAAATAGCTTCAGTTTCTATGGCAAGAAGGAGCAATAACAATAAGAAACCCCATATTTTCCATATAAACGATTCCAGACCTACTATTCCAATCCACCTCGAACAATGAATAATACTGCCCATCGTTTGCAGATATTCCTGTGAAAACAAAAGCTAAGCGATTCATAGGTAAAGTAGGGTTGTGATGCTTCGTCACCATAACCGAAATTATCAGATATGCGAAATAAATAAATAAGCGCTACACACTCAACGACCCCATTAGGATAGTAATATCCTGTGTCGGGGATCCCGAAACACATACAAGAACAAGGACAAAAGGCATGTATGGTCAATACAAATATCTTCGTTAATTAACACACTGCCCCTAGCTTTGCCCACTTTATGGTGCATCGCGGGTTCGATCGGGTATGGGGTCGCGGCCTGTAAGAGATCGCTTTCAGTGATAAGGCCGCCTTTGTGTTATTTATCAAATTAATAAATTATTTATGTATTATTTTCTCTTCTGTGTTCAATAAAGAATTTAAATTAATAAATAAATGTATACTTACGTCATAATAAGGTTGGTGGGGAAGGATAAGATCACTTTGAATTTTATGTAACCGTTTATCTTTTGACATTTTCTTTTCCAATCAACAATATAGACAATTCCATCCAATCCAACCAATTGTTCTGTGCTTTTATTGGATTTAATTAATATATATTAAAATAGCAGGCCCCGCAGACGTTGTTCTGCCCCAAAAAAGATTTGGGACCCGATATCAGCACCTCCTAACTGAGTCTAATTGTGAACAGAAATGAGACCTATTATATATTATACTAATGTCGCTATTAAAAATAGGGGTCGATGGTAGAAGGGTGAAAATTTAGAGTTGTATATATCTTTAATGTTACATTATACAAAAATAAAAATAAAATATTTGTCAAAAAAAAAATTATAACCTATTGTCAGATCTAGTGAATATACATATAAAATTTTATCAAAAATGTCAAGTGGTTTCGGTGGAGTATGGTAACTAAAGCTGTGACACGAGAATTGTATATATAAGATCTTAGATCATTACCTTTTTCAAAGATATATTGAAATACAAAGTATATTATGTATTAGAACAGAATTTATACGTAAATTCATCTAATATAGTTTTATAAAATACTGCTTACGATTCTTAATCAGTAGGTATAGAATTTTTGAAAATAGTATAGGAAATAGTAAAGAATATTTATATCTCGAAGGCTAAAGTCAATATGATATCACTGTCATATTTTAAAATGTCTTATGGAGTAAGCCACAACAGTCTGAACGACAGAAAAATAATTATGTATTCAGTAGTGTGGATCGGAACCAAATAACAGAACCTATATTACTCACTTATATATTTCAATGTAAAAATCTAATGAAAAACATTGATAAGTGATTGTTAAAATAAAGTGTAAATTGCATGTCAGTAAATTTAAATACCTCGTATGTAATCACGCGATACAACACTTAACAATATTCAATCGTACAGAATAGCCTAGTAAATAAAAAGTATTTAGCCTGTAGCTAACTATACTTTACTAGAATTCGTTTGTTGTTTACAGTGAAAATTAAGTTGTACATTTGAAAATTTCTAGAAATTTAAATTTTCTTTTCCATTATGAACATTTTCCATTAATGCATTTTTCCTTGGTAGTGGTAATTAAGTAATTTTAAAAACAGATTTTAGCTTATTAGAGCTATTAGTCAAATACTCGTGGCTATGAGCTATTTAACAAAAATGTATTGGAATAATTTTGAGATTTTAGCGACTATTAAAAAAAATAATTATTTGAATAAATTAAATTGTTATGAATAAACGTAAAATAATTATTTTCAAATTGCATGGGATGCAATTTGAAAGTAATTATCAATGCAATGCATTCTATAAGTAGCTTATCAGCACTAAAATAAAAATTCCACTTTCTTAATTATTATTTTAATGCAGTGAATCTTCACTAAAAGGCATTATACCGCATACCACACATGAATTTCCTCTAAACTAAATGCATTTTAGTCTCGAGAGTAGCTATTAGGTACTCATCCATATTATATCTCATTTTGACCCCATCCCGCTTCGCTTGAGTTTTAAAGGCATCTTAATGTTGAACTTCATTGCTAAACATTATCTTTTCAGAATTGACGCGTTTCTAAGCGGTTTCAGACCTGTGCTTTATACATATAGTAATACTATACTTTATGCGTATAAGCTCGTTTTTCGGCGCGCGGCTTTTTTTGTTTTCCTGTGAAGTAATCGCTTGAATATACTTCTAGAAATTTTGTTTCTCTGCTATTTGATACAGAGTTGAGCATAAAGGTAATTATTGCAACAGCAATGCTTAGCTTTGGATTACAAGACATGTTAATTACACATAACTAAAATTATAAACCGTCATACATACATATGTACATGAATTCATATATATATATACATAAAGACACATTTTTACATTTTATATAATACATTATACATTTATTCAGCTTTTTTATTATTATTCCTTTTTTTTTAATTAAAATCAGAGGGGTTATTAGTTACAGGTTTTATATGTTTACGTTTAGGCGCGCCTTTTACCACGCGAGCAACTCATTCAAGCGTTAATGCGCTTATAAGCACGTGATATAAAACGCTATAAATAAGCACTGACCCTCGCCACCACCGGTACAAGTGTACACACTGGAATAAGTCCGCGTGTACGCTCGTTCGGCTATTTGATGCACGAAACGCAGCGCCTGTATAAGAGCGTATGCCGAAGCAACCTTATACGGTCGAACAAAACACTAGTCTGACTTCTTCTTACAACCTTTACTTCTTTCGTCTGCGGTTGAATTCTACATGGATTTATAAGTCAGGACAACCATACGCAATATCGCAAATACATAGGTTGTACGGTGGTCGACAATTGTAAATCTGGAATCCTATTATAATAATATTTCTTAAAATCAAGAAATAATTACCCAAAGACTACGGAACTACTCGTAGGTCTGTAATCAAAAGTAATCTGATTATTAATTTTAATCCCGGACACACTGATTTTATCACAACACCTTTTCCAAAGTTAGTCATAATAATTAAACAACACCTTGATGACCGCAGCATTATTCCACGTCCTATTCGATACTTGACTGACAGACAATTTCACGCTTTGATATATATTGCTGTTGCATTGGAATCTGATTTATTGCTCATATAATGACATATGGTGCGGATTTAACTTCCTCGATATAATTTAATGTAACAGAGCTTGTGATTACCGTTTCTATTAGTAGTCCCAACATGCGACTCAAACTAACCTAAGGATAGCCGGATTTAAGTAGGTGAACTTTATGGAAAACTTATTATTATCAACCCTAACAGCCCCCCCTTATCATCCCACTCTTTGCTATCCCTTCCACCATGGGAATTGAAATGAAATGAAGGAACTTCGCTTCTACTACGCGTCCTCAGGTTAATGGGAATATTAATAATGCCTTGAAAAAGCATTGCTAATATTCGTTATTTAAAAAAACAAGCAATCATAATTAAAACGTACGTTATTATAAATTTCCTTTCATGCAGTGGTATAAAAACATGGCCACAAATCTCAAAAGTTAGTGAACGCCCCAAGACTCTTTAATGTATGAAATGTATATTTCAAACTATAGAGTGTTGGCTTTTTGCATCTATATTTACCAAACAATTAGAAAATAGCCGTAGCTTCAAATGTGTGGACAGAGCTCTCTATTCTGGCTCTATCGACGCGTTACCCGAGCGCTTTGTTCAAAGTTATAATCATTATGGACTCGATATGATAGTTGATTCATTACAATTTTAACCAGCAGCCACTGTTGAAACTATAATAGTATGCATTTCAAATAAAAAACTAAAAAAATTGCATTACTCCCGGTGTTATACGAGCATTTACCCAGGATCTGCATATTACTGTTTTCCGGATACACCTTACTAGTTTTTTCACATAGCTATTTGCTCTAACCAATAACTCATTGGATAAGAGCAATTTACTTATAGAGAATTAATGATTATTATCAAATGTTATGTGATAACAACCGGTACCGACAGCTTAACGTGCTCTCCGATGCACGGTGGGAAGACCCACAAGGACAAACACCAAGACCGAAACAGGTATTTATAACAAACATCTGCTCCGAGCGGGAATCGAAAAGCGGCCTCACTACCAGCACGCCATAACGGTCGGCGATTTATTTCGTGATATATTTTAATTATTTGTCTGTTTTGTAGGGTTAAACGTGCTCTTCACGTTAAGCTCTTGGTACCAGTTGTTATCATAACATAACCACCATACACCCTTGATAGGTAATTTGCTCTTATCCAATGAGTTACTAGTCCACCATTTAAGTTGCGGCGGTCAGGCAGTAATCGCTGTGAGTAAAAACTAGTAACCTGTCAAATCAGGATAAGAGTATAAGCAGATACCGGGACTAATGCTTGGAAGAAGAAAATATCAAAAAAGAAATCGCGATGGAGATACTGAATACTTGTAACTAAATAGATATCTCGAACACAAAAGTTCAGGAAGATAATAAAGATAAATAAGGAAAGATAAAATCTTCAGACACATTATCAGTAAAAACCGTATAAGATTCTGCAAATTTTTATCTTAGGTAATTTGGAAAGTACTAAACGTCTCATATGATAAAGTATCATGGAGTAGAATGATCCTATTGCCCCTCCAAATAAGCTCGTAGCTTGCGCTAGGGGTGGGTACGACAATAGCCCAAGGGGTTCAGGATAGAACCCGCAACTCTCGCGTTAACGCATTGAAGTCGGCCATTCTACCGTTGACCTATTGAAGCTTCAATTATTATTATTGAATTTTACTACCAAATCTAAAATGATATCATAACGATCAATAAATTTGCTTTATTTAAAGCATTTAACAAACATGCTTTAATTATAATCACATATCTATGTATGTTGTTCATGAAGTTAATAATTAGTTGGTCGATTAGTGATATTTATCGCGTTGTTTTGTAGCCTATTATCAACTGAATCACGCAAAGCCTAGTTTTTCCTGTACGAGGTAGCCATTAAAAGAATACATATAAACTCAGAACAGGTGGTTTAGTAAAAGTGGTACCTGTGAATTCAGCATGTTCATTTATTTTCTGGATTTTGCCAGCGGCTTCGCCAGTCTGAATAGCGATTTTAATACCACACTTTGAGCCCCATTTCCCTTCAGGAGTGGAATTTTCGAAAATATTAAAACACACTTTTTGTTGCTTTTTTGTAGGTGGTAAAGGGTGGCATGGTATGGGGAGATAAGGAACTCGGCGTTGGGGTTGGGTGGCATAGGGTGAGATATCAAATTAATGTAATAATGGTGAAAAAAGATGGTGGGAAGTACAAAGAAATAGGGGAATTTTTCAGTATTAGAAAGCCTTGCTGGTTTCAGCAACACCGAGTACTAATCGCATACTGAATATCGATGTGAAATAACGGTAATCGTAGTGCTGCGGTTCTTTTAAATGTGTATGTGGATTGTCAAAAATCCCTCGATTTACATTCCCATGCTTGTTTACTACTTCTGCTAGTATAAATACAATGATTATTTTTTTAAACCTTTTCAATGAAATGTAGGGGCTGCTACCTTTAATTTATATATATTTTATTATTTCGCTACAAAATTGTTTAAAAAAGGTTCATAGAATAATTACGCTATTACATTTCTTATAGATAGACACAATAGTCTTGGTAAAATATTAATTGGTTACATACCGTAAGAAATTATAAGTTATTATATTACGCTATATAACCCTAAAAAGCGATTTCTTTACATTGAAAATAAATCAGAAATTAATGTAGTTCATTTGTGATTCAAAATTGTAAAGAAACGCTTTAATAGAACAAGTTCAATATCGAAAGATTTCTCATATCCGTGACATACTTTACATCGAAAGTTTCAAACTTTTAAAATTAATTTTCTTCGACGGCATCGGTAGTATACAGTTATTATACATCTATTTTCATTGTTTTAAGAGATGATTTTTTCTTCTTTCATGACAATTTTGACTACTTCAGGAAGTTTTTTTTAATTATCATGAATTGCTTTTCTTAAATAAAAGTAACCAAAGTTACTTCTTATAAGCTATCTAGTGACATTCCCGTCAAAATCAGGCAGCCATTTCGGAGATTAGTAGGAACGAACAGACAGAAAGACAAGTATTTTGTTATGAGTATTTATGTCTATAGATTTCTAGCTTTTGCCAGCGATATCGCCTGCGTGAATAACGATTTTAATGCAAACTTTGAACATCTATTTTACCCCTTCAGGGGTTGTAGATCAGAAAATATTAAAACAATTGTTTATTCTTGTGTGTTTCATCTTTAATTTTTCACCAAAACACACGCTTGTAGTCAGTCAACAATCACGGAAATCGCGTACAAACGTTTGCTCATTTACGTTTCAAAAACAACACTTGAGAAACAATTCAGCTTTCTAGGTCCAAAGATCTAGACTGGTCGTTGATATGTCAGTCAGATCCCTTTTTGTTATACGTAGATACATATAGATGACTAACATCACAACCCTGTCAAGGTATCGACGGTTGAAGGAGATTACATATTATGCTTAGTGTAGGATAATTAACGCCATCAGTTTAATAGCCCTAAGCCCGGAAATCAATTTGCATGAAATGAGAGGTCATGTTGCTCTCCTAACACACAAGGTTGAAGGTAATTTAATATAATTAATTAATTTTTGATTCGAGTACTTTTTTTGCGGTAGTAAAGCCATGCTCTTCGCAGCATAAATGGACCCATACGACGGGGGAAGTACTACCCTCCCACAGAAAATCGACGTAAAGTAAAAGTATCAGTAGGTACTGTTGCGATTCGTATGATTAGTGAGAGCGACGAAGGCCCAATTTCCCACCCCATCTGTTCCTTTCCTTTTTTCCCTTTTTCATGAAATAAAAAAAATATTTAAAACATTATTTGTGACTCAAATGATGAAATCTAAAATCAAACTGTAATTTATTATAATTGAATTGTTTTAATTTGTATTGCTACAAACACTCAAAAAAAATTATCACATAGATGTGACTTTCTAATATTTTACTATCGCTTATATTATAATTAAAATATACACTTTAAATAAAGCACAAATTGTCATATTATTATAATATTCCATTTGAAAGTAAAATTGGCTATAACACAGTCAAAAGAAAGCTTCTAACGAAGTTACACAAAATTAATTCAGATCCTTTTGTCAATTGTTGAAAATATAATTAAATACAGACATCCACTTACATCACACGTTTAAGTTTTTAACCAACTTAAAAAAAAAGGTTTTTGTGTGTGACACGCTATAACTTTAACTACATCAATTTGAATAATGGTTAATTTGATGTTGGTTAGGATTTACTTCCAAAATACCAATACTTGTTTGTGTGTGTGTTTATGTGTGTGTTCTAAAAATATAATTAAATAAAACACATCCTTGTTTTTGTAATTTAGTTTTGCAACTTGTATGAACTAATGTACACTTCCTGTATAGGATAGTAACTATATTTTTATATGTACATTAAAATCGAGTGATCTATTAATTATTATTTATATAAGTTATATATTTTGACTTATATCTTTGATTTATTTCAAAGTTAAAACTTTACCACAGTTACCCCATAAAAACTTTTTTGATATTGTGATAACAGATGGTCAAAACCTTGGTAATAAGCCATTTACATACCTCTATTTCAGTTTTATTATTAAAAAATGAAACCAGAAGATTGAATCGAAATTGAAATTATTATACTCACATTAATAAGTTTCTTTTATATTGTACAAAACATGTTCTGTATTTTTGGATAATTTCTTTTCAACGCTGCTGCAATAAAATTCTACCTTTAGAAAAAGTAGTCGTTTGTAAAGAGACTGGTTTCAGCGTTCCGTAGGAAACTGTTTACTACAATATCGGGCTCCCTTAGACAGCTATTTTTTTGTTTTTAATGCAATTAACGAAAACAATTCGACCCTCTTCATTTACCTTTAAACAATTGGGAGATTTGGCTTTTAGAGAATACAGAACGTGTTTTAATAATAACTTTAAAATATTAAATTATTGTCATAAATTAAAAACAAACAAATAAATGCTACATAATCAACTTTTTTCTCTAGAATATTCTGTGATAAAGATCAAGTAATAAAAAGATAAACAGAAACACCAGTAGCACAACCCAGACCTAAAAACATGTAACTAATTATGTATACCAGAGTCAGTTAAGGACGCTGAAGGCTAGCCACAGTTGCCCCCAAATAGTCGTCAAAAATGTTATAGCCAATTAATTACTTTCTTAAGAAATATAAAAATGTGTCCTTATAAATCCTTAAAATCAGGTACTATAAGGAGTATATCACAGCAATTGTGACTTATGAGCCACGAGTGATGCAAGCATACATTAGCGTCTTTTATTCACTTTGCTTACTATTGCTGTATAAGCTATTAAATATGCAGAGCGGTACAAGCATACATAGCAATGTAATGTGAAACTTACAATATCGTCGTGTTCTGCGATGTAGCAGTGACACCATGGATGAGAGAAATATATTGGCAAGGTGACGACATTTCTAATACCTTATTATTAAGATTTCTTTGTTTTGAATGGAATCTTAATTGCGATTCAGATTCACGCTTAACCGGTTTTTTAGATTATCGTAGGGTCTACGACAACATTCAGTAAATTGCTACGCTCTATTACAAACGTGCCTCTTTGCTTCACCTTTTATACAATGCTTATACCAAGTTTTTTGAAGGGAAACAAATGAATTAAATTAAAATAAACACGAGCGTATAGTTAATTATTTTTACTCTTTTTTCCTGTAGTTACTGGAATAGCCTATAGTAATAATTGTTCAGGAGCTTACTATTAACTCTTATTGCAATTCAAATGAAGACCATGCCATAAATTGGGTTACATCGCTATTTCTTATCATGACATACTCGTATTATATATTTATACGTCATGCTCATATAAAATTTGAATCGATTTACTGTCAAAATTTAATAGAATTTTTACTTAAAGTTAATGGTAAGATCGCAAGTCGCCCGTATATGACTAATCTGATTGATGGAATATATATATAGTCCCACGAGAAGCTACAAATTTTGTAAATAAAGAAACTTCTACTACGTTACTTGGCAACAATGCAATCAACAACAAATAATTCCAAATTCAATCAGCTCAAAGTAACCTTAGAGTAATAAGAAACTCATTAGAAATAAAATTTTAATTAAAATAATCGTCGCGACACCACACTGTTCAATGCGAAATAGAAATGAAAATATCTGGCTTGCTTTCTATAAGAGAGAAGGAGACAGACAGAGAAACATGCGACGCCGCACAGCTTACAATAGCTTACTATAGCAAAAAGTGTCGTGACAACTTTTCGTAAGAATTTTTCCGTCTAGCCCCCTTTCACAACGCGCGATAAGGAACTTCGTTCCAATTAGCAAGTAAAATCTTGGTCGGGTGATATTTTAGCGATATAAAGCGCTGTAGTCTCGTTTGACTCATGGCACCTAAACATTCGGGCCGACATTTTCAAATTAAATTCATGATCGTGTGTTTGTCTGAAATTGTTCGTATTGTTTTTTTTATTACTGTTAGTATTAAGTACTGTTATTTGGAAAGACTTGTATTGTTATTATTTGATCCAAACTTAACCAGTCCCTCTGAAAGTGTGTTTAAAATATTTATAGCTTTTCGTGGTGGGAACTATAGTTAACAAAAGACGCGATCGTCTGATTACGTGCTATTGACAATGCGGCATTATTAAGCTAAAGTAACACTATGCAAGTATACCCATTGATAGACTATCTAAGCACAAAGAAGCTTAACTACCGACCACCGACATCACCAATCAGTATAACTAATCTGATTATATAATATACCAACTCTCCTTCGAAGCTATCAATCAATGTTAAATTTAGAATCATAATCCATTTTACTTAAGCCATTAAAAACTAAAAATAAAAACAAATATAAGCACTTCGCGATATTTGCATATCGATGTAATAAATAAAATGGACAAAAAAAAATTCGATACAATATTTCTAGGTCAAAAATATTATTTATGGCGAAATTCAAATAAAGTATTATGACCGTGTAAAATTTTACAGTAGGTACATACATGTATTGTTCTGACAAAAAATTGGTTGTGAAATATTTTTGCCAGTATTTTGTTTTACTTTTATTTATGGTGAAGTATATAAAAATAAAAGTACTAGATTTAGATGGAGTTTAAACTTTATCCTAATCTGATGAGCAAAATGAAAATATCCTAAGCACATACAATTATTGCTACCCAGTCTTTTCATAACATTATGAAAAATCTCCTACCTGTTTCATTTATTGTCATAACTCGTAAGTGTGTAGAAAATATATTCACAGGTGTTATTTTAAAACCTAAGCTTGTTTTATAACTAGAAGCATGAAATCTTTTTGGGCGAACAATTAAATATAGACAGGTATTTTAACATTTTCTAAAATTCTACCACTACTGATTGAATGGAGTTCAAAGTTTGTATTAAAATCGTTATTCATGCGGGCAAAACTGCTGGCAGAAGTGATATATAAATAATAAATTGCAATAATCATAAATATTTTGAAACAGTTTTGGCAAAATCAGTACTAATTCTTTCGGCTCGTGTACTGAAACATGATGATCGATGTGATAACGTTTGCCAAGATCTCACTCAAGACGACTATTCTCCAGTATGCATGATGTTCAGTAGATACAAAAGGGGCTATCAATTCTTTGTTAACTTATGTCATGCGAGACGAGTGACCTGCAGAGATAATTTAGGTGAGCTATTTTTAATGTTACTAAGTTGGCATGCAATCATGCAGCCCACTTTATGATAAGAGGTTGCCATATCCTATGAGAGTATTCGGCACAATTAGTAGGTGCTAATACGTTGCCAACCTTGAGATATTGGTTCTTAAATCTTCTTTGCCCAGTAAGATCACTATCCTACAGTGTCCTTTAAATCAGAACACAGTAATGCCAAAGTCACTACTGCTTGGCGGTAGAATATATGACACTGCAATGCTACCTACCTAGCTGGCCTCTTGCAACAAAAGAACTACTACCAGTGTGACCGATTGGTGGAATAATCTTTGCTGTGACAGAGATTACCTCAACAGCGGGCGATG
The DNA here is from genome assembly GCA_023373885.1 of Hestina assimilis. Classification (NCBI taxonomy): domain Eukaryota; kingdom Metazoa; phylum Arthropoda; class Insecta; order Lepidoptera; family Nymphalidae; genus Hestina; species Hestina assimilis. The sequence goes on along the minus strand of CM041741.1, from coordinate 4,350,485 downwards.
AAGTCGTCACGTCCCGATTCCTCTGAGGAGTGTTTAATGTATTATGCTAACTTGATAGTATTCAATATTTATATTATGTCTCGTATTGAGATTTTCTTATTATAATACAAAATGATGAACAAGTTTCGTACCTGTCTTTACTTGAGAATATCAGTATGAATTTCTTACACAAAACTCTTAATATTAGTGTTAATTTTAAGTTATATTTATCGCATATCGTGTCCAGGGAGTTTGAAATTGTATTTTTCTTATTTTCCGTTTTGTGTTCTGGATAAATATTATACCTAATATACATAACGGATAATTTAATAAAACCAGCGATTTACGGCACAAGAATAAACAGTATCTTATACAGACTAACAATTATTATTTACAATATTTTTTTATTTATTATTTATATTATGCTTAGTATACAATATTGATTTTATACAAAACAAAAGAGAATTAAATTATTTTATTTATGCAGTGCTACAAATGGTGCACCCATCAAGATGCTTAAAAAGCAACCAATATTATATGTCAATAGATTAATGGATACATTAAAACCATAATTAATGACTTTTAGTATTTTATTTTTCGCGCTGATAATTATAGTGTTACTAAACTTCTTGACAATTTTTTTTTTTTTTTATTTTATTTTTTTCTTTTTATAAACATACGCACTCAACGGCCCCCATTAGGATTGTTATATCCTGTGTCGGCGGTCCGGAAACACATACAAGGACAAATACACCCAGACCGGAAAATATGCTTGAATGTTCAATACAAATATATTATGCTCCGACCGGGAATCGAACCCGCGACTTGTGGCGTTTAAGGCAGGTTCACTACCGCTGCGCCACAACGTCGTCAATTAAGATTAAAACATTGTTAAGTTTTTTCTATTCTGTGTTATCCTATAAAAACAAGTTCTATGATTTCCACGGCTACTTCCGCGATTAAGTTCTTTTAATTAACTTAATCGTAACTAAGTAATTTACTTTATTTACTTATTATTTACTTTTTTTATTTATAATCAAAACATGCTTAAAATTTCTAATAATATCGAAACGACATGAAAATATCAGTATGAGCTTTACAAACAAGAAGAGGGCGATAAAACCCATTACGAAATCTTTTATATTTTTAATAGATATTGTTTTTCAACACCTAATTTAACCTTTATTAAAAACCTACAAAATATTATAAACAAATTCCTATTTAGTTACTATAATTATGATTCTATGCATATGACTATGATAAAATTCTATCGGCTGAGACAAAAATGAAAATCACACTATAAACAATTTTTACTATTAATAAAAACTATACTGTCTAAAAAAAAACACGTGATAAATTTAATGACGCTTGTTGAAGTCAGTTTTGAAACTGAAAATAATATCACTTACAAAACTAAAACTCAGGCAAAACAACGCAATAAAACATTTGACGCATTTGCTAACTGCGTAAATATATATTCTAAAATTTAATTTCCGTACCCAATAAAATATGCTTATTTTGGTTTTCTTTATTCCGATTTTTATTTCATGCCATGGTTACGATTACTATGAGCCCAGTGATTTTGTTAATAACCTACGCCGGCGAGATACAATACCTTTGCATGAAATAAATAGGAGAAATGCCAAAGGATCTAATCACAATTTTCGAAGGACAAAAGAAATTCGGAACGATGCTTACAATCAAGGATATGAGGTATCTGTTAAAATTACCTTATTTAATATTTACAGAATAATAAATATACCAGTAGTAGCACACACCGTACAGGCAGTACGATGTCAGTGTAGTAGGACCAGTCTCAGAGAATATTGACATTTTAATGTTGCTAAGTTAATAGTCAAACAAAGAACCCACCTGATACTTATAATGGTAAGCGGTTGCCGTAGCCTATGAGCCAGCCAGTAATACCATTTGTTGGGGTTCACTCACGCTCGACCTCGAGTTATTGGTTTATTGCAAGCGCTCATTGGCTATGATAGCCGGTTACGATCAGGTGGGTCGTATGCTTGCTTGCCAACTCAGTCACATAGAGGAAATAACAGGATGTAGATCGTTTTTCTCTTGAGAAAGGGTTAAGATTGACCTCCTTCCTGTCCCTTTAAGTTATTTCATCCCCTGTGTCGCGATATGCTTATGACGCTACGGTATTGTCACATTACAAACGTTTAACAGGAACGATGACAGTTTACCGTCGACCACGGAAGTAATAACTTCCCACAGAATATCGACGTGAATTAACAGTGTCTATACTATTGCGTTTCGCGCTGTAAAGTGGAGCGCCGGAGGCCCAAACCCTTTCCTATTATTTTTTGTTTTTACCCTAGATTTCGTCTGTAAATGTAAACTGGTGCTTATTTCGATTAAATATATACTTTGTCCTACTCCAAAGTTAAAATTATCCCGTACAACCGTTTTTAGGATTCAGATTCTCGCCGTAAAGATGATCTTCTGAGAGACTTTGAAGCGGAAGACAATATGGAACCTCAAAGCTTCCAAACGTATAATAATAACTACGAACGACTTGGTAATAGAAATCAGAGAAGAATTTAGAAGTATTCCAGGATCAACACCTTGCTATACATTAAACAATGATTTTTGTTAATAAAAGTTTGTCATCGTATTAGTTTTTAGTATACAATTGAGCTAGATTTGTGTTTATATATTATGCCAAAATCAATTTTTAATAATCTCTAAAGCTTCACCGCTGGTTACATACACCGCTATATACTAATAGTGCACGAATATAATACGTTTCGTTTAAGTTTAAAAAAGGCCTTTTGCCCACCTCTCCCTGACAAAATTCTCGGGAACTTCTCGGTCACTTACATCTCTCACTCACATTTAAGAAGTTTATAGGCTGTATATCATCTCATAAAGTCAATTAATATGGTGAAGGTATATGGTAAAGGAACGTTGCATGATAGGGATACATTGACCTGGCATTTATCGACCCTTGAAAATAAAATAAGAACATTTTTTTGCAAATAAAAAATTACTTATGTTTAACTGTATTTACTTGGATCACTTTAAAACCAATATAGTAACGAAATCTAGTGGTATTATACTACCGTTGATCAATTCGTTATAAGAGGCTTGTGTTATAATGCAATATTCAGGTGCACTACAGTAATGCAAACTTAATTTTCTAGTGATAACAAGGAGCTTAGTGATATTGTGAAGAAAATTAATAGTTATTTTATAACAATGTGTACTTATTTAGTAGAAGAGCCTTGCTTGTAGACGATTGAGACAAACTACGATAATACGACGCGCCCTTCCAAATTAATGTTTCAATTGTAGGTGTATTCGTCTTCGGCCATAAGTTTTATTGGTCAACTAAACGTAATTAATCGACCGCGCAGGACAACCCACGCATCAGTAACCCGTCAGTGCCCCGTCAGGAACGAAGTTCCTTACGTTTCTTCTTCAACTCCAAATGTAATTCGAAATGAAATCTGTCTATTTCATTAGGTTATATGATAAAAAAAGACAGGGACAGAGAGAGAAAGAGAGAGTTGCACACCCGACTGGGCAGTCACTCATATGCTCACTTGATTGCATTAAGCTCGCTACATACACACACACACAGCGGCATATGGCATTTCGTTACGTGACGATTTCTACTTAATTACTTAAATTGCATTACCCGTAAGCCGCGTTAAGGAACTTCGTTGTAAAAAAAGGAAGCAAAATTAAACCTTATTTCGAATTTATAATTAAAATACAAGGTTGTGGATGTTTATACGATTTATATTTTATTCTAGTTAGTACTTGCATGTAACCAATTTAAGTGCTTGTATCAAAGATACATCGTAAGCCACTTTAAGTGGCAAGCTATATCATATCCCTTAACATTGTTGCCATTTTATTGTTACTTTAGGGACTTGTATTTTGTCAATCCAAGCACAGCAAGAATTTAAAATATTGCTAAGATTAAAAATATTTTCAAAAAGTCTAACTCCCTAATCTGGTCTTCCCTTGGGTCGAACGCAATCATGTACCACTAAGACTTATTGCAAGTGTCTTATACTACGGTGACCGCTTATCATCAAGCGGATCCAACGCTTATTTGGCACCACAATGGTATAAGAAAAGCCTTATAAAGTCTTATCAGCTGTGTTTTTTTCTTATTGCAAGGAACTCTAAATGTAATAATAAAAATAATTTTAAAATTGCCTTTTTTATAAGTACCGTATATACTTTCTTAAGCATTTAGTGAAAAGCTGTTAATTTGGAATACAAACAGACACTACAATTTTATTAATTTGTATAGATTATCGATTATATTACGACTATATTCCCAATACAAACAAATTTCTAACTTAATTTTCGTACATATTTTTTTAGATATTTCCAAAAACATTCACGTCTACATTTTCGTTTTAGCTGTCAATACACACAGTTAGCTCAATCAATCATATTTAAAGGGCTTTCAATAAATCATGTAGGTAGGGACTACGGGAAAAAATATTTAAATGTATTCTAACGCTGTTGCCGTACAAATATTTCATTACTTTGTTGTTTATTTTGTAGATTACATTACAAAAAAAAAAATCAAAAATCAAAAATGTATCAAAAATACAGCTGACAGGGAAGGCAAAAGCTCTCGGATTGCGACTTGGTACTTTAATAATTCTTGACGACGTTGTGCCGCAGCGGTGGCTTACCTGCATTAAGTGCCATAGGTCGCGATTAATGCTCGTGTTATGTTCCCACGCCCCGCCGATTCAACGAAGTAACAGACGACCGGGTTTTCGCGGTAATAATAATAATCCAAGTGCATAAACCATTTCATCAGAAACTTATAAGTGTTGAATCAGAATTTACCGTATTTATTTAATTCGTGTTAAATGTTATAGATATTGATTTCATTTTATCCACATTTTGCCTATCCATCAAGCAAGTAGTACATACTTTTAGTTTTAAGCTTAGCCATGTAATTTCATTTTTAATTAATTAAATTAATATTAAGTAATTTTGTTTTTTGGACCCTCCGTTGCTGTTGACTGACAAGCTCCAAGCTTATTGTTGGTGGTCTTGACTAATTAAAACACTTTTCGATATAAAAATGGACTGTATTATCGCTGATTGTAAAGATAACTGAGTGTGTCTGTGCACGACGAGAGGCGGCGAGCGAGTCCCGATGGCGGGGCACGGCGCAGCGCGGGAGTGGTGGTCGCGGAACCGGTTCGACCGCTCATTGCTGGCGCGCCTCGATGTGACGTAGGAACAGTTGCCGTCGTACATAATTCTCGGAGCTTTTGTTTGTATTGACCATACAGGCATGTTTTCCGGTCTGAGTGTGTTTGCCCTTGTCATTGTGAATGTTTCCGGACACTAGACACAGAATATAACTATCCTAATGGGGGCCGTTGAGTTTGTAGTGTTGTTTTATTTATTAATTATGGTTGCCTGAATATTATACTTAACTTGAAAACTAAAAACCATAAAGATAAATATTTTCTATAGAATATTTTCTTCAGAAATTGATTATGATGATTATTTTCTTCATAGTTGTGATATTTCTGTCTACTGGAGAAATTATATTTTCAATTCATTATGTCATTAAAACTTTTGATCCTTAATCCGTTTGTGTGTGATTAAGTAAAAAATATCCAAACATCTCGTAAGATAAAATGTACTTAAAATAAATAAATAAATAAATAAACGCTGCACACTCAACGGCCCCCATTAGGATAGTAATATCCTGTGTCGGGGTCCGGAAACATTCACAATGACAAGGACAAATACACCCAGACCGGAAAATATGCTTGCATGGTCAATACAAACATATTATGCTCCGAGCGGGAATCGAACCCGCGACCTGTGGCGTTTAAGGCAGGTTCGCTACCGCTGCGCCACATCGTCGTCAAAGAAATTAATGATGATATATTAATTTTAAATCTATAGAAATAAGGGTTTTCAACTTACGTTTGTCGTTATCGGAAGACGGAAAGTTATCAAATTGCTTTTTATGTAATTTTTTTATCTGACATGGGAACTTTTCTCAATAACAGAGGAAACGTGTTTTGACTAGACACCCAAAAATTAATAGCTTATCAATAATTTTTCTATTTTCTTAAATATTAAAAAAGCAATATAAATCAAATCAGAAAAGTGACTTTGGAGATTATGCCATAAAAAAGATACTGGAAATCGAGAAATAATAAAATTTAGGTAATCTGATTTTACGACTGCCATAAAATCTTTTTATCAGTATCGCTAAGAAAAAGGTCCAGTGGACTTGACAGGAATACGATGGAATTTTTTTATTTTCCACCCGGTTCACATGACTTCACTAATTGCTTCTAAATTGAAACTATTACATTTTGCTATTTAAAACACAACAATATGTAGTATAGTTCTCTCAATTTCAAATGATCGAAAATGGCCGCTTCTGCGCGGTACAATCATGGACAAAAATGTTAGACAAAAATATTGATTTTGTCTTATTTTTAATATTGTCACTTATTGGTATGGCACCTTATCTTGAAATAAAATTAAATGTTCACGCACTTGACAAAAAAAAAAATATTTTTATTTCATTTTTAATAATTTATTTTTAAAGAACTAAAACAACCGTGAGCGAGTGTACCAAACGGGTCTCAGCGTCGTGGTTTCTGTTTTTTTTTTAAGTTATAAGTTGGCACACAAACATACGCCCCACTTGATGGTAAGTGGTGGCCGTAGCCTATGAGCGCTTGCAGCACCATAAGTAGGTGCCACTCACGCGTTGCCAACCTCGAGATATTGGTTCTTAAATCTCCTCTGCCCAGCAATTTCACTAGGGTACAGTGCCCTTCAAACCGGAACACAGTAATGCAGGCAGAATATTTGACACTGCGGTGGTACCTACCTAGCCGGCCTCTTGCAACAAAAGACCTACCACCAGTGTGACTGATTTTTTTTTTTTTTTTTTAGAAGTTGGCAAACAAGCATACGGCCCACCTGATGGTAAGTGGCTGCCGCAGCCTATGAGCGCTTGCAGCACCATTAGTAGGTGCCACTCGCGCGTTGCCAACCTCGAGATATAAGTTCTTAAATCTCGTTCGCCCAGTAATTTCACTAGCGTACAATGCCCTTCAAACTGGAACACAGTAGTGCCTAAGCACTACTATTTGGCGGTAGAATATAGGACACTGCGGTGGTACCTACCTAGCCGGCCTCTTGCAACAAAAGACCTACCACCAGTGTGACTGATTGCACTGGTGGAATAATCTCTGCTGTGACAGAGATTATGCCATCAGTGGGCGATGGGGTCGTCACATCCTGACGCCGGGCTTTTGTCGGATTAAGTAAGTGTAACACTTTTACAATTATGTCCAGCTGCTTCTTCTTTCTTCCTTGTTACCTCTATGCATACATACTGCAATGTTCTTCGATAAAGAAGTTTTTTTTTTAAAGAATCTGCAACTCTCATGTCAATTTCCTGTGTTGCAACTTGTAAGCGTCTGACTGATAGATTATTTACCGCAAAGGTGATAAAAAACTTAACAGTATTTTCGTATTTATCTCTTTTTTCATGACGGTTGGCAAACAAGTGTACGGTCCACCTGATGGTAAGCAGTCACCGCAACCTTTGACGCTTACAATACTTGAAGTATCACATGCGCCTTGGCTATCCAAGGTATAGAAGGGAACGGATGCAAAGTGAAAAAGAAAGGCTACAGACGTGATGGGAGATTGGGCCTCCGGCGCTCTCACTCATCGCATGAAACGCAACAGTACCTACTGATACTGTTACTCTACGCTGATATTCTGTGAGAAGGTGTAATTGTGTTGGGAAAGTTTGGATCTACTACTACTAAAATTATCTGACAAGAAATTGAAAAACTGAATTCCGGAACAGGGAGTTCATTACCCGTGATTATTGCCTGCATACGTAATTTTTGTGCAACCTTCCTGTTAGCATCAGTGCTGTAGCTAAGGTAAATAAGAGCATGATATGCCCTTCAAAAAGGCGGCTCACATTGTCGATTGAAGGTTTTTAAATTGAAAATGAACTCAAAAAGCCTTGCTTTTCTTTATCCATACTTGCATTTCCTTAAAGCCAAGTCTGGATTATTACGATACGATTTACATATTATATAATTTAAAAAAAATTATTTCCTAATATTAGTATACAAATAATTGGTTTAAAGCGCCATCTATTTGTAGCATATGGAATTTTTAATCTATAGTGATATTTAAGTTACAGTAGTATAGTAATTACGGTACCTTTTACTAGATGTCGCTGTATATAGGTATTTTGCAGGTTTGGATGAAAGTATTATTTAGATCAAAATATATAAATTGCTGGATTTATCCAACAGACCTTTGGGTCTCCTCTCCTGCTATGGATAAGTATTAGCAGCTTAATCCACAATGCTACACGACTATGGAATAGTAGACATCCATTTCTTTTATTTCTTTCAAGACATTATTTAGTTTTCCTCACAATGTTTTCTGTCACCGGTAAGCACTAGATAAATTCTAAGCACAAATTATTCACATGAAAACCTGAGTGCTTGCATAGATTTAATTAATAGATTAAGCTCACGATCTTCGTTCAAAGCCTACATTTTCTATACGGCCATGTTGTAGACCATGGTAGGGTTTCTCGTTGTTTTAGTATTCATAAATTTAAATAGTAATACTATAGTCTAGCAATATTAAGGAAATTTAAGAGTTAATTTTAAAATTATACAGTCTTGTCGGTTTTTATCTTATGATTCCATGTTCTCGATCGTTGGCCGTGTCGAAAAGTTACCTATGTTGCTCCAGTAAGAAAGAGTTACCTAAGTTATACCAGTAAAAAGATAACAAGCATACTTAAGTCTATTTGAATAAAAATTTTATGTTTAATTTTTTTTTTTCAGAATTCGTATTGCTGTTGGCCTTACTTGCCTTGACAGCGTCACTGGGTGGGCGGCCGAGTACAGAGACTCAGCCGTAATAAAGGGGCAGCTCTCACGAGGGCTCAAATTTGATTCCTTGCTTAGGGTGCCTCCTGCGAATCTGAACCACGGCTAAGGACGTTATCGGAGTGTATAAATTAAAAGTTCTTAATATAGTGAGAAAATTAAAATAATTTACTTATATTATATTTCTTTTTAATTAATGGCACTAAAAAGTATGGCTTCATAACAAGTTATTCATGAGCGAAAACGTCTAACAGAAATTTTCTATATTCTTCCGTTTTCACCGAATAAGCTATCCTTACATTTGCGTCCTTTTTGTCAACAAAAGTATTTGTTACAATACCTCTTCTATCACCTGGAAATAAAGATTAAAATAAAATTACGATTCTATGTACATTTTATACATTATTTTCTTAAACAAATTGTTTTGCTGAATAAGTTTCCTATTAGCCTTTCAGGCATGGAAAAAAAAGTAATCCAAGGAACCCAGATTCCTCGTAGCGGCTAACTCACTGAAATAGTTATGTTGATTACTTTTCATTGTTTACTATAAGTACTGTTTCCCAATATCCCACCCCCTCTATCTTCCCTTCTATCATTCGTTCATAGGTTGCAGGGACTGCTGACCATCAGGCGGACATTGCTTCTTTGCCAATCTTTATACAAAGACTTAGGTGCTATATACTATGGACCGGTCCATTCATACAGACAAAATTTCACAGACACGTTGGTGCCTTTCCGTAAATACAACACCAATGCACGGTAACATCATCAATGGTTCCACAAAACGTTTAGTAAGAATTCTATTGTAATGCAAATCAATTCAGGTAGTTAAACGATTTAGATAATTAATATACGGTATTGAATCACAATAAGAGTTCATGGTAGACCCCAAGCAGTTTACTTGCCATGTTTGACGGTATAGAAAAAGATTTCCATAATATTATCTCATTTAGATTAATTTAAATAATTCTTACCACATAATATTATGTCATTTTTTGAATACTTATACTCTTCGACCAATTCAGGTTTAATCGCAAGCGCTACTGTAGCTGGATCGAGCGCTTGCCACCGTTCTTCTCTTTTTAACGAAACTTGCTCGTATAAATTCTGTGATTTTATTATATCAGTATTTATTGCTCCTAATACTTCTTCTCTCCATGCCTGTGAATATAGTAATTGTCTCAAAAAAAAATGCTACACACTCAAACGCCATTAGGATAGTTATATCCTGTGTAGGGTCCGGAAACATACATAATGACAAGGACAAACACACCCAGATCGGAAAACATGTCTGTATAGTCAATACAAACATCGACTCTGAGCGTTATTTATGTAATAATCGTTAACCCTTGATAGATAATTAAGCGCTCTTATCCAATGAGTTACTGGTTCGCCCTTAGGGTTTTGGAGGCCAGATGGCAATAGCTCTGTGTAAAAACTAGTAACCTGTCAAAATACTAATGCTAATAAGTAAATTATATAATGCTCGTTTAAGTATAATAGTTAAATACAAACCCTCGAAAAGTTCAAATAGCGCATTGCTTGTGAGAAGGGGAAAATAGTCACTTTATCGGGTGTCGCGTGTTGTGCAATAATGTGATAAGCTTCAACGTCCGTCCAAGCATTGAATTCTGGATCAGGTGTATCATCACCTGAAAAAGATTATTAGAGTAATAATAACATTACATATACCTTTTAAAATTAATGGATCCTTGTTATTGGAACGAAGTTCCTTATCGTGCGTTGCGAAAGGGGGACAGACGGAAAAAATTAAGACCAAAAGTTGTAGCGACACTTTTGGCATATATTGTTGTGCTGGAGAAATAACAGCCTGTCATAATTTTTTACTATACTAACATAATCATTAGTCTGCCCGCGATTTCGTCCACTGTGCCAAAAAAGTGTAGATATATTTTCATTTTGTTCTTACAACAATCTCTTGCTGTTTCTATTTATTTTACAACATCCTTCAACCTTTACACAGTGGCGGATTTACCAGCAGGCTGAGTAGGCTGGAGCCCAGGGCGGTAGATTTTTGGAGCGGCAAATTTGGGGGCCGATTTTTTTTACTACCCCATAGAAATCAAAAAGATTTCTGCTTGACGGTTTTCTTATGTTCCGGATAAAAATCTGCAACAAATTTGCCGATGACTATCCCCTATCACTTGTCATTGTACATTTCGAGTAGCAATCGTCCATTTTCTAGAGTAAAACAGCTAATTCGCTGCCCCCCCCAACCAAAATCATCGGCTCCTGCGCCCACACTTTGTATGAGTGAGAAGAGCGAAATTGTAGAAAATTTATTTCACTCTTCCCACTGTCAACCACAAGTAAGGGTGGTAAAAATCTTACAGCCTATACCTTGAAAATTTGTAAATCCGCCACTGCCTTTACATTAAATATATTGTGATAGTTTTAAGTCTACCGGGTAAAGTCGGTCCATTAAATATTTTGGCTATTTTATAAATAAATAACGATAAATCTTAGCATATTACCATGTATATGCCCTCCTCCAATATATAATTGCGACAATCGTTGTATGAAGTTAGGGTCCATCTTGATGGCCATGGCGACATTTGTGACTGGACCGATAGATATTACTGTTAGTTTCCCTGAAATCAATGTTAATTATAATAATAATAATGATTATTATTTTATTATACACCACATAAGCAAAAAAATATAAGAAAGAATGTCTTAATGCACAACACAGCGGTCATATCACAGATTAGCGATCTCCAGACTGTATCATGTGAGCTATGAAACGATTTTTTTAATGAAATACGGAAAGTGGTGTTTATTTCATAACATAACACTATTGTTGATACTTGAGACCCAGATTTGCCGATGCTGGTTTTTAATAACAAGTTTTAGCTTAACCACTTTTTAAAATGTATTATTTAATTTAGTATTGCTTATAATTCTTTCTGTTATAAGTCAGTCACTTTACAGTTTGATTTCTATGCTTTGGATGTAGTAAGTAATGAATGATTTAAAAAAATGTTTGGACTTCGAGTAAATTAATTATCAAATTTCGGGATTTTGACAGAAATAACAGTAGTTTGATTGTAATTTGAGCAGATCTGATGGAGATGAATAAAATAGTGTATACCTTCATGAGTCTTAGACAGTTCGATAAGAGCTGAAACTGCACTCTGTTCTTTAGCTGATATGATATCAGTTACAACTTCTCCACTGTCACCCATGCCATCTTTTCCGTAGTAATCAGATGCAGGAGGAGTCGTTACTATTGATGCAGCACAACCTCTGTATATAGGAACCTAGAAATTTAATTGGATTAACGCAACTGGTGGTAGACCCCTTACTGGTGGTTAAGTCTTTTATTGCAAAAGATCGACTAGGTAGGTACATCTGCAGTTTCAGATATTATCGCAAAGCAGTTTTGTATTTTGCATTACTGTTTCGGTTGAAAGACACTGTAGCTAGTGAAATTACAGGGCAAAGGAGATTTAAGAACTAATATCTCGAGAGGCAACGCGTGAGTGACACCTAAACATGGATGGTATTGCAAGTTCACATCTCAGCATTTTATCGTATGGCTCCACTTTGTTCGATTTGACGTGTTGCTTTAAAAAACTTCACAGGCTTTCGTATCTCTATATAAGGCAATAATATCTATCCATCTTATATTTGGTCTTCCTTTCTTTCGAAACAACGTGAACAATAGATGCTTATCTTTATTGTGGTCATAGTAATTTATTACGTAGACTTGCAGAGTTCATTCTACTGCATTATAAGCTTGCCTATCCATTAAGTGGTCTTTCAAGTCAATTAGTGGCATCCTTGAAATCGTCTTGTCTCGGATCTCTCAATAAGAGCAGAATAGGATGTAATTTTCTACACTAAATGATGCTCAATTGTTGTTATCATTCCAATTATTATTTTAGATTATTCAAATAAATATATCGCACCTTGTAGAACGAAAACGCCTGTATACACAATAAATCGATAATTTAGTTATCAGCGTAAAATGGCTAAAAAGAAATTCTCAATGTCAAATAATAGTCCAAACATAGCCATATTTCAGCGTAAATAACCAAGAAAATAATATAATATACGAAAGATTGCGCAGGTGACAATATTTTAAAACTTATTTTTTTGATAAAAGTTGCTTTTTTGAGTTGCGTCGTTTTCATCCTAAAGGCATATAATTATGTACCATTTTAATACTCACATCTTGCCTTTTAGCAACATTTAAAATGCGTTGATTGTTTTTACACACGTTGTCTTCGTTTGTATTACCACTAACAGTTGTCAAGCCAATAAGGGTGGGTCTGAAAATCAGCAAATATTACCTTTACTTATAAATATAGGCTTAGGTTATAAGTTAAGCACCAAACATGACGGTGAAAATTGTGGGATACAAAGAGATAAAGACGACGGAGTGGGTGAAGTTTGGGCTTCGAGTGCTCTCAATAATTGAACGTTAATAGTACAAATTACTACTTTACATGAATATTCTTCGAGAAGATAGTAGTTTCTTGTTTTGATCGTTCTTAGTTATTAATAACAAACCTATAACTTAAGCCAACAAACGCAGACTCGATTTCCGCCTGCGGATGTTGTTGTTGTGAGTTCCCCGGAATTCGACGGTACGAGAAAACGATCTGTTAGTTCCTTGTTGTAACATAAAGCTTGTTACTAATTGTTTATTTTGGTAAAGATTAGCTTTAATCCAGTACGCCATTCGAATTACATGGATATATTAAGAATTATATTCAAAATGAAATCTGTGTATTTCAATAGGATAGATATATGATAAAAAAGAGACAGGGACAGAGAGAGAGAGAGAGAGAGAGGGAGTTGCACACCCGGCTGAACACTCACTTGCTCATTTGCTTACAGTAGGCTAGCGATACAGACTCACACGCACACGCAGCATACGGAATTTCGTTATGTTACGATTTCTGCTAAATCGCACTACTCATAAGCCGCATTAAGGAACGTCGTTCCAAATAAATATTCAAAGATAAAGGGCGTAAAATATGCAATTTTTTCTACGGCAGATTTTTTCTATATAAATATATATATATGACAGACGCCGTTCGGCTACCTTATATCTATATGGCCAGCTAGTCTGTTACAAGATTTTGATATTCACTCACCCTTTAAAGTACTTTTCATATAACAGGGCCAAAAATATAGCCATAGCGTCATCGCCACCTGCGTCATTGTCTATTACAATAGTCTGAGATGACTCCCTGTAAACAAAAAAAAAAGAAAATCAATGACTCCACCAAATCACCATCATCTAAATCTTGGGTTTAGAAATAATAACGTTTATTTGTCATTTAGTTGTGAATCGCTGGTGTTTATCGCTTCTATTAATTTACAACAAATCAAATTTATCTATACAACTAAGTAAAATTGAAGTGTCTGTTTGTAATTCTAAATTAACAGCTTTTCTATAAATTCTTTAAATAATATTACATAAAAAAGAATTATTAAAATTTATGTATGACCGTCTGCTTGTTCCGGCTTATTTCTGAAACGGCTGGATCGATTCTTCATTGGCAGATAGATGGTGTTATAAGAGTAACATTTATTTTTAAAAAAATTAAGGTTCCGTGTAGTAAAGAGAAATCGGTAGACCACGTTAGCACAGCTATTTTTAAAATCAAGAATAAAATAAATACGAATTTACATCAACGAAATATATAAAATGTTTATTAAAATAAATGTTGTGAGCGCCATGCAGCAATAACATAGACAGCTTATATAGGATCTTGTTATAACAACATACATAAATGGACAATATATTTCATACTTATATAAAATCATTCATACATTGGCAATCATACAAATATATCTAATATTTTCTATACATTAGAGTATTATTGCACTTAGAATCGTAAGTACAATAATTGTATAAACCGACATACGATAAGGCCAATGATTGACTTGTGATAACGATAATAGGCAGTGTTAGATCTTAATATCTAATCACTACATAGTATAAAACAAAGTCGCTTTCTCTGTCCCTTTGTATGCTTAAATCTTTAAAACTACGCAACGGATTTTGATGCGGTTTTTAATAGATAGAGTGATTGAAGAGGAAGGTTTATATGTATAATAACATCCATTGAATAGTGGAGAAAAAAAAACATTTTTTCAGTGAATGACATAGGCTATATATTTTATACCCGTACGAAGCCGGAGTTTTAAACAGGCCGCTAGTCAATTATAAATATTATAACCATTATTACCATTAAGCATAACATATTGAAACTAGTCGGTACCTAAACCGATTGAACGTGAGTTTTAGTCGTTTTATTTTACATTAAATATTATAACCAGATATAACAATTACATAATGGCAATTAATTTAATAAATAAATAAACGCTGCACACGCTCATAGGCTACGGTAACTTCTTACCATCAGGTTGGACATATGCTTGCTTGCCAACTTAATAAAATTAAAAAGGGGATTTCTACAAATACATTTTTTCTTTTTCTTTTCGTTTCCAATTAATTTAATTAATCATTTAATTATTTGACGACGTTGTGGCGCAGCGGTAACGAACCTGCCTTAAACGCCACAGGTCGCGGGTTCGATTCCCGCTCGGAGCATAATATGTTTGTATTGACCATGCAAGCATATTTTCCGGTCTGGGTGTATTTGTCCTTGTCATTGTGTATGTTTCCGGACTCCCGACACAGGATATCACTATCCTAATGGGTGCCGTTGAGTGTGTAGCGTTTATTTATTTATTTAATTATTACTTGGATCTAGAATTTTGGGAACTCTGTAATTGTTCCAATAAACACTGGCGCAAAAAAATCTCTAATACTCTAAAAGTGTTTAACAAGAATATCGAAAAAAATCATTTTACAGTTTAAAAATAATGGTTGAATATAAAAACGGGAATATTCATAGCAAAGAGGCCAACAAACTGTGTATGGTACAATGAACTTTAAACTAAACCTTAAAAGTGTTGTGTTGATTCTTCATATTTTTTAACGATAAACAATGAATATAATAATAGTTTATTACAAATGTTTGCAGGGTTCATTCATGTTTTAAAATAGAAATAATCAAAGAATCATTTGAGATATTTTAAAACAAAAGTAGAGTTGTAAGAAAAACACGCTCTGAAATTTAATTCGCATTCAATACGATAAGCTCACTCATTAATATGACTTTTTGTCAACGAGGTCAATAACCCAAATACGTATAGTAATAAAATTAAAACTTACTTTATATAACTGCAAATAAATAATGTTAACACGAAAAGGTACTTATACATTTTGTTATCGTAATCACAAATTCTATATAAACTTCCACTCTGTCCTACATGAGATAATATACTGACACACATTCGATACTGAGGACAGATCGACGTCTTTATGTGACGCGTATAACAGCTAAAACATTGCTTAATATTGGAAACTAGATGTGCCCGCGACTCCGCTCACCTTAATATAGTTTTTTGATCTTCTTCTTATCGAGTGGTTAGTGGCCAACCTAGTGTCAGAGTTGTTCAGGTCGCCCGTAGGCCTGTGACTTGACTTATCAACTGTTGTCAAATTGTCAACAGCCGGGACCGACTTTTTACGTGCCCTCCGAGGCACGGAGACGCTCAGTTGGAATACCACTATGCGATCACCCATCTAGTGACTGACCGCGCCTTAAGTTGCTTAACCCACCGATCGTTTACCGATCAGTGGGTGCACTCGGCTATGCGTGTCTCAAGTTTTTTGATAATACTATAGGAACATTAGTAGTAGAGCTATGCTTCTCCCAGCACAAATAGACGGGCTCGACCGGGACAGTATCCTCTCACAGAAAATCGGCGTAAAGTAACAGAGTACTGTTGCTTTTCGTTCGATGAGTGAGAGCGCCAGAGGCCCAATCTCCCACCCCCTCTGCTCCCTTCCTTTTATCCTTATCCGTTCCCTCCTGTCTCTTAGGTTGGCAATGAACATGTTATACTACTAGTACCGCAAACGTTGTATAAATAAATAAATAAACGCTACATACTCAACGGCCCCCATTAGGACAGTGACATCCTGTGTCGGGGTCCGAAAACACATACGAGAACAAGGACATACACACCCAGACCGGAAAATATGCTTGCATGGTCAATACAAACATATATGCTCCGAGCGGGAATCGAACCTGCGACCTGTGGTGTTTAAGACAGGTTTGCTACCGCTGCGCCACAACGTCGTCAAATGTATGCCACAGTTATCGTCATAAATAAAAAAGGAACCTAACGTTTTTGAGGACCAGAAAAGTACTCAATATATCCAGGTAATGATCTATCTGTTTGCCTCCTTTGGTTTAAATCTGTTTTCCATTACTTAGGAACTCTTCTTTTATTCTAAAAATGGTAAAAATTTATTCAGTCACTTATTTTTAATGAAATGTCAGACACTTGAAGCTTCAATTATATTATATATATATGACATCGGATATTTATTGATTCTTAATATTTATAACTAACATAGTCGCTACGATAAGCTTGTGTTGTATAATGTTATAAATTTATTGCGATAAAGTTTGAGCAAACATGATAAAAGGCGAGCCGGTGTCAAGGCCTTATGGTTTTGTACCACAACAAATTATAATAAGTTATAATATCTATGTGTGCGAATTGTGTTTTGTGTAAAGTTTATGTCTCGTATCTAATCTAACTTAGATTTATTTTTTACTAGCATCTTGCTCGGATACAAAGTAGCCTGTGTTATTTCAAACGACAAGCTTAACCTAAACCCTCATATATTGAAGCCTCAATAGCTCAACGGTATAAGGGCCGACTTCGCTCCGTTAACGCGAGGGTTCGATCCTGACCCCCTTGGACTATTGTCGTACCCACTCCTAGCGAGCTTATTTGGAGAGACAATAGAAATATTAGTAATGCCTTGAAAAAGCATTGCTATTATTCTTTATTTAAAAAAATATTGTATTCCAATAACTTTTCATTTTGACATGTTTGAGGGCCACCGCGGCTTCCACAAAAAGAGGCCCCCACAATAGAAACTTCGGAAAAAAATCATTCAAATTCCGACTAGTAAGATATACGAGTCAGCATATTTACCATAGTGCCTTTAAAAAAGCAATGCTAATATTCTTTTAAAAAAAAAACCTAATCGTAATAAGCTAATCGTTCATGCGTGAATGACTAACAAACATTCAAACATAATTCCAAGTGGAGTACTTTTTTTAATAATCCCACGGGAACCTAACGTTTTTATCTTAAAAGTCCTGTCTTAATCCATGTAGCAATCTATATCTGTGCAAAATTTCATCCAAAACTGTTCAGCCGTTTATCGTGTTTGAGTAACAACCATACATTGAGGACACCACACCTTGGGAATGAGACAGTCACTCCAGGTTTTTCAGTCATCATAATATGTAAATTACTTGGACATTTAAAAAATAATAATATATTAAAAAATATATAAACCCCGAGTTTGTTTCGCCAGTTCTTCTCGGGTAGAGGTTTAATTTTGGAGCCGGTAGTAGAATCTTGACTTTCAACAAATAAGTTATATGCTTTTACGTTGAATAAAAATATTTGATTTGATTTGATACAAACATTCACATTTATTAAGTAACAATTAGCTAGCTAGTATGGTTCTAAAGACACAACCATGACATACATATACAATATACATATACTATAATGATAGGCGGAGAGACGGATGGCTAGACATACCGGCAGACGGCTAACGATGTCCCTTATGTACCCTTTATTATTATATTATTCAATACCGGACTTATTACTCGATTGTGTTTTGTATCTTTAAGTAGTACTGTATATTAAATTACAGAACCGTCTCCCCTATCGACTTACTACGTTTTCCCGATCCATTGCTACAAGCTCATCTGGAGATCAAACCTTGCCTGGATCCTATACCCCTTGTAAAGGTTGGAAAATATACCCGGAATCCAAAAGATATCCCATCTGCTAGTACCTACAAGTTTAGGTTCGCTCTTAAGGCTGTGAAGGTTAACGGCATCACTCTGTGCAAAAACTAATAAGCAGACCATAGGCAAAATTTTCTTCATCCTAGCAATATTCCCGGTATTTTATGTACCCAGGGTCTGCTTATTACTTTTATCCGGATTTGACAGGTTACTAGTTTTTACACGGAGCGATTGCCATCTGACCTCCGCAAACCTAAGGGCGAACCAGTAACTCATTGGATAAGAGCAATTTACTAAACAAGAGTTAACGATTATTATCAGATATTATGTGATAACAACCGGGACTAATAGCTTAACGTGCTCTCCGAGGCACGGTGGGGAGACCCACACGGACAAACGCCCAGGCCGAGACAGAAATTTTAACAAACATCTGCCCGAGCGGGAGTCGAACGCACAACCATCGAGACTAAAGGCGGACTCGCTACCCACAATGCCACAACGGTGTCAGACCCTAGGCAAAATACCAGGATTAATCCTAGGAAGAAATAATAGTAAGCAACTCTGATTATGGGATCGATGACATTTGAAATAGTGACAATTTAGTGATTATACTATGCCTTATTTATCACAAGTCTTTATCGCAAGCACGTGCGTTAACAAATACGTTTTATATCATTATTGCTTATTCACTGATAAAACCTTAACGACTGTGTTACGTTTTGTGTATTTATTTAATTTAAACGCACTATCTAAGACCTTTGAGTACTTCTAATAATATTTTGTGAATTGTACAACATTGTGAAGGTATCATATCCGTAATAAGTCTTTTCGATGTTAGGAAATTTATAGGCTACAACTGTACATGACATTTTACAAGATCGAAATATTTTCATTTTTCTTTATTAAACAAAACTTAATGTCATGTCGATTTAATTACAAGCTACTAAATAATGTAAAGCTATTATTAAAAATTGATAACGCAAAATACACTAAACAAAGCACCGAATAATTCCCTAAACAACAAAGAAAATATAAAATCAATCCGCCAGCTATTTCTATAAACAAAAGAAGATAACATTTCTATACCTTTTCTATAATAAATATTAACACTCACTTGTCACACTGCATTGTGTCCAATTTATTTGAAAATCCTTTGAATTAAACACAGTTTTTGTTAGAAGGAATACGTTCACGCGCACAGAACGATTGGACTGAATGTCAAGTCATGTTGTTAGTGCTATAAATAGAATCAAATAATACATCTAATATAAAAATTCTCGTGTCGCGTTTGTTACCAAACTCCTCCAAAACGGCTCGATCGATTTTTATGAAATTTTGTGTGCATATCGGGTAGGTCAGAGAATCGGTCAATATCAATTATTCATACCAATGTTAAGCGTCCCCCCCAAATTTTTAATTTTTATTTTTTGGACAATATTTATATTTTTTATGATGTAGCAATAAAAAATCTGCTACCGAGACCAATTTTTTTGGGGTAGGACAACGTCTGTCGGGCCCGAGAGTATATTGTATGTTTCGGTTATAAAAGAACCGTCTCTCTATGACAAGTCAATAAACAACATTCTAGTATTGTGTCAAAAAATAAAAGAAAATATTTATTATAGAACGCACGGACTTGCCCAATTTTTTTATCCTAACTAATAATGCCACTGTGAGTTTGTTTATATGTTTTGCATTATTATAGTTTCAAATACGAAGATAAAACGCTCTCGCTTCGTTTACAATAATTATAATTAGTACCTACTAATGTAGACTACATTAATGATATATGAGTAATGAGACTACATTATCTATTATCAAGCCACAAATTAAACATTACTTATCTTTATTACATTATTTAAATTTTAAAAGTAAATTAAAATGATATTTTTTCATTTCAATGTGAACATTACAATTTATGGATAGTTTTTGTATTATACTAGCGGTCCGCCCCGACTTCGACTTGGTATGTAGTAAATTTTAGTCAGTTGATACACAAGGACAAGGACAAACACACCCAGACCAGAACAAGTGCCTGGATGGTCAATACAAACATTTGCTTCGAGCGGGAACCGAGCCCGTGACCGTTGAGGCTAAAGACAGGTTCGCCAACACGCCACAACGGTAATCGTTTTAGGTACCTTCATTTGTATTTTTTATAATAAAATAAAATTACTATACTTTTTGTAGATTTTTATTTGTTTCTATCAACTATTCGTCGTTTTTATTCAATTTAAAAGACAAAGAAATTTGTTTCTTAGTACATTATAGTATACTTCCGCACCGTCTCCCTACAGAAGCTCCGCGTGAATATTCCAAATATTTAATACATCATTATTACTTTTCTGATGAGAATATGTCCTTTAACATTTGTTTGTATGACTCTTTCCTAACACTGTATATTATACGGGCATTAGCTTCATTCTTAACTGTAAAGTTGTTTAAATTTATACCTCTTTTATCACCTGAAAAAAATACATTAAATTCTTTTTTACAGTAGCACTTTAGAAGACCTGGGCTAATGCCAGTCAGGTATAAATATTATTATAACTTATTTTCTTATTCTTATCGAGTGGTTAGTGGCTAACCTAGTGTCAGGGTTGTTCAGGTCACCCGTATTGGACTCTGTCTTGACCTTTTTACTATTACTAAATAAATAGCAGCCTGAACCAACTTTTTACGTTCCCTCCGAATCACAGAGACGCATAATAGACATACCACTACTTACTCATCTTTTTATGGACCGCGCCTTAAGTTGTCTACCCCACCGATCGTATACCGATCAGTGAGGACACTCGGCTATGAGCGTCTTATTATAACTTAAAAAGTATAATACAAATTATGCCTGTTGTGCCCACTAAATGCCTGTAATGGTGGTAGGCCTCATTGTGAGA
The DNA here is from genome assembly GCA_023373885.1 of Hestina assimilis. Taxonomy (NCBI): domain Eukaryota; kingdom Metazoa; phylum Arthropoda; class Insecta; order Lepidoptera; family Nymphalidae; genus Hestina; species Hestina assimilis. The sequence goes on along the minus strand of CM041741.1, from coordinate 4,328,795 downwards.
TATTCTACCGCAAAGCAAAATACTGTGTTTTGGTTTGAAGGACACTATGGCTAGTGAAATTAATGGGCAAAGGATTGAAGAAACAATATCTGGAGGTTGGCAACGCATGAGTGACACTTACAAATGTATGGTACCAGCACTTATAGGATACAATAACCGCTTACCATCATGTGGGTCGTATGCCTGCATACCAACTTAGTCACATACAAAATATATCTTACCACATAAAGTAATACTATTATTAGAATATCGAGATTCTTCAACGACCAAAGATTCGTTCAATACAATCGACATCGCTGATGGGTCTAACAGACACCAGTAAGGTAGTTTTTTTATTGATTGTTCTTCATACTGATTTTGAATTTTTATTAATTTTGTATCAATTGCTCCCAAAACGTTTTGTCTCCATTCCTGAAATTAATTTACATTAAGTACATTATTTTTATTTTGCGTAGAAGTGCTGATGAAATCAACTGGAATGGGTCGACTTGACCTGGTAAGTACTACCCTCACACAGAATATTGACATGAAGTAGAATCTTCTTTCGATAAAACACCTGAGGCCAAAACTCCCACTGACGGATCCCACTCCCTCTATCCAGTCTTTTTCTATCTCTTCTCTATAATAGGCATCACGCGTATAATACTGAGCGTGTTGCAAGCGTCTATTATAGGCTACGGTGACCTGTGACCGGTTACCCAGCATGCTGGTTTGCCATTTTGTATCTTAAAAAAGTTATACAGATTGGTCATAAAAAATTGACACCGTTGTGGCGTTGTGGGTAGCGAGTCTGCCTTTGGTCTCGACGGTTGCGGGTTCGATTCCCGCTCGGGCAGATGTTTGTTAAAATTTCTGTCTCGGTCTGGGCGTTTGTCCGTGTGGGTCGCCCACCGTGCCTCGGAGAGCACGTTAAGCTGTCGGTCCCGGTTATTATCAATAACATCTGATAATAATCGTTAACTCTTGATAAGTAAATTGCTCTTATCCAATGAGTTACTGGTTCGCCCTTAGGGTTGCGGAGGTCAGATGGCAATCGCTCCGTGTAAAAACTAGTAACCTGTCAAATCCGGATAAGAGTAATAAGCAGACCCTGGGTACATAAAATACCGGGAATAATGCTAGGATGAAGAAGAGATTGGTCATAAAAATGAAAAAAATGTATTCTGAGTTTCTTAAACCTTGCTTATTTTTGGTATAACTGAATCTGTGAGAATGGGATGAGAGTTAATTTGTTCGGACTCCCAATCCCCGCTACTACTCGATAAGATTCAACGTCCATAGCTGCATTGAATTCTGGTTTTTTTAAATCTGTACCTGAAAAAAATAGACAAGTAATATTATGCCTATTAATATTCTGAATTTTACAAACAGTATTTGGAATACTGACCTAAGCTAAACAGTGAACTTAGAAAGTCTTTTAGATATAGAAAAGGCTTTTTACTGACCGAGCGAGCGCGAAAAGTCTGTGCTTCAGCTTGATCAAAAAATGCTTTCGTATTCCCGGATGTTCGACAGTTCTCCTCTTATTTCTCGTATTACTCAACCGATTTTCGTGATTTTTTTAAAGCAAGTTCGATAATTTTATAGATTTTTATTTCGATTCAATTTAAAAAAAAAAACAGTCAAAATAACTGGGGATTTGGGGTCACAAGTTCTGCAGCCCACAGAGCCACTGGTATACTATACGCACAGCATTCATCCACATTTTTCACACGCAGAATCTACAATCACTAGCATGATCTGCTTAAACTGAACTCGTGAAATTTATCACTAAAATACATAGATAAAAATACAGTTGGCTCAAGAATAAATATGTATTTTATATTTTTGAAAAGAAGCTTACCATAAATATGCCCAGCAGCGACATAAAGTTGTGATAATCGGGTTATAAAACTTGGATCCAATCTGATGGCCAAAGCGATATTGGTGAGAGCTCCCAAAGCAATTACAATAAGGTTACCTGTAGAAATTACCCATTTTATTAGAAGCTAATATTTATATACTGACTTCTTAAAGGATAAAGTTGTCAATTCCCCTTATTTTGTATGTATGTTACGCAATGAATAATTTTGTGATATGATCCTTTATCATGGGAGATCTGGAACATAATTCATCAAATCAAAACAAGGGCTGATTCCGTGATCCTTGCATTCTCATTGTCTTGTGTACGCCTCAAAGTTTAATAGAGAACCTGGATCGTGGAGAAAATATTGTCAGGTTCTGTGAATATCAAAGGCTTCGGTGGGCAGGTTACCTGCATTGAACTTCAGAGATTATGACGTCAATTCCCGCTAAGATCAAATGTTTGTATTGACTATATACGCATGTGTACCATCTGGGGGATTGTGCTTAAGTCTGTATATGTTTCTGCATGTAATATATAGAAGTTTGTAAAATGTACTAACCTGAATATTTTTCAGACAGCTTTATAAGAGCAATAGCAGCATGTTCTTTTTGAGCAAATATTGGTTGATAATTATCCGTATTATTATCACCAAGACCGTCTAAACCAAAGAAATAATCAGACTTGTAATCATTTTTAACCAATGAAGAAGAGCTGCCTCTATAAATTAGCACCTGTAATTATGTCATAAATCGTCAATATAGAATGTGTATATTTAAAAAAATACAAGTCTTCTGGAAGGAAAAAAACCCGGAATTTTGAAAATGAGTAAATTTGTTCCTTGGTATCTACGTTTAAGTTAAAGTAAGCTTGAAGGACGAGGCCCCTTTTTTATTGGAGGATCTTTTGTAAAAAGGCCCCCAATAAAGGTAACAAATCACCAACCCAAGAGGTGAACCAGTAATTCATTGGATAACAGAAAATTACTTATCAAGAGTCGAAGATTATTATCGGATGTTATGATAACAACCGGGACCGACAGCTTAACGTACTTTCCGGTACGGTGGGGAGACCAACAAGAACAAACGCCGGGACCGAGACATAGATTTTAAGATCATTGCAAATATTTGGACGGCACAATGGTCTCTTTAGCTGCTAGTATAGTTATATTAAATGATCTATTATTGCTTATGATGATTAAACATCAGTTCAAAAGTTTTGACAACTTATATTGGAAAAAGGCTTACGTCACTCCTGTTTGCTGCTGAAAGTATTCTTTGTGAATTTATGAAAACTTGATCTTCAGCAACATTCCCGTGAGTTGTCGTTAGTGCTACTACTTCTGGTCTGTAATGAACAATATAATAATTACTATATTAGAATTGCTTTGTTGAAAAAGAACTCGGGCTGATTGCTAGTTTGTTCCATGAGTGTCATATCATTCGACGTTATGGGGCGTAGTGTTAGCGAACCTTTTTTTTTATGTCGGGGAGGAAATCTGCTTACAGATAACCGGTCTCCTGGGGAGAGGACCGGGTTGTAGCGACATCTACACGCAACATGACGTAACGCGATAGAAAGACAAGATTGTCACAACGTCGCATCAAGCTACAACGACATCTACAGGGATACTATGGAACGATATGGATGACCAAGGAACGTCACGATCCTAAATCGCGCTATCAGAGTTTTGTACGATCTTGACCTATATATACAACTTTCCAACGTAAGTCATTGGGCTCCGGCCCAGGGCTTCGACCCGCCAGGCAATATCAACCGCCTGGTCGGAGGATCCTCCCTTCGTGTTGGATACATTTCTCACGTCGTCACCTCCCCAGGGTTATGTGGGATTCCATGATAGGTGTTCGGTCATGGGGACCCACTAAAACCTCCTCGGTGGCCGACCTCGGTGAAGGAGATAGGCTGCGGGATCTCTTGAAGAACACTAACCGGGGCCACTCGACACTGTGCAGGTAGTGCTCAGTCCCAGCGGGTGAAAGATCACCCGCTTTCGTCGCACGCACGCACGACAGTCTGGGCCACCCTGACTGCCGTCCTCATCTGAGCCATTTGGCATGGACGTCAACGGTTCGATGGCACACCCTATTTATATAGCACCGGGTAACGGGGCTGAGGGCCGGGACGGTCGGTGGGATCAGGTCATGTGTTAGCGAACCTACCTTAAGTGCAACATGATAGATGAGAGAGTGGGGAATGACACCGTTGTGGCGTTGTGGGTAGCGTGTCTTCCTTAAGTCTCGACGGTTGCGGGTTCGATTCCCGCTCGGGCAGATGTTTGTTAAAATTTCTGTCTCGGTCTGGGCGTTTGTCTGTGGGTCTCCCCACCGTGCCTCGGAGAGCACGTTAAGCTGTCGGTCCCGGTTGTTATCACATAACATCTGATAATAATCGTTAACTCTTGATAAGTAAATTGCTCTTATCCAATGAGTTACTGGTTCGCCCTTAGGGTTGCGGAGGTCAGATGGCAATCGCTCTGTGTAAAAACTAGTAACCCGTCAAATCCGGATAAGAGCAATAAGCAGACCCTGGGTAAAATAAAATACCGGGAATAATGCTAGGATGAAGATGATAGATGAGACAGTGAGAGAGAGTAACATGAGAGAGAGAGAGTAACATGCCGTTCCGTGTTCCGTTCTGGGTATATTTGAGCTTGTCATCGTATCTCATTCCGGGCCCGTTTTATCTTTTAATTATTTATTAATAATAATAATTATTTTTACTTTATTGATGATTAAAATTTAAAATTCAAATAACTGTAAGTACAAAATAAATATCTATTTACTTTATTACTTAAAAGTTTGATTTTTAGAATAACTTGTTATTGTATAAACATTGCAAAGTTATCTGCGGATAACTTATCATTTTGGAGAAACTAAAGTATCCGCTGAAACACTCAAAATAAACTATTGTTTTGTTTATTATTGTTAAAATGTGATAAATAGTTTTAGGTACTATAAAAATTTAATTATAGTCATGCTCCTCCTTTCAATTATTGTTGTTAATAGAGTTTTGTATTATGAAACAGTGTCATATTATGGTATTTATGATTCTTCAAAACAACACAAAATTCACGACAATAATATGTTTGAAAAAGTTGTTTACAAAAACAACCCACAGAACAAGAAAATACCTTATTTCTTGTTCCGTGACAAATAGTCTATTACGTTTAAGAGTTGTAAAGGTACAGCTAATAAATAAAATAATAAATAAAATTGTGTACACATATATATATATATATATATATATATATATAATTTTTTTTATAAACGCTGCACACTCAACGGCCCCCAGGATAGTGATATCCTGTGTCGGGGGTCCGGAAACACATACAAGGACAATGACAAATACACCCAGACTGGAAAATATGCTTGCATCGTCAAAATAAACATATTATGCTCTGAACGGGAATCGAACTCGCGACAATGACGTCATATATTGTTTTTAAATTTACATTGTTTTCAGTATATCAAAGGTGCTTGCGCATAAACAAATAAAAAAACACGGACATAATCAACAAATAACCTAACCAAACATTAGAAAGAATTCACTTAGACGGTATACCTATGCCAGATCTGCGAATTGTCCTAATTAAATAGATAAAAAAATAAGAAAGTTCATATAATGGACGCAAATAAGCAATACCATGTCAACCCACACGAATGTCATTTCGAGAAAAACGCGTTTGAAAATTTTGAACCACTTGCTTTATATGAATTTTTTTTACGTATTGGTCAAGTTTTTCGCAACTTCAGATTTATGTAAGTTATTTTACTTATATTATAATATAACCCAAAAACTTTTAACATAACACAAATTACTTGATAAAAAAATGGCTTTTTAGAAGTTTTAAAGCTTAAAACCCTACAAATATTAAAGAAAAATGTTCTTCAGCCATTTACCAACACTTCTGCATAATAAAGTTTTTTCAATTTTGTGGGTGGACATGGTATTGCTTATTTGCGTCCAATTATATAGTGGACCTAACAAGTGCATATTATTAACGTAAACTTTAACCGAAGGTTGCGGATTCAAATCCGGGCAAGCACCTCTGAGTTTTCTCATGCTTAACGGTGAAGGAAAACATGGTGAGGAAACCTGCATGTCGTGGAAGAAATTTTAAGAAACGTATAATTATGCTGGTAGTAGGGCTTAAAAGGCCCGCCTTACCACCATGGTACCATGGTACTTTGGTGAAAAACTTAAAGTGCTCGTCGGCCGCATTTCGAGCAGTACGCGTATATCCTAAAGGACTGCAACGCACCTACATGCTCTTTCGTGTTGCAGATGTTCATGGGCGGCGGTGGGCCTGATCACATGAGCCCGTTTGACCCCTCTGATGTTTAGAAAAATGTGACTTAATAGACCAATAAAAATAAACGATGCAGCCAGACAGCTTTAATGTGTTTCAATTGAAACAATATTATCATTGGATGCTGATTTTTTATTGCTGATACATACCTAAATATAATAATACCTTTTTAATTCACTTTTATTTTATTCAGATATTATTTTCATTTTAATTTTACTTTTTTATCATTATTATTTTACTTTCTACTAGTTTTATATAATTATGTACTTATGTATATTTGTTTGTATGTTTGTTCCCATGCATGTTTGCGTGTATGTTTTATCTTCATTTATTGTACTTTTAGTTTTTTTTTTAAATTAAGATTAAGACCGCAATTTGAATACCCTATAATCGAAAAAAAAAAGTTTAAAATTTTACTTGCGTCGTGGTTTCACAAAACCACACAGTTTTTTTTTTTATTATAATCGACTCACCCGTTAAAATTTTTTTGATATAACAAAGCCATGAATATCGCCATAGCGTCATCTGCGCCGCCATCATGATCTATGACCAATTTTGGTTTCACTCCATAGGTAACAGCACTAAAAGTACTAAAACGAAACAGGACAGTAACATTAAGATAAGATTAGTAGTCTAAATTGTAGTTAAAAATCAATTAAAAAAATGTTAACATAGGAAATAATTGGTAAAAGTTAGCCTTTGGCTAACTTAGTTTTGTTGAAATAACGATGGAGCACTAGCAAATCTGAACATTTCTGTATGAAAGCCGGTCCTTAATTTAAAGTAAGACAATGTCGAGTCAATCATTAATATATAAAATTAAAATAAAAAATTGGAATAATTCTTGGGTTTTTTTTAACGCAACATAAAAATATGAGTAATTAACACAATGTTTTGAAAATAGTTCATTTATAAAATAACACTTCACCAGACTTTTATATATTTAGTGACACTTTTTTTTATTATCACTACATAGTATAAAACAAAGTCGCTTTCTCTGTCCCTATATCCCTATGTATGCTTAAATCTTTAAAACTACGCAACGGATTTTGATGCAGTCTTTTTAATAGATAGAGTAATTGAAGAGGTTTATAGGTTATAATAACATCCATAAATTGTGGAGAAATACTGTTATTTTTGAAGTTTCTAATGTTATGTCGTAAATAATTACATTTTTTCCGCTTACATTACAACAAACGCAGGCTGAACCCTACGAGATTTATCAAAATAAAATATTTTATACCCGTTCGAAGCCGGAGTGGGCCGCTAGTAATAATTAAAATAATTAACTTACCTTTTAAAAACTACAGTAAAAATAACAAGAAAGATCACAGCGACCATTATTGGAATAATAATGGCCAATACGTATTTATATCTACTCAGCGTCTGAGCTTTATAAGCAAAAATTGTATTCTCCGTCCTTATCATCACAAGATATATCCGCACTCTTCTCACATTGTCTCTATATATCAGTATTGTTAAAATAACAATAATTTTCGTTAAATTATTACTATGTCAATTACAACCTTGTTTTAATAACATAACATATTAGATGGATTGTGAATGCTTAAGTATTGTCTTATCACTTAACAATAAACAATTTATTCTATTATCTGTAAGAGCTTGATAACATCTTACAGTTCTTCAAATAAGATTTAAGTTTGTATAACCATTGTTTACCTTGTTTTGGGAATAGATGTCCTTATAGATAAAACTGATAATAATTATAATCTTATATACATAGAACGGGTTCGTAATATTTTCATTATATTTTTTTCATATTAGTTACTTTTATTTTAAGTGATACTATTATGTTTGTTTCTTTACTTATAATGAAGTTAAGAATTTTTAGAACAGAGAACGCAAAAATTTGGTTATGATTTCCGAAAATTTTATCTATGTTAAATACGGATTCGCAATAAAAATCCTATTTAAAATATTAAAATTTGTTTCCGTTTTTTATATTTCACGCCATCTATGACATTTCTTATGAACTATATGTTTGTTCGTTATTTCTTATATTTGTAGCTTAGTTTTGATAATATATTAAAGGTGTCGCTACTAGTATTGAAATGAAAAAGTTAAAAACATACGAATAAAACTTTTATTATTAACTGTGAAACGGTTTATAATCGTCCTGTAACAAAAAAAAATCAACTTAATAATAAATAATAATTAGTTAGCTTAAAACAACTAAACGAGCAAAGTACTATATACACACAATAAAAGAGTTATTGAAATCGATTAAAAACTCTTAAAAATCTGAAGAATTGATAGTTTTTTAAACGATCTTAAATGGTCTCAATATTGTATACTTTTCTAATAGTGTTATTGTCATCAGTGCCTCTAGTACGAGTGTCATAGTAAACTACGTCTAACGTAACTATCGCGTCAAGCGAGCAAACGCCGTACCGATAGTTAAATTTTAAGATGCGAGTACGAGTCACTTTCGTAGGAAACGTTAAGTAAGGCGTTTACTCACTACTACAATAGTTAGGTTTGGTTGGTTATGTTGGCTCTTTTGAGATGACGTATTTATGTGACTCCTATAATGCGACTGATTTAACGTACCCTTTTTTGGTACGCAACACGACGTATTTGAGACATTTTAAATTTGGTGGATATCCATAAATACGCCTTATCTCTTTTTACAACAGAGAAAAAGGAACAAGCGATACTAGACATTTTAAGTGGATAGCGACCAACCACTTAAAAGCGCGTTTTATTTAAATTTTAGTTTAAAACTATACGCTGTTTGGAACTAATTTAAAGAAAATTAAAATTTTATCGTGTTTAAATTAATAAGAAACATGAAAACTAGTCAAACGCAATTTGATATGTTACATTTATGGAAGGTTGAGTAATATTATAATCCTTAATTATTATTATATTATATTTCACGCAATATAAAAACAAAATATTATAATCCTTTGATTGGGTACCAATGAATTCAAATTTGATGTTATTTAATACGTACGTATTTATTGCTTATATATAAAAATGTATTTCCTTGCAAAGCGACAGAAATGCTTTTTTGGAAAGTCTGTTAAATTATCGAAACCGATATTCTCTTTCCGATTATTGTTTCATTGGGAATCGCATAATTTGCGAAGTCTCGTTTGGATGTTATAACGTTTGTTCCTTTCATCTCGAAAATATGCTGTTTCAAGCATATGCCAGGCAAAAGAAGGTCGTGCAGCCATAATTTAGTCAAAAAACACTTAAAATTTATAATAAAAGTATTTAGATCACTGTATAAACTAAGTCACCAAGTAATATCTCGGTGAGTGACTTAACTTTCGCGTTCGCGTATTTTACTACACCAAACGTCAAAATTGACACTCATACTCGCAAAAACACGAAATATAGCGTCATTTTTTTACGCATAGTTTGCGTTTCGAAAACGTTACTATAATAGTTTCCGTTTTTGATCTCGTACTCGCGACTTAAAAATATAACGTCACCCGCTAGATGGCGTTGTTTTTTCTCCATACAAACTGTCTCAAACGCAACTACGATAGTAGCGTAAAAAAACTCGTACTAGAGGTACAGGTCGGGATCTCAGGTTTGGGATCCGTCAGAAATCGAGGGAACACTGCAAATGCACACCTATAATTGGACGCAAATAAGCAATACCATGTCAACCCACACGAATGACATTTCGAGAAAAACGCGTTTGAAACTTTTGAACAACTTGCTTTATATGTTTTTTTTTATGTATTGGTCAAGTTCTTGGCAATTTTAGATTTATGTAAGTTATTTTACTTATTTTCACAATAAAATAAGTATACAAACTGCCTATTTCGTATATAATATAACCCAAAACGTTTAACATAATACATAAATTGCATGGTTAAGAAATGGCCTTTTTAGAAGTTTTAAAGCTTAAAACCCTACAAATATTAAAGAAAAATTTTCTTCAGCCATTTACCAACACTTCTGAATATATAACTCAGTTTTTTCAATTTTGTGGGTAGACATGGTATTGCTTATTTGCGTCCAATTGCGATTTAGTTATTTTTAACTGCAGCGCACTCACTTGATCGTGTGCTCATTGGCTTGTAGTAGGCTCGATACACACACGCACAAACACAAAGCATACGCTATTTCGTTACATGACGATTTCTACTAAATCGCACTACCCGAAAGCCGACAACTTAGGGAACTTTATAGAGGAAGGAACTTTATTTCCAATTATAGATGCTAAGGAAAACTTAGGCCCATAATAATATTTATAAAATATTTTGCTTTTTAGTTTTGAAGACGATATTTCTGTTTCTAAAAAAAATGGTTGTTTACTATAGAATATTATTAAGTACTCCTAGCCGAGTGCACCCACGAATCGGTAAACGATCGTTAACGGTTAAGCAACTTTAGGCGCGGTAATTCGCTAGATGGGTGATCGTATAGTGGTATTTCAATCGAGCGTCTCCGTGCTTCGGAGAGCAGGTAAAAAGTCGCTGCTGTTGACGATTAGACAACAGTCGAAAAGTCAAGTCAGAGGCCTACGGGCGACCTGAACAACTCTGATACTAGGTTGACCACTAACCACTCGATAAGAAGAAGACGATTAAGTACTTACCGCACTGTAAAACCACCATTCGCGTATATTATTATCAATATTAGCTGGCAACAGTTCGCTGATATCAGGCGCGTCCTGGTTCACTTTGATGTGGTCGTAGCTGTGCTACAATAGGGGAACATAATTATATTATTGTTACGGAGAACCTTATAACAGGGTCATAAGGTTCAAAATCGCTTGGTACTGTTACAGACGTCCCATGTATCCCTTATTGCTGACTCCTCTCCCTTACCGCCTACTCATCATTTCCTCCTCCTAACGCCTCAGTCGCCTATCCAACTCAGTCAGTCTCCATCCATCATCCACCAGCGACGGTCGTTTCAAAATTCAATCTCTGCGTTTTATTCACTGAATCCTTTTTAAAAAGACTAAATCCGAGACTCCCGTAACAGTACTCTCTTTGTTTATTTCCTTGACCGTCGCGTGGGCTCTAGAAAGATGTATTCTCGAAACATGTAGAATAGACGGAACTCTCTCGAACCCGTTTTCCGCGTTATATAAGCGGCCCGGGGCGTCGACTGATTCATTCAGTTCTGAGCAACAAGCGAAGAAACTACAAGTGATACCAGTGAACAAGTGCGATAATTAGTGACGTCGGCTATTCTTTTGGACTGTGATTGACCTGTGATTTGTGAAGTTCTGTTGTGTAATCTAGATCTCAATAAAGTCTTATTTAGAGCCATCAGGTGTTTGTTTCCAAATCTGCGAACCCCAGCCCGTAACATTATTATACAGAAATTGATAGAGTAATATATACATCCTTTTTTTGTATATGTATTTGTGCACCTTGATGAAATGCATCACAGGTATTTTTATACCCTTTTTTTGTTCTCGGGGAGGCAATCTGCTCACAGATACCTTGGGGAGGAGAACCGGGTTATATGGGAGTCCATTACAGGTGGTAAGTCATAGAGACCCACTAAAACCTCCTCAGTGAACTTAATGAAAGAGAGGGGCTCCGAGATCGATCGATCGGCCCGAGCTCTGCCAACACAGTGCTTGGTCGTCCCCCTACGCTACACACAAACGCGTTTTTATAGTCCCCAAAAATAGAAAAAAATAATTGTTTATGTTAATTGAAAATTAATATCTTAATGTTATCCATAAAATTACTTCAGTATTTTACCGAATTTTAATTATGGGTAATGTTTTTCGAATACAATGATTTCAATATTATAATTTTTATTCGTATTCAAATTACTATTAATAAAATTTTGATGATGATCACCTTTGAATCTAGAAACCATTGTCTTTTCTTGTGCTCTTCTGGAGTTTGTGTTACGGTTTCATAAGACACATCATCCTCTTTGGATGACGAGAGGTCCATCTCCTTTTCATTTTCTCCATCGCGTAGTATATTTTTATTAAGTTTAACCAACTCGTCATACTGTAATAAATAAAATAATAAATATAATTCTACTGTCATTATTTTATGATGAGCCGAGATATGTACTTCCCAAAATGCGTCAGGGTACATTATAGAAAGTAGGCTTATTAATTATGCAATTTAATTTAATTAGCGCAAACACACGAATCTTTTAAATTTACTCTCAGCACCAGAGCTATCGCATGCGTGTTACCGATCTCTTTAAAACTTTTTAACCTTCCTTTGAAGAACCAAATACTTTAGTGTGTTGTAGAAACTGGAGGGTTTGTGGTAGGAAATTTCTTTGAAACCTCAACGTGCGTGACGGTATAGGTTTCAATATAATATGTGAATGAACGTGAATCTTGGCGACAGCGAGCAAAGTCCAAAGTTCAAAAGTTGCTGTAGGCATCATATCAAACAATTCTTTTTGTAATTCAAATGTACTCTGACTCCCACTGCTGCGCACATTTGTGTAGCGTCTTTTTAGAGGGCTTTCTCAAAGAAAGGCGCGGCTTAAGCCTACATATTTATATTATGCATATAAAATGACTGTAAGCAGGATTTGTGAGTGAGAACTTGTGCATGCTAAACTCTGCAGTAGCTCGACCCATTTCTATAGGTTGGCTACTATTTAGTGTTACTTGTAGTTTTATTTGTTTGAAAAAACAAAACACGTTATTGTATTTCCATACAACAAAAAACTTTTTAATAATATCACATTACAAGCGGACGAAGATGCGGGATACGGCTAGCATAATGGTTGCTTTTAGGCAGTATTTAAATCAAACGTCGGATCACTCAAGCCTACTGCTTTCCGACTTTTTTTGTCTTATTGAATATAGATTAAGTCCATGAAAACTTTTTCGCGTTATCGCCTTGACTTAATCGTTTTCAATTGGGCGCTATGGATCTAGAGGAACTGAAATGGTAAATTGTTCTTATCTAAATAACTTTGCGATCTTTTCTGTTTGATAAAAACGTCCTTTATGCAATGCCTACTTAAGGACTTTTCCCTTAAATGTTATAGACGTTATTAATGACTTGTATCTTAAAGTAATACTTACCGGTTTCACGTCTCTATTCCTGTAAAAGTTATGATTATTTTTATATATTTATGTAACTAAGTCGGCAAGCACGCATACGAAACCTACCACCACTACCCGACTAGAAAATAAGTCAGGCTTAACCAGATCATGTATCTGGACCGGATCAGGATACAAATAATACAAATGAGGCATGCCAGATCCGGCAAGCCCTATCAGGACCCGGTCTGGTCTAGATAAGGATAGCCTGATGTTAAATATAACAAAGTTCGGTAAGGCATACTGGATCAGGACCAGATCTGGTCTAGATAAGGATAGCCCGATGTTAAATTTAACCAAGTTCGGTTAGGCATACTAGATCAGGAGCAGGTCTGGACCAGATAAGGATAGCCTGATGTAAATTATAACCAAGTATGGTAAGGCATACTGGATCAGGACCAGATAATATAAGAAAAATATGTGTACCTATCAAAAATAAATAGACATATAGATATCTAAGCGTGTTGTTCATTAAATATAAACCTACATTGAAATGCGTTTAATAAATAAAAAAATGCCAAAATATTAATATGAATACAACATAAGCTACAAATAGTGTGTATATATAAGCGACAGCGCGTGACGTCACGAAGCAACTTGTCGGAACTTGTTCACAGTCACAGTGTTCTTCGTTGAAAGAAGACGTACATCGGTGTAACAATCTTTGAACTGATAAAGAATTTTTTGTCATAAAAAGCATTTATTGAATTACTAATTATATTTTTATATTGCTTAAAAATTGTATGTCGATTAGTATATTAATGTAAATATTGTAAAGGTTAAATAAGCTCAATACAAAGACTGAATCACCTTAACAGTAAGTTGAAGAAAAATGAATATATTGTGTGTTAAACAAAAAAAAGTGTATCGAGTACTATAATCTTATATCTAGACATTAACTCAGTGTATTGTATATAAAATACGAACTAGTGGACTAAAGTAACTAGATAAAAAAATATATTTATTGCTGTGTATAATAATTTACCAATAAAAAAAATAGTAACTAGTTAATTAATAATATAAAAATAATTGATATTTAAAGTAAAAACAAAATAAATAATACAGTACATTTAAAAAAATAGATAGAAATAAATAAAATAATATATTAAATAACTTAATATATTAAATTTAATTTTTAATAACATAAAAATAACATTATTAAAATAACATTTTTAATAACATATTTATAATTTTTTTTATTAAACAATTTTTTCAAGACTATATATTAATATATGTTTTTTAAAATGACCGGACTGGGCATACTCGATTTGGATCAGGCAAGGTATGTAACGCAGATAGTTGATTTGGACCCGATCAGGAATTCCTAATTTGAACCCGATCAGGAATTCCTAATCTGGACCCGATCAGGAGTTCATAATCTGGACCCGATAAGGTTTTCCTGATCGGGTCCAGACAAATCTTCTGCGTTACATACCTTATCTGGTCTAGATCGGGCATGCCCGGTCCGGTCCTTCTAAGGAACACGAAAAAATTTCTACTCGGGTATAGTAAGCGGCTGTCGTAGCCTATGAGCGCTTGTAACACCATACATTAGTAGGTGTCACTTACGCGTTGCCAGCCTCGAGATATTGGTTAAATCTATTTTGCCCAGTAATTTCACTAGCTAAAGTGTCAATCAAACTGAAACCCAGTATGCTGCTTTATGGTAGAATAACTGACTGCGGGTGTACCTACCTAGCCGGCCTCTTCCAGTTAATATATTTTCATAATGGCAGCTGACCTAAAACGTCTAAGCTCTACGATCTAAGCAATGCCCTAAACCAATTTGGATGTAGTGATCGCGGATATAGCTAACTAGCTCTTAGACTATTTCATTTAATTACTATTCTTTCTAGAGCCTAAAAGTGAATTCCAAACAAAAATCAAACAAAAAAATAAATTTAAAAATATGCCGCATCGGGGATTAAAATAATTTCAGTTATTATTAGTTAGATATCAGGTAGATAACATTGTGCAAAACTACTTACAGGTAATAGGATATTTCTCTCTCCGAAGGCCTATTGAGATCATTCTGAAAAGTTGTATTGTATTTTTTTAAGAGCATGCTTACATTTTTATAATTTTTTATCTAATGATAAAAAATTAGTTAATACTAAATCAATTTATTGATAACCTCAAAATAAGTATACAAAATAAAATGTTATTTTTTTTCTCTCTAACAGATGATCTACCTCCGTATTCTCAATAGTTAATTTGCTCTTATCCAATGAATTACTGATTTGCCCTTAGGGCTGCATAAATCAGATGCCCATCGCTATTTGTAAATTAGCAAATTTGTAAAACCGGGAATAATGATATGAAAAAGAATTTTTTTTAAATCAGGCTTGATATCATTACTTGCGCATCGAGACATGACATCATGATCCTACAGTGTGTCTTCCTTAAATTTATTTTGACGTCTAAACCTCAGTATCCTAGTGGAATTACAAGAATTCCACTACTTTGGAAGTGATATTCTCATATACCACCGAAGTATGCGCAGTATTATGACTAAATATCATAAACTTAGTTATTGTTCTGAGTCAAACTTTGTACTTAGTTCCAAGTAAGCTAATGCATTACTTAAACAATTATATGTGTTGGTTAATTTACGTATTTGATTTTATTTTATATGTCACTAGTTAAATTAAGATGCAATGCGAACGTTATGGTAACTTATTAAAGAAGTCAATCTTTCCTATTTTAATAATTTCTTAAACCACGTCTGTGGCAAATAAGTTTAGGCTAGCTTGAGGGTAAGCATCAGGTTTTTTGGAACACCAGGAGTATAATATGCGTGTTTTATTGACTCTGTAAAAACGTCTTTGGTAAGTGAGTGACTAATGTAATCTTCTAAGAAAACTCTATACTGAAGTATGCTGAAAAACCTTGGCTGGACAGCTCAATCCATAGCTGGAGTATTGACAGGACGAAATCATTCTAAAAACGCTGCTTCACTAAAATCTAAGGTGAAGGTGGGAATGAACCTCATAAAATAAAAATAAAAATAAATAAACGCTACACACTCAACGGCCCCCATTAGGATAATTATATCCTGTGTCGGGGTCCGGAAACATTCACAATGACAAGGACAAACACAACCAGACCGGAAAACATGCCTGTACGATTAATACAAACATCTGCTCCGAGCGGGAATCGAACCCGCAACCGTCGAGGCTTAAGGCAGACTCGCTACCCACAACGCCACAACGGTGTCGATATCATATCTATGTTTTTGGCATGAATGGCTCATCTCTCACCCTCATTATGCTCCTCCTTTTTTTCATATCTTCAACCTGATTATGCAGTGATGAGCAACAGGTTTCCGTCAAGCATACCATTTACTATTTTTCCATCTTTGTAATAGTTTTTACTCTCACCTCAGCTCACCTTTATATAAAAGAATTTTAAAACTTACAACATCACCTAAGGCAGCCACGTAGACCTTTACGCTATGAAAAATTCAACCCGTTTTTATATAAAGCCGTCACATTTTCTAACAGACGAAGGAAATTTAAAAGAAAATAGCGTCAAAAATGAATTATAATTAAGACTTACCCTTTGAGCGGGATGTTCAAGGTTTTTAATATCTTTTTAAGCTCATTTTCTGCGGTGCCTTTTCGCTCCTGGAGATAAGGTTATTAATTAAAAACGTCCTCGATCTTACTGCATAGTCATTGTGTTAGTTAAAATGGACGAATAATATTTTTAAATATGAATTTAATTATTTTGGCCTCTATAGTTAAGGGCAGTATCCGACTAGTCTTTTTTTTTTCTGAGCGTATACGGTCGTTTCGGGATATGCTCTTACGCGCGCTTCATTTTGCGCTATAAAATGCCTAACGCGCGTACACGGGCTTATTCCGACGTGTATGCTCGAAACGGTGGTGGCGTGTGTCGTGTACGCTCGAAATAGTGCGTATTTAGAGTGTTTTATATTCCGCGCTTATACGAACTTATAAGCGTACGAATTGCGCGTGTGTAAAAAGGCGCGTCTTTAAGTACCTATACGTGCTTCGAAAAACATACTTACACGTTCGTATAAAACTCTGGTCCGAATAAATTCTTTAAAAACGCGAGAGTCGCAGGCTAGGTTTAATGGGCTGTTGTAAAGAATAAAAGTATTTCAAGCACAGGCTACACGTTTTAATGGAGAGTGAATAGTTGTAATAGCCCAAGCCCAAAAATAGTTAATATAATAAAAACTCAATATAATACTTACCAAATCTAAGACGGCTGACTTTAATTTAAATCTATAATGTAAATTATATAGTTATTTCTGTGTTAAATATAACTTAAAAAAATTTATTTGAAAAATATTTACCCCGGTTTATCATGTCTGTTCTTAGGTTTTGTTGGAACCACCTATGAATTGTTTTTATATCGTATAAATCAACAGCACACATTAATAATCCTTTTTTTCCTACCTTGATGAAAAGTTCGCTTTTAGTCCCTGGTACGAGGGACAAATGTGCCCGACTCTCCCGGCAAGACGACACTAATTAACTCCCGGTAACCTTATGCTTATCCCTCGTACTAGGGACTAAAAAGATCTATTCATCAAGATATGAAAAATAATCGTATACGCACCACGGGAGGAATGTAGGATATTGTCACCCGCAATTGTCGCGATTGTTAATAACCCGCGGGTGAGAATGTTCTACTTTTCTCTCTAGGTGGGTAATTAACTATTTCTTACCATGATATAGTCTAATGGTGATCTTCTAAATCCAGAGTAGAGGGTTCTTTCATTTCGAGCATCGTACCTAATGGAATAATATCCGTAACATTTAAAAGAAATTCTATTAATTTATGTTGCAAAAAATTTTAACTATCTCTCTATACCATGGTGGTAGGTCTTTTGTTGAAAGAGGACGGCTAGATTGGTACTTCCGCAGTGTCAAATATTCTACAGCAAAGCAGTAGTGTCTTTGGCATCACTGTGCTTCAGTTTCAAGGGCAGCGTAGGCTAGTGAAATTACTGGGCAAGGGAGTTTTAAGAGCCGATATCTCGAGGTTGCCAACGCGTGAGTGGCAACTATTAAGGGTGTTGCAAGCGATGATAGGCAACGGCAAGTGCTCGCCATCAGGTGGGAAGAATACTTGCTTGCGTATTTAGTAACATTAAAAATATTCTATCTAAACAGAAGTTCAAACGATAGTTAATTGTTGCTCACCTAATGCCTAAATTGGCAATATTTCCATAGACACCACCTCCGTCTTCCAGTTCTTTGTGTGGAAATTTGACAGCTGACTTCAACATCCCGAAACTTGGTCTTAAAAGTGTATGCCCGGGTTGAATAGCCTCCGCTTCGGGTAGGTGACCTGGCCGATCAGGCACCCCCAGTATTGTTGACAATTCGCGTGGGTCGTGTTGATAGAAACGTCTCTGGAAATTTAATAGCAGTTTATTTTCCAGACTGTATTTATTTAATAAAAATAAAACTAAAATTCTTACCATTTTACTTACCGATTGTATAAAATCCGATAAGCCTAGGCTTTCTAATCTTGTCTTCTGTAAATTGAAATTTTGATGAAAACTTCAAAAAGTTTGAGTCTTCGTATTGTCGAGTGGTTAGTGGCCAACCTAGTGTCAGAGTTGTTCAGATCGCCGTATAGGCCTCTAACTTGATTTATCGACTGTTATCAAATTGATAGCAGTAGGGACCGACTTTTTACGTGCGAAGCACGCAGACGCTCACTTGAAATACCACTACTGACAGATCGCACCTAATGTTGCCTAACCCACCGATCGTTTACCAATCAGCAAGCGCACCCGGCTATGAGTGTCTCAATAGTTTAAGTAAAATATATTTCCCACCGATCGTTTACCAACCAGCAAGCGCACCCGGCTATGAGCGTCTCAATAGTTTAAGTAAAATATATTTACCACCGATCGCTTACCAATCAGCAAGCGCACCCGGCTATAAGCGTCTCAATAGTTTAAGTAAAATATATTTCCCACCGATCGTTTACCAACCAGCAAGCGCACCCGGCTATGAGCACCTCAATAGTTTAAGTAAAATATATTTCCCACCGATCGTTTACTAATCAGCAAGCGCAACCTGCTATGAGCGTCTCAATAGTCCCGATTAGTGCTCTTTAAGAGATCCCGGAGACTCTCTCATTCACAGAGGTCGGCTCCCGAGGAGGTTTTAGTGGGTTCCCATGACCGAACACCTGTCATAGAACCCCACATAACCCGGTACTCCACCCCAAGAGACCGGGTATCTGTAAGCAGATTTCCTCCCCGACAACAGAAAAAAAAGTAAAAATATATTTATGGACTACTCAGTAATATAAATATTCTAAATTAATATTTTATTTCAATAAAGGATATGATCGTAACCAGGTGCTAACTAGGCGGTAAGCGATCGGTGGGTAAAACTTTATGCGTGGTCATTCTGTAGACGGGTGATCGCATAGTGGAAATTCATCTGAGCTCGGTTCTTTGGAGGAAATTTAAAAATTATTTGATTATAGTCGAGAAGTCAAGTCCTATGGAGCCTATAGAGATAAGAACTAGAAGTAAAGGACAGGTTACATTATTAAAATAATTTTAACTGAATAATTGTTTCGTCCATTTCGGGTTCGTCAATGCCTAAAATAAATGATTTTATTATATGGGACTGTATGATTATTGTATTCGATGTGAAATTCTCATTAGCACTTCGTCGGATTTTTTCCTATGTTCATGACTCACGCTTACTAAGGGACAAATTTGTACTACATTGTATTATATTAAATATATCGTATTATATTAAACAAAAAGGTCGAAACAAAATAAATCTCACAGCAATATGTTCGAGTTGTCGTCGCCAGCTGACGCCATTACAACGAAAAATACACTGAAACAAAATCCAATTACAATACGAAGACAAAATTGAACATTATACATTTGCATTTATATAACAAGATCTTACAGATCTAATTTTACTTATAATCGATTTGCAAATCTGTCCAATTTATATGCAGGTTATCTTTGAGAATTTCGAAGAAATTATTCTTTTTACCCGACTGCTTAAGGGGGGTAATGCTTTTCGAGCGTATGTATGTATTTATGTATATATGTATGTATGTCTATTTCTTTGTGACGCTCTACAGGCTTAACCCTTTGACGGATTTCAACTTATGTGGTATCATTAGATTCGTTTCAGTTGTGAGAGTGACTTTATTTTATTATGCGTTCCGCAAAAGCAAATATATTCAAAGCGTAACATCACAGTTCGTATAGCACCAAAATATGATGATGATCCCTTGTAGAATTCAACAAAATATGACGAAAAGTAAGAATACCATTATTCAAAACATTGGTTAGTTTTCGAGTGCAGTTAGTCACACTGGTGGTCTTTTGTTGCAAGAGGCTAGCTAGGTAGGTAGCACTGCAGTGTTAAATATTCTACCGCAAAGCAGTAGTGTATTTGGCATTATTGTGTTCCAGTTTGAACTGGATCCGGTTTTCCGGTTTCCGGTTTCAGTAGGTTTAATAACCAATATCTAGAGGTTGGCAATGCATGAGTGGATCCGCTTACCATAAGGTGGGCCGTTTGCTTGCTTGCCAACTTAGTAACATAAAAAAAAATGTATTGTAACAAGCTTTTTTCCTATATTATCCTAAACCTGCATAGTTGATTACGAACCTGTACTTTTACTACTACATATTATTATGATAAAACCCGGAAGACAAAATTAATTACAATTAAATACTATCAACGGAAAAACAGCGAAAGAGGACACAATCATCATGTAAATTTTTTTTAGTTCAATAAAAATTTTACATAATAGCTTTAAAAAAATACTTACGATTGTTACAAGAAAAAGTTTAAAATGTCGTTCCATTTTTACTTAAGTTCGTACCATGTTCTTTTACAATTTCGACTACAGTAGACAGTTAAAGTTTTCTTATAACTCAATCAATATTAATGGTTTACTGAAAGTCAAACACTGTGTAATACGATTTACCATGCATGAGCTCAGAAAATCAAATAAATTTCTGTACTTTTGACACGCTTGTGTTATCTTCTCTTGTACAATATAATGGAATCTTGTAATGTAATGGAATTTGAGAAATCAAATGTTAGATATAATGTTGTTACAAAATTTGTTATTAATATACTGGTAAAATAATACATTCAAATTCAAACTAAAAAAAGTCAAATTCAAACTAAAAAATGGTCCAGGATTACTTCAAACATAATTTATTGTGATTAAATCGCCATTTTTATCCTTCAAGGATTTCGGTTATATCCAGCATGTATAACTAGGCGGTTGAAATCGGTTAGATTTTTGTTCATAAGTAACCAATTATTAATTTTAATGCGGCATACATGAATATTCCTTATCCTTGATTAAGTTGATATTTAATACTGACATCTCAAAAATACTTGTAATACAATTTCATGTTAAACAGTCATGCAATAATTAAATATAAAGATCAAAATTATTGAATGACCAATTATCACTTGTTACAATTTACAAAACTAATGAATCTTACTGATAGTATTTGTTATTCTTGGCAAAAAATTTAAATGAAATATTGAATGAAAATCGAAACAAATTTCAGCCAATACTCTGACATGTCAATTGATGTGAAAACCCCTGAAACCACGTGCAGTTTCAGGGATTTTACACTGGAAGACATTTGAGCGACACTATTAAAGATTATCTATTATAGGCTTTTGACATGACTTATTGTTACAAATATTTAAATATATTGTTAAATAGTTATACATTTTGTAAAGTATCAGATTTAAAGTACTTGTTATGATTGGCCGCGATACTGTCAATTTTCAACGACCAATCATAAGCAAGTAAATTGGTGGGGATAAGATTATAAAATCGGGTGGTCGGGGATATGCCCGGTCATTCGTTATTCCGACATCGAAGTGCGAAGATACTACGGTGTTAGTGTGTTTATATTAAACTATTAATAAATGTGATAGTTAATACAATATTACGTGGTTTTGTTTTTATATTTTCCCCTTCTGAGCTGATGAACAACGTTCGTTCATATTATATTTTGTTGTGTATTACATAGGACTATTTTTGTAGAGAATGGCTTCGAAAAGGGTAGTATTACAGTTTTTCAAATACTGTTACTCCACAACAATATTTCCACTCCCCTTTCCCCACCTTTTATCTCTTATTTACACCACTCATTCCTTCTTCTGTCTATGGGTTTGCTTGTGAAAATAAGTATCAAGCCGTAGACTTGTTTGACGTATTTGTAATAATAATACTCAAAATATAAGAAGCAATTTAGATCCGATATTAGTTCAGAACGATATAGAGGAATGGTTTGATTCTCGCTCGGGCAGATGTTTGTATTGATCTTACAAATATCTGTTTCGCTCTGAACGTTTGTCCTTGTGAGTCTCCCCACCGTGCCTCGGAGAGCACGTTAAGCTATCGGTCCCGGTTGTTATCACATAACATCTGATAATAATCGTTAACTCTTGATAAGTAATTTGCTCTTATCCAATGAGTTGCTGGTTCGCCCTTAGGGTTGCGGAGGTCAGATGGCAATCGCTCTGTGTAAAACTAGTAACCTGTCAAATCCGGATAAGAGTAATAAGCAGACCCTGGGTAAAATAAAATACCGGGAATAATGCTCGGATGAAGAAGAATAGAGGAATGAAAATCGTTCGTATGTTTGTCGCCTTAAGCTGATACCTGCCTTAGTCAGGAAGCTGTCTGATGTGGGTTGGTTAATGGCTGAACATGACATGTGACACTGACAATTTTATACTGTGCATTTTATGTGCAGTTTTAGTATATGTATTTGTTAACTTGATAAAATATATAAGTTGGATGTAGTAATAAATAAATTGACACCGTTGTGGCGTAGTGGGTAGCGAGTCTTTAGCCACGACGGTGTCGGGCCCTATTCCCGCTCGGGCAGATGTTTTTAATGTAGATGTCCTCACCGTACCTCGGAGAGCACGTTAAGCTTTCGGTCTCGGTTGTTATCACATAACGTCTGATAATAATCGTTAACTCTTGATAGGTAATTTTCTCTGATCCAATGAGTTACTGGTTCGGCCTTAGGGTTGCGGAGGTCAAATGGCAATCGCTCTGTATAAAAATTAATAACCTGTCAAATCCGGATAAGAGTAATAAGCAAACCCTGGGTAAATAAAATACCGGAAACATACACAATAACAAGGACAAACAAACCCAGACCCGAAAACATACCTGTACCGTCAATACAAATATCTGCTCCGAGCGGGAATCGAAACCGCGACCTGTGGCGTTTAAGGCAGGTTCATTACCGCTGCGTCATGACGTCTTAAGAGTAAGTAAAAGTAATGTAAAATTTAATATTGGCCTGAAGCTTTATTAAAAACATAAGAAGCCTGCTATTACATACACGTTTAATTGAACATAATTATAAGATTTAACAGTTGTTTGATTGTCGTATAGTCATTAATTGACAACCTAATTTCCAATATTATTCACGTAACCCATTTAGACCTCTGTCTTCACGTTTTTTTTAATGTAAGAGGGGGCAAACGGGCAGGAGGCTCACCTGATGTTAAGCAATCACCGCCGCCCATGAACATCTGCAACACCAGAAGGCATGCAGGCGCGTTGCCGACCTTTAAGGAAAGAATACGCTCACTTATCATAAGTCTTAATCTTTGCTTAGTTGAAATACCATTATGAGATCACCCATCTAGAGATCGACCGCGCCTTAAGATGCTTAGCAATCTTATCGATCTTTGGGGGGCTACCATGTACTTTTAGTATACAATATATTATTTAATAGTCTATTGCGATGCAGTTCAGTTCAGGTAATGTTCAGATAGTAAATGTGTGACGTAACGTTTTAAAATAAATTGGACGTAATCGTCGGTAGCTTAACTTAATATATTGATTAATAAACTCAAACTCAAACTCAAAATATTCTTTATTCAAATAGGCTTTTAAGCGCTTTTGAATCGTCAAATATACAGTCTGTTATGTCCGCCTAAGTGAAGCTACTGCCGATTCGGAAGGTAGATTCTGCAGAGAAGAAACGGCAAGAAACTCTACAGTTACTCTTTTCAAAAATAATCACATTACATTTGTCAAATGTACAATTAAGATATATATCCCGCATGAAACTCAACGTATATTAATTCCATGCCACATTATCTGCAATATATTCATTAACGGAATAATAAGCTTTATTTAGTAAACACCGCTTGATATAAGATTTAAATTTCGTAAGTGGTAGATTCAAAATTGTCTGCGGAATTTTATTATAGAAGCGAACACCTTGCCCCAAAAAATACATACTCACTTTGTGAAGCCGAAAACTTGGTGTAACAAGTTTATCTTTTCTTCTTGTATTAAAGCAGTGTCTGTCACTGTTTGTGTCAAACAAATCAACATTTTTATGAATATAAAGGATATTGCTAAGGATATACTGCGAAGCAACCGTCAGTATGCCTGCCTTAGTAAACACATCCCGAAGAGAGTCTCTAGCTTGCAAATTATAAATCGCCCGAACAGCTCTTTTTTGAAGAATAAATACAGTCTCAATGTCTGTAGCATTACCCCAAAGTAATAGGCCATAAGACATAATACTGTGAAAATAACTGAAGTAAACTAATCGAGCAGTATCGATATCACTTAATTGTCTAACTTTCCTAACCGCGTAAGCAGCAGAGCTGAGTCTTCCTGCAAGGGATGTTAAATGAGAGTTCCACTGAAGTTTTGAATCCAGTGTTATTCCTAAAAATACTGTATTATCAATTATATCAAGATTTGTATTATTCATACTTAAAATAAAATCTTGTTTCTTAACATTTGGCATTGAAAATTCTACACATTTTGTCTTCGCCGCATTCAAAACTAGGTTATTTACAGTAAACCATTGTTGTACAAGCGATAAAGAATTGTTTACATCGTCATAATTATGCTTATTCCTGTCAACCTTAAATATTAGGGAAGTATCATCAGCAAACAATACGATATCACATATACTGTTTACATAGAAAGGCAAATCATTAATGTAAATCAAAAATAGAAAAGGGCCTAGAATTGAACCTTGTGGAACGCCCATTTTTAATACAGATCCAGAAGACTTTATTCCATTAATTGATACCTGTTGTAATCTATTAGATAAGTATGAGGCAATGATTTTAAGAGCTTTATCAGTGACACCGTAATGGTTCAATTTATTTAAAAGCGTCTCGTGTACAACACAGTCAAAAGCCTTAGACAAGTCACAAAACACACCAATCGCATTCTGTGACTTCTCCCAAGCGTCATAGACATGTTTTATGAGCGTCACTCCAGCATCCAATGTAGAGCGTCCCTTGCTAAAGCCATATTGTTGGTTGTGAAAAAGGCTATTTAAATTGAAATGAGATAGAAGTTGGTTAAGTAAAATTTTTTCAAATATTTTACTTAATGACGGGAGTATGGAAATTGGCCTATAGTTACCGGGATTAGTTTTATCGCCATTTTTATAAAGTGGTAAGATTTTACTGCATTTCATAAGGTCAGGAAAACAGCCTGCATCTATACATTTATTAAATATAAAAGCTAAATATGGAGCAATGCTGTATATTATATTGTTTATTAAGTGAACTGAGATACCCCAAAGGTCATGAGTTTTTTTAATATTTAATGTTTTAAATGTTTTAATAATATCTATTGCATTAATACGTTCAAAGGAAAATTTTGCATGGCATTCAGAGACATTATTTTGTAATATTTTCAAGGCCTCAGAAGGAGTTGATCTTAAATTACAAGTTATCTGTGATGGTATTTTGGAGAAAAATAATTCAAATTCATTTGCTATTTCTAGTTCCGTATTCACAATAGCGTTATTTATATTTAATTCAATTGTCTCTTTTTGTTTTGTTCTTCCACATACACCATTGATAATGTCCCATGTTGCCTTAACCTTATTTTCTGACTTCATGATCTTATATTTAATAAATTTGGATTTAGCACAGACACACACTGCCTTAAAAACCCTTGAATATTTCTTAACATATTCCAAAAAACTTGAGCTCTGATTCCATTGCCTCATACTATATAATTCATATAATCTATTTCTGCTTTTATATATACCATCTGTTGCCCAATCAGAAAATTTTATTTTTATGTCCTTAAATGTACTGTAATAATGAATTGTTAGTAGAATGTCATAGTACGAATTATGAAGTTGCGATTCGTTTCGGTCGTCATTTGAATCGCAATAAGGGTTCATGGTAGACCACCAGATCACTCATAGGCTACGATACTTAATGATAGGTATATATTATAATAAGAAAATTAGAAAAGCTTTTTCAAGGCATTACTAATATTCCTATTGCCGACCCGAATAAGATCGTAGCTAGCGCTAGGAGTGGGTACGACAATATGAGTCGAGATTGAACCCGCAACTCTCGCCTTAACGAAGCGGAGTCAGCCCTTCTACCGTTGAAATATTGAGGCTTCCAATTATTCAATATTAACATTTATACTTATATATTACATATTGTGCTTGGTTTTACATTTTTCTTTGTTCTCAATGACATTATCAGTGCTATTATATCATAAGCAAGCATGTTCGGAACTCATAATGAATACTACTTTTATTGGCAACAATGAAACGTCAAAAAGATACCCCTAGCAGTTTTTGTCTTCTTCATCTATGTTCTGAGACTAAAGACCGGGCAAACATCAACCAAGGGAGCCCTGGCCTACATAGCTTATTACTTGAATTAGTTCATAGGATACTTTTTATCCCAATGAAATGTAAGGTTCAAAAGCATCAAAATACTTCTTTATCGCGGGCGGAGATGCGGACACAATTAGTCTTACATTTTTTTTAATGCTACAAGTTGGCTAGCAAGCATACGGCCCACCTGATGGTAAGCGGTTGCCGTAGCCTATGAGCGCGAGCAACACCATTAGTAGGTTTCACTCACGCGTTGCCCACCTCGAGATATTGGTTCTTGAATCTCTTTTGCCCAGTAATTTCACTAGCCTAAAGTGCCCTTTAAACCGGCACACAGTAACGCTAACCGGAACACTACTATTTGGCGGTAGAATATTTGACACTGCGGTGGTACCTACGTAGCCGGCATCTTGCATCAAAAGACCTATCACCAGTGTGACTGATTGCACTGGTGGAATAATCTCTGCTGTGTCATATTACATACAACACTATCATTCATATCTGTACAAACAGTGAAATCGAAAATAGATTGTAACAATAACACGACCTTTCGTTCCGACACGGAGGAGATTCTTTCATAGATTTTGTCGCTCGGAAAATGGATTCCAAGGAAATAGATGTTCTGCAGGAAGTGTTTGCGCTTCAACGCTTACAAAGCGACATTTTGTGTTCAATTTATTTATAGAATCTATGTATCACCTGGATGGTTCTACAATGGTACTGTTGATCTTAAGATAAGATAAGAAATGTTATTTCAAATATAATTCTATATTTTATTTCTTTCTTTGCCGTAGAATTATACTGATATTTTTTTTAGTGAATCACATTTATTTTATTTAGTTTTTATTAAATAGAACAAAACACCTCATTCACATGTATACTAGGTATGTTTGTACCTGAATACCGTAATAGTTTTCGAAATGAATCAGTCGATTCTAACAGAGGAATAATACTTTTCAAAGAATAATTCCCGGCGTCGGGATGTGACAACCCATCGCCCGCTGTTGGGATAACCTCTGTCACAGCAGAGATTATTCCACCAGTGCAATCAGTCACACTGGTAGTAGGTCTTTTTTTGCAAGAGGCTGGCTAGGTAGGTACTACCGCAGTGTCAAATATTCTGCCGCCAAATAGTAGTGCTTAGGCATTACTGTGTTCCGGTTTGAAGGGAACTGTACGCTAGTTAAATTACTGGGCAGAGGAGATTTAAGAACTAATATCTGAAGGTTGGCAACGCGTGAGTGGCACCTACTAATGGTGTTGCAAGCGCTTATAGGCTACGGTGCCCACTTACCATCAGGTGGGCCGTATGCTTGTTTGCCAACTTGTAACATAAAAAATAAAAATATAAAGATGGGAGGTCTTGATTTATGCCTTACAATTCCATGGATCCTGGTGGGTCTGGAAGTAACAGAGCTCGATGAGTGGGAATGCCGGAGGCCTTTATCCCTTCATAATAATTCTGTGCTCTGTCCGCGTCGTCTCTTGTGTCGGCAACGCTTATAATGACTTGACCGCTCACCATCAGGTGGTCCGTATTCTGTTTTGCCACTTTTTTACCCCTACTGTTTCATTTCAGTACATTTCGTTCGTATCGTAGTCCTTGGTGGACTAGCTCCTATCCTCTCTAAACCCTTTTTTTTGTATTAGTTGGGAAACAAATTTATGATGATACATGAATGCTATAGTAAGTGTTTGCAGGTTACGATCATCGATTATTTGTCACTTTTGTAGTATATAAATATATAGTTGAATATAATTCTATTTTAAAAACGAGAAACGAATTAATTTAATCTCATTTGTTCGCTCCAGCTCTCGACGTGGGCGTAGCTATTCGCCTTCAATTTAACACGTAACAACCTAATTTACAATTCGGTACGATTTGAAAATGGATTTAAACTTTCAAGTTTTGACGTAAATCCTTACGGCCTTTCTGCTTAAGATAGAAAAGGTGTTTTTTGTAAAGGATTATTAGATTTGAAATATAATTGTTCATAATCGTCTGTGTGAAACATTTTTATGAAATATTTTTATGAAATATACCTGAGGTTTAACTTAAGACACTCATAAAGATAAAGTATTTTTACCTTAAAATATTATAAGGCTACATTGACCAAAGTCTCGGTCTGGGGCCGACTAAATTTAGTCCAATTCAACCCCAAGAAGACACAAGTTTGCGCGTTAACCACTAAAAAATCACCATTTGTCGTATGTCCTCGTTTTGAGAACACTCCCCTGGCTGCCACAGCTAGTATCGGAATACTTCGTGTCGACGTTTCGAGCATCGTTCAGTTCCGCAGTCAATTGGAAGGAAAGGTCATATTGGCCTCTAAAAAGCTTGGTGTGTTCAGCAAGGCGAGGGAGGCACTACTTCACGTCGGCTCATGCC
The DNA here is from genome assembly GCA_023373885.1 of Hestina assimilis. Lineage (NCBI taxonomy): Eukaryota > Metazoa > Arthropoda > Insecta > Lepidoptera > Nymphalidae > Hestina > Hestina assimilis. The sequence continues at coordinate 4,299,540 of CM041741.1, read as the reverse complement.
CTAAAGGTCTACAAGGCGCAAATTCGACCGCACGTGGAGTACTGCTCACATCTCTGGGCGGGAGCTCCCCAGTACCAACTACTTCCAATTGACCGCATCCAACGTAGAGCGGCTCGAATTGTCGACGATCAAGCCTTTTCCGATCGGCTTGATCCTTTGACATTGCGTAGAGATGTCGGATCAATCTGCATCTTCTATCGCATATATCACGGGGAATGTTCTGAGGAATTATTTGGATTGATCCCACCGGTAGAATTTCACCATCAGACATCGCAACTAAACTCTAAGTTCCATCCATACCACCTTGATGTCTGGAAATCCACAACAGCGCGATTTAGAAGACATTTTCTTCCTCGCACATCCACTCTGTGGAATCAACTTCCGCCGGCGGTCTTTCCGAACCGATACGACTTGGGAACCTTCAAGAGAAGAGCGTATTCTTTCCTTAAAGGTCGGCAACGCACGTGCATGCCTTCTGGTGTTGCAGATGTTCATGGGCGGCGGTGATCGCTTAACATCAGATGAGCCTCCTGCCCGTTTGCCCCCTCTTACATAAAAAAAAACCGAAAGAATAAAATTCAAGACTAACTTAAAGAAGTTGATAATAAAACAAGTTTGTTTCTAAATTTTTAATTTTTATTTGTATTAGCTTAAAGGCTTGTAGTCGTCCTGAAAAGAAAAAAATAAAACATTATATATGGAATAGACTCGAAATAAATATAAATAAATTGAATACTCAGCAACACGAATATGAACCTGGCGTCCAAGCATCAGTAAAGTTGTTTTTATTAGACAGTCTAGTACGATTATTTATACAGACAAAGTTGACAGAATTACTAAAGCTAAGTGTCTTTAGCACGCCTTGCAACTTTAATCTAACGGTAAGATTTCCCTAAATAAAGTCCCACACACAGCACACACGCACACAATACTGTCTCAAATTGTCGAGTTAGGCTAAAGATTAGACGTGAAGAAGCGCTCGGAGCACTACTTTCTTTCCCGATGATGTACTGAGCCGTGGTTCGGTCTCACGGCATGGAATATATCTCTATGGAATGAATCAACTTTGAGCCCCCGCAAGGTTTGAGCCCCTTTTTCACGCGGGTCTCAGTTACTCGGCCAGCCCCGACCTGCGACTAACCCGAAGGGCTACCAGCAATACACTATCAGAATAAATAAACGTGACTTCCATTTCGATATAAATAAACGAAGCAACTTCTATAATTAAAGTCACAATCAAGGCAACCAAGAGTCACTGATCCGATGTACTTATCCGGGAGTATCTCTTAGAAACTCATCTCCGTGGAAATTATTTCCATTCCAGGATAAATTTACCTTTAGTGTAAACGATCTTGTTACTCAAATATCCAACGAAATTTATTCTGAGTTTATATTCGCAATGAAGGCGATTTAATTAGTCTTACAAAAGATAAGTTAAAGCTTGTGATTGAGTTTGTAAGATATAACTTTTTAATGATTATTACTCGTGTCTTTGAGTTAGTTATTATTAAAATAATGTTCATTTATTGAAAACATACTTCTTCCTCTGTTTATTGAGTGGTTAGTGGCCAAACTAATAGGCCTCAGACTTTACTTTTCGACTAGTGTCAAACTGAAAACAGCCGGGACTGACTTTTTACGTGCCCTCCGAAGCACGGAGATACCTGAGACGCTCATAGCCGAGTGCACCCGCTGATCGGTAAACGATCGGTAGGTTAAGCAACTTTAGGCGCGGTCAGTCACTAGATGGGTGATCGCATAGTGGTATTTCAACCGAGCGTCTCCGTGCTTCGGAGGGCACGTAAAAGTCGGTCCCGGCTGTTGACAATTAGACAGCAGTCGATAAGTCAAGTCAGAGGCCTACGGGCGACCTGAACAACTCTGACACTAGGTTGACCATTAACCAATCGATAAGAAGAGTTGAAATACCACTATGCAATCACTTATCTAGTCTAGACTGACTGCGCTTAAAGTTGCTTAACCCACTGACCGTTTACCGATCAGTGAGCGTACCCGGCTATGAGCGTCTCGAATACTAATTGCCTACTAAAAGTTTTTTTTTTTTTATGTTAGAAGTTGGTAAACAAGCATACGGCCCACCTGATGGTAAGTGGCTGCCGCAGCCTATGAGCTATTGCAGCACCATTAGTAGCTGCCACTCACGCGTTGCCAACCTCGAGATATTAGTTCTTAAATCTCGTTCGCCCAGTAATTTCACTAGCGTACAAAGCCCTTCAAACCGGAACACAGTAGTGCCTAAGCACTACTATTTGGCAGCAGAATATTGGACACTGCGGTGGTACCTACCTAGCCGGCCTCTTGCAACAAAAAGACCTACCACCAGTGTGACTGATTGCACTGGTGGAATAATCTCTGTTGTGACAGAGGTTATCCCAACAGCGGGCGATGGGGTCGTCACATCCCGACGCCTTTCGTGGTTATCAATTTTGTCAAGATAAGATGTACAATTCACCTATAAATCTATCCACGCTTCATCAAGGCATTAGAACAAAATATAGTATATATAATAATAGTATATTTACTTCTTCCTCTTCCTAGAATTATTCCAGGTATTTATCCAGGGTCTTCTTATTCTCTTATCCGGATTTGTCCGGTTACTAGTTTATATACAGAGCGATTGCCATCTGACCTCCGTAACCCAAAGGGGTATAATGAACATCTGCTTCGAGCGGGAAATAGTACTCTCAACCTCAATAGTAATCTCAACTTTATACTAAGTTAGACCTTACAATATCCTACCTGGTTAAAATACCACCATTTTCTACCAAAGAACAGTGAAGCTCCTGAAGGTCCAGCGCTGCTAAACATGGGTGCATAAGGATTAACATTCATGTGATCACCGTCCATCTGTAATATATAATGACAAAATATATTTCTCATTATAATATAATATATACTTCTTCTTCCTAGCATTTTTCCCGGTATTTTGTCTATCCAGGGTGAGCTTATATTACTCTTATCCAGATTTGACCGGTTACCAGTTCTTACACAGAGCGATTGCCATCTGAAGTCCTCAACCCTAAGGGCGAACCAGTAACTCATTGGATATGAGCAAACTACTTATCAAGAGTTAACGATTATTATCAGATGTTATGATAACAAACGCGACTGACAGCTTAACGTGCTCTCCGAGGCACGGTGGGGAGACTCACAAGGACAAACGTTCAGAGCGAAACAGATATTTGTAAGATCAATACAAACATCTGCCCGAGCGGGAATCAAACCCTCAACCGTCGAGGCTAAAGGCGCTACCAATACGCCACAACTATGTCAAATAATATAATATACTATAATACATTTTAATTTTTAAGGCATTTTTTTGCCTCACGCAAACACTTTTTAGAAACAAACAGCTGTCGTCAACAGTCCTTCCAAACTGAGGCAACGTGAAAGCCTTTAACAAAAACCACGTTTTTTTCTCAAAGGCCGCCAATCAAATTTCACGGTGTTGTAGATTCCGATGAGCAAAAATAATAACTTTAAGGTAAGTCTCCTGTAATTTTGTCTCCTTTTCAATAAAAAAAATCTATCTAGTCTTGATATTTACCTATGATAGAAGCTTAAATTATAAACAAAACTATATTGTGCTATTATAGACCAGTCTATAAACATTACAGAATAAGAAAGTTGTCAATAGATAGACGATGTTTAATCTTTGCGGCCAGACGTCTTTATCATCATATAAACCGTGCCGTATATAAAGTCCAATACATTCTCGTATTAATTAATTGATTTTTTTTCTTAGATATAGGTACGTTATATTTTATTTAAATGTTAAATGTTGTTATTATTATATTTATTTGACATAGTAGTATAACTCTGATCATACAGTCAAACCGATTGTCTGGTTTTGTGAGACTATAGTATAAAACTAATTGTGAACATTATATTGGCTAATAAATCTTCTTCATCCTAGCATTATTCCCGGTATTTTTATGTACCCAGGGTCTGCTTATTACTCTTATCCGGATTTGACAGGTTACTAGTTTTTACACAGAGCGATTGCCATCTGACCTCCGCAACCCTAAGGGCGAACCAGTAACTCATTGGATAAGAGCAATTTACTCATCAAGAGTTAACGATTATTATCAGATGTTATTGATAATAACCGGGACCGACAGCTTAACGTGCTCTCCGAGGCACGGTGGGGAGACCCACACGGACAAACGCCCAGACCGAGACAGAAATTTTAACAAACATCTGCCCGAGCGGGAGTCGAACCCGCAGCCGTCGAGACTAAAGGCAGACTCGCTACCCACAACGCCACAACGGTGTCAGTTGGTTTTCATATACATTTTTTATTTTTTCATTTGATTTTACTATTAAATCTTACATAATGGTTCCACAGCCAGTTTTGCTTGTATTTATCCTTGTGGACAGTGAAAGGGTTCCCAAAATTTTTTTCGTAGTCAGAAGATCCAGAAGATGATGAGTCCGAACTTGAAGATTCGACTGAATCATCACGATCTCTATGCTTACTTCGTTTTCTATTGTGATTTTTTCTTCTTGTCTGTGACTGTGGATTTTGGATTGACGTGTTAAATGACCAGCTGAGATTTTTTTTCTAAAATAAATTAACGCTACACACTCAACGGATAGGATTAGGATAGTTATATCCTGTGTCAGAGGTCCGGAAATATATACAATAACACGGACAAACACACCAAGACCGGAAAACATGCCTGTATGGTCAATACAAACATCTGCTCCGTGCGGGAATCGAACCCGCGATCTGCGGCGCTTAAGGCAGGTTCGCTACCGCTGCGCCACAATGTCGTGAAAAAATATGATACTTTTTAATGTAAACGAATCATGATTAATTTTATTCAAAATAAAAGCAATTCAACGAAACCAGTCTGGTACTTTTATAAATGTCACTGGCTAATAAAGATAATTAAAAAAAACACCTACAATTTCTAGCTAAATTAGAATTCAGAGAGTGTCTTGACACAAAAGCTCTCAAGCTATATTAATTAACTGACAAAATTGAATACTTTATTTGATTGGATTAATTTGAAGGTTGAGCACTCATTTTATTTTTTAGTTATTTTATAAGCATAACAGAATTAAATAAATAAAAATAAATCAAATTGAAGTGAAGTGAAATAATTATGCTATGGAAGATATCAAAATAATATAATATAGGGACGATTATAAATCGTTATTACTCATAGCTCAACATCCGACTGCTTTTGGAGTTCAAAATCACATTATGGTTTCTTTGTGCAAAAAAAAATGAACTTTTGTATGTTTTCAAAATATTTATTATGTCGAAATAATGCTTCGCCGTGACTTCGGAATACAATATATATATTACAGACTATATATTTATATTATACAGTTTTGGAAAGAAATGCATCTACCTTTCAAAATTTGAAGTCAATTTTGAAATTTGTAACAAACAAACATTAAATTTGTATCAATTATAAAATTTTGGCGAAATTAGCTCGCAGAATGACATCCGCCGGTCGTAAGCTCAGACCTGGCTACGCCCGTTTTCAGTACAAATAGGTATACGGGCATTTGGACGCAAATAAGCAATACCATGTAAACCCACAAAATTGAAAAAACTGAGTTATACATGCAGAAGTGTTGGTAAATGACTGAAGAACATATTTCTTTAATATTTCTAGGGTTTTAAGCTTTAAAACTTCTAAAAAAGCCACTTTTTAATCAGGCAATTTATGTATTATGTTAAACGTTTTGGGTTATATTATATACGAAATATGCAGTTTGTATATTCATTATTTGTGAAAACAAGTAAAATAACTTAAATAAATCTAAAATTGCCAAAAACGTGACCAATACATAAAAAAACATATAAAGCAAGTTGTTCAAAATTTTCAAACGCGTTTTTCTCGAAATGACTTTCGTATGGGTTGGCATGGTATTGCTTATTTGCGTCCATTTATGGAATAGTCAAATAATCTTTTTATTGTTGAAAATAATTTTAATTTTTTTCAGCGCTTCAGTTTTATCTTTGTCATAATAATAATCGTACTTACATCAAAACCTTGGCCAGCTGAATCTAAGCTGTAATTATTAAACTAAATTTTAATAATAACTTGAAGTCTTTCCGTAATAGCGCCACGCTCTTCTCACCACAAATGAGCCAGCTCGACCGGGAAGCACTACCGTCTCACGGAAAATCAGTGTAAAGTAACAGTCCCGTTGCGTTTCGTGCGATGAGTAAGGGCGCCGGAGGCCTAATCTCCCGCTCCTTCGGTTCCCTTTATTTTATCCCTTCCTTCTTATACCTTAGGTTGATAGCACATTTGTAATACTTCAAGTATCAAGCGTGTTCATAGGTTACAGAGACTGTATACAATGAAGGTCATATTGTGTGTATAAATATGCCTAGGAGAACTTCTGAAGAAAGGATTTTGTAAGTACTTATTTGAAATACCACTATTCGTTCACCCATCCATAGACTTATGGCGTCCACATTTGCTTAACCCGGTCGCTTACGTAACACTAAGCATTTTAAGTTATACTTGTATATTCGTACAGTTGACCTTTTGTTGAGGGTCGTTGAGTACTTAACAATTATCATTACTTTTCTAAATATATTATAAATTCGAAATTAACTCTGTCTGATACGTTTTCACGCCTAAACCACTAAACTGATTTTGATGTAAATTGATACAAAGTTAGACTAGACCTTTGAAAAGGACACAGACTACCTTTTATTGCGAAAACAAGGCTAGAAGGCGACAAAAAGCAATTATTTCTATATTGCATAGGTGTCGTTATTTTGCGGTAGGAACTGGGAACTGAAGCTAGTTTAATATAAATAAAATCATACCCGTCCAGAATTTCACTTGCATTGTTATCTATCTCTGCTACCTACAATAATTTTTAATTAAATTACAAATTGAAATACCTTTTCAAATATAATTCATCAAAATATGTGAAATCCAACCTCTTGTAAATTATCTGTATGCCTGAAAGAAAGTATATAATATTACTATTCTATAGAAACATGCAAAAAAAAAAAAACTGAATGGTCGCTGTGGCGTGCTGGTAGCGAGCCTACTTCGAGACTCGACGGTCGCGGGTTCGATTCTTGTTCGGAGCAGATGTTTGTTATAAATATCTGTTTCATTCTGGGCGGTTGTCCTTTTTGATCTCTCCAATTCTTTCCGTTATCAAAACATATGATAATAAATGCTAACTCTTGATAATTAATTTGCTCTTATCCAATTAGTTACACAATCGCTATGTTAAAACTAGTACCCCGTCAAATCACGATAAGGGTATAAGCAGACCCTTCATAAATACCGGGAAAGAGGTTCGAAAGAAAAAAAAGTAGACTATAATAAGACTCACTGGTGATGGCTTTCTTTATTAAAATCGCTTGGATCTATTTCGAGAACTAGCTGAAAATGTATAAAATAAATTATCTAATTAACTATAGTAAATAAAACTTCATTATTACTTTATCTATTCCATGCTTTCGGTGTTTTTACTATAGAAAAGTTTATTAAAACTTTGGAAATAACGACATTTAAATGAGTACAATATATTTAAAAATAAATGTTATATAAAATTGTTATTAATATGGTGGCTCTGGTTCGTTAAAACCTGAAAACCACCACGAAGTGGGGTGCGGGAAAAAGGAGCGTGGGCGTAAGGAGGTTGTGTTAATATCTTTATTCCTACCGTGTAGCTGGACGTCTCGTATTTGTTCTCTCTTGGTGTTTAACTTCACTTTTCACAAACTTTATGCGTTCTTAGTAAATATATCACTCGCGGGTTATTTAATAGTTTATCGGCCGATTAATTATTATAGCGTCAGAAACATGCCATTCGCGCTTGCGGTTACGAACACACACACGCTAGCGGAACACTCGCGAATACTAACACGCGAATACTGACACAGTGGCGCCAGAGTTGATGTTAAGATGTCGGTTGCGTCTTCGGTCCTTTTCTTCTTTTGCGTTGAAGGAATGGGTAAAAAGGGGAAAGAAGATGTGCGACCAAGGACACAAGAAAGGAAGAGGATATGGATTAATTAGATTGCGTTCTATTTAATACTATTAGCATAGATTATAAATAGTTAAGGCGTTGCGCGCCAACATAATACGTGAAAAATTTAACTCTCTACTATCTATTACGGTTCGTCAGATAAATCCCACTGAAAGACATAGGAAGGAGGCTTAATATTCTAGCTACTTAAACTAGTATTCTGTTCACACATTTTAGTTATAGAATACTAAAAGCTTAAAAGCGTCTTTAAACTTTTTTAACTTTTTTTAACTTTTCCAGTAACAATCATCAAAGCTACATAAAAATACAGAAACTCAAAACAATATTAGCCATAAGGTTTATTTGTTTATTTAGTACTCAGTTTCCTTATTAAAGCAATTAGAAGTAATGGAAAGTGCCATTTATATATCCTATCCATAATTAACTTGAGCAACAATACGGACCAAAATTTCAACAATATAATTTGAAAGCGTAAGATTAATAGTGTTTATGATTTACATACCAAGCGTGAATTGCTGTAAGCATTCAAAAAAGTATTAACCTCCTCATTATTTCAACGGAAGAGGGGCCCACTACGCTCCGCTAACGCGAGAGTCGTGGGTTCGATCCTGACCTCCTTAGGCTATTGTCGTACCCACTCCTAACGCAAGCTTCCAGCTTATTTAGACTGGCAATAGGAATATTAGTAATGTCTTGAAAAAGCATCCAAAATCATCCAAATTTGTCTCGTGGTTTTTACGTGAAAGAGTAACAAGCATCTACCGTTGTGGCGTTGTGGGTAGCGTGTCTGCCTTTAGTCTCGACGGTTGCGGGTTCGATTCCCGCTCGGGCAGATGTTTGTTAAATTTCTGTCTCGGTCTGGGCGTTTGTCTGTGGTTCTCCCCACCGTGCCTCGGAGAGCACGTTAAGCTGTCGGTCCCGGTTGTTATCACAAAAACATCTGATAATAATCGTTAACTCTTGATAAGTAAATTGCTCTTATCCAATGAGTTACTGGTTCGCCCCTAGGGTTGTAGAGGTCAGATGGCAATCGCTCTGTGTAAAGACTAGTAACCCGTCAAATCCGGATAAGAGTAATAAGCAGACCCTGGGTACAATAAAAAATACCGGGAATAATGCTAGGACGAAGAAGAGTAACAAACATATAGGCATTATAGGCGTCGGGATGTGACGACCCCATCGCCCGCTGTTGGGATAACCTCTGTCACAGCAGAGATTATTCCACCAGTGCAATCAGTCACACTGGTGGTAGGTCTTTTGTTGCAAGAGGCCGGCTGGTAGGTACCACCGCAGTGTCCAATATTCTGCCGCCAAATAGTAGTGCTTAGGCACTTCTGTGTTTCGGTTTGGAGGGCACTGTACGCTAGTGAAATTACTGGGCGAACGAGATTTAAGAACTAATATCTCGAGGTTGGCAACGCTCGAGTGGCGCCTACTAATGGTGCTCCAAGCGCTCATAGGCTGCGGCAGCCACTTACCATCAGGTGGGCCGTATGCTTGTTTGCCAACTTCTAACATAAAAAAAAAAAAAAAAAAAAAGTTAGATTCTAGTGAGTACCTATTAGTGTTTACTGGTATTAGGCCTTTAGTCGAGCGACGCTGGCTCGTAGCCTTTATAATTAAGTTTATATATTTATAGACTACACACTCAATGGTCCCCATTAGAATAGTTTTATCCTGTGTCGAATTTCCGGAAACATATACAAGGATAAGGATTAACCCACTAAGACCGGAACACATGCCTGTATGGTCAATACAAATATCTGCTGCGAGCGGGAAGTAAACCTGTGATACATATATGCTTTCTACCGTAAATCATTAACTGAGTTTCGGTTTAAAGGACACTTTAGCTTTTTTTTTTTTTTATGTTAGAAGTTGGCAAACAAGCATACGGCCCACCTGATGGTAAGTGGCTGCCGCAGCCTATGAGCGCTTGCAGCACCATTAGTAGGTGCCACTCGCGCGTTGCCAACCTCGAGATATTAGTTCTTAAAACTCGTTCGCCCAGTAATTTCACTAGCGTACAGTGCCCTTCAAACTGGAACACAGTAGTGCCTAAGCACTACTATTTGGCGGCAGAATATTGACACTGCGGTGGTACCTACCTAGCCGGCCTCTTGCAATAAAGACCTACCACCAGTGTGACTGATTGCACTGGTGGAATAATCTCTGTTGTGACAGAGGTTATCCCAACAGCGGGCGATGGGGTCGTCACATCCCGACGCCGTTAAAATAATAATAGCTAGTGAAATTATTATTACTTTACATTATTGGCAACACCAATAGAAAATTCCTTTTATACTACTTATAAAGAAGCATAAATTATTAATTTAACACCTTACTTAGAAATTGTAGCATTTACTAGAATTTATTAGACACGAGAATGAAACGTAAGCTCTTCTGTACTTCTCATCTTATCATAATATAAGGCTTCTATCGTGGGCGTTTTGACATTTACGCTGAGCATCTTAAATATATCAGAAGAAAAACAATATTGTCATCGCCCACACTTACTAGCTACACGTGTTTGGTTCTTAAAGAAAAATAATTTTTATTTTTTATCTGTTTCGCTGTGTGGTTCAATTCTGTGGGTGTTTTGAAGAAATGCAGAAAAGTTTTTAAGAAATTTACCTATCAAAAATCCCCATAATAGGTCTTAAAGTGGTTTCAGGCCAGCATTTTATACAAACGTAAGGTGCGCCTTTTACACACGCGTAGTTCTAACGAGCATTGACGCGCTTATAAGCTCGTATAAGCGCGTTATCTAAAGCGCTATAAATAAGCTACACGCCGGAATGAGCCGGTATTATAACTAGGTAAGCAGTACAATTTATGGATTATTATTGAACGAACTCAAAATTCTTGTGCGCAAATTCTTGCATGGCGTAATTTATTGTTACGGAGAACCTTATTACCGGGTCATAAGGTTCGGAATCGCTTGCTACTCTTTCTGTTTATTTCCTCGACGACACGTGGGTTCTAGAAAGATGTGTTCTCGAAAGATGTAGTATAGCGTTTCGTGGACGGAACTTTCTCCAACCCGTGTTCCGCGTTATATAAGCGGCCCGTTGCGCCGACTGATTCATTCAGTTCTTTTTTTTTTTTTCGGAATGTGTATTGCTGTTGGCCCTACTGGCCTTGACAGCATCATCGAGTGGGAGGCCGAGTACAGAGACTCAGCCGTGATTCCGCATTCTATACCATTCAGTTCTGAGCAACAAGCGAAGAAACTACAAGTGATACCAGTAAACAAGTGCGATAATTAGTGACATCAGCTATTCTTTTGGACTGTGATTGACCTGTGATTTGTGAAGTTCTGTTGTGCAATCTAGATCTCAATAAAGTCTTATTTAGAGCCATCAGGTATTTATTTCCAAATTCGGGAACCTTAGCTCGTAACATTATTATCTTTATATTATTCAGTACATCATAAACTTACTTACAATAATAATAAGTTAAAGATAATAATGGATGATCAACTGGCCAGCAATGAGCGTTTTGTATTTGCTATGTTAAGTTGACATGAGTTTGATCAACGTTCGAGAAACCGGGGATTAGTCTGCAGTTCATTCTACTACTAATATAGTTGAAAAAAATGTCTTGTACAAACCTTTGGGCATTACTCTTTTTCTGAATATTACGTATTTCTTGTAGCAACGCTACCTGTGAGAGGTTTCATAATTATGTATTCTACAATAGAATTATCACATTTATTTAAAAATTAAAATTTAATGACTTAATTAATTTAATTCCCAACTGTATCCTTATTACTTATAGTAGGAATTTTTAGTAAAGTTTTTTTATTAAGATCTAATTACTCACCAATACGTCGTTCGATTTTCTAAAATTGGTATACAACAAGCGCTGATTGGTTTTTCCAAATCTAAATTAAATAAAAAATTATGAACATTAAATTTTTATATAACGCTCGTGCTTAGCGTGTTTGGTTCATTTCTGTACTTCTGTTTTTTATTATGGTCAATACAATTTTTAAGTACAGTTGTTAATAAACCTTAAACCAAATTTTGTAAAAGTACAGCATACTGTGATTATCATAATCAGTTACACAAACACTACATGGTTCAATTACAATTACTCAGTGTACAATTTAATTTTCGATCACATCGACACAATTGTTTTTCTTCTTTTTTTCTTTTGTTTTAGATTAATAAACAATTATAGCTTACGTGATTCCTAGATTTTTTAAATTTCCATAAACAGCCGCACCGTCAACGCTTTTTTGAGGATATTTCACTGATGATTTTAGCATAGTAAATGATGGTTGGATCAAAGTATGTCCAGGATGTATGGGTTCCGCGCGAGGTAAATCTTCTTTAGATTCCGGGACACCTAATATATTTTCATAGCTTTCTAATACATTATGTCGCTGTAAACATGAACCCATTAAGTTTCTATGCAAGTTTATTGTTACCACTGTAACAAGCATACAACCTGATGGTAAGTGGTCACCATAGGGTCTAACATGTAGTCAAAAGCAGTTATCACAGGAGATAAAAGGTTGGGGGTTTGGATAGTGACCTTCCCGTGGTGCCCCCTGTGAGTAGTGGTGTAAGTCCAACGAACCGTAACGGAGTTCAGGGCTTACCCACGAAACAGACGACTATCCCGTAGGCGATTGTTAATTTTTGGTGTTGTTTGCTTTCTTTGACGTGTGTTTTTGTCGGTCTGAGTCATGTTGGACTCGGACGATGAGACCGATGCATCGGTCGGCTCCCGGAAGCGGGCCAACCCTGTGCCTCCCTTGGGGAGCCCAGTGGGCTCGGAAACCGAGACGGAGGCAGGAGTTTCGGCTCGTAACCGGAAGGCCGGTCGGGGCAAAGGTGGCAGTACGGGTATTACCCATGCCCGTGCTGAGCTGCAGAAGTTGGTGGGAGAGGCCAAGGAGCAAGCCTTCGAAAAGGCTCTCCAGGCGAGGGTTGCCCACAGAGAAGCCGCCCAGAAGGCTTCTGAGAAGAAGTCGTCGGAGCCTCCTCGGGACATCTCACGATGCTCCCCGCAGGAGTTAAAACTGATGGCGGACCGGTGTTGCACCGATGTACGTGAGGTTGCACGTAAGTCCGGCCACCTCCAAGGCGGCATGATAAAGAGGCTGAAGTCGGCGGCGGACTCTCTCCAGGAGATCGTTGATTCCCTGGCGAGGCGATCCGTCTCCGAAGAGATGCGGCGTATGGCCTCGGATAACCGAAGCCTACGAGAGGAAATGGAGGGCCTTAAAGAGGAGCTGGAGGCGTACCGCCAGCGGCTCTTTGAGGCGAGGCGGGCTACGACAGTCGACACTCCTCAGATGTCAAACGAGGAATTGCGGGCGTCTCTTCTTGCGTCGATCGGGGGGTTGATTGACGCGAAGTTCGCCGGCATTGAGGACCGCCTCTTGCCGGCGAGAGTGCTCGCCCCCTCGCAGCGGATGTGAGGCGCCCTCTTGTGGCGTCTGACGTGCCCCCGTCAGCCCCTGTGCCAGCCAGGACATCTGCGCCTAAAAAGGCGACGGCCGCAAGGCCAAAGAAAGGCAAGGGTACAGCGGCGCCTGCCCCCCAGCCTGCTGTGCAAGAGACTGCGTCGGTTGCAATCACCTCTTCGGAATCGGTTCTTCCTGCCCCAGAACCAGTCGAACCTGTGGCAGGGCCTTCCGGAGAGAGTTGGTCCACCGTCGTACGACGAAAAGGCAAGGCAAAAAGTCCTCCTCCGGCGGGCCAGGCAGGTGGCATCAAAGCTGCACCTTCCAAGGCTGCGCAACCCAAGCCTAGACTCCCCGCCGTGCGCAAGTCCATAGCTATTGCTATGAATTTGTTGCCGGCGGCGGGCTGCAGAGGGTCACTTTCGCGCAGGCCTTGTTGAAGGTGAAACAAGAGGTGGTGCTGTCCCAGTTAGGGATCGGCCCTGGCCTGACAATACGCCGGTCTGTTTCAGATGGTCGAGTGTTGGAGCTGCCCAATGGGACTTCCCAGGAGGCAGCGGAGGCTCTGGCGGAGCGGATGCGCCGCATCCTCAGCGACATGGCGACGGTGTCCCTGCCGTCAGATAGGGGCACCCTGAGGCTGATCGGGCTGGACGACTCGGTGACCCCTTCGGGGGTTGCCGAGGCGGTCGCCACGTTGTGACTGCCCCTTAGAGGCGGTAAGGGTCGGTGAGATCACCGAAGGTGCCGGGCGAATGGGCGCAGCCATGATAAGGCTGCCTCTTGTGGCTGCCAAGCGACTGGTCGAGGCTGGCCGGCTTCTGGTCGGCTGGTCCTCGGCCAAGGTAAAAGTGATGGGGAAGCGCCCTCTTAGGTGCTTCCGATGCATGAGCATCGCCGCCATACAGCCAAGATGCCCATCAGAGGTCGAGAGGGGCACTGTTTGCTATCGCTGCGGTGGCGAAGGTCACCTTGCGCGTGGCTGCAGCAGACCAATGCGATGCATGGTCTGCGCGGATGCAGGGTGCCCCTCTGAGCACACGTTATGGGCAGGAAAACTGTTCCCCACCCACGTCAAGGAGTGCGACGGCTCAAAGAACCGGAGCCGCTGTCAGTCGACAGGCCCAGGAGGTGACTGTGATGGAGCATTAGTGCTCCTCACACGTCTCCTCAAGGCCCCCTTGTCAGGTGGCCCTAAGAGGCCGAACGCCAGGATGCCATGGTTGAATGCGCGAGCGACCCCGTGGCGTCCCAAATATGGCTCAGAGGTATTCGCAGAGTTTTAGTGGGTATTACCACCTGCTTCACAGGTGGTCGAGTCCCACACTACCACTCGCTGGCGTGCTCTTCGGAACACGCTAGGCGAGTGGTGTGCGTAAATGCATTTCTCTGCGTTAAAAAAAAAAAAAAAAAAAAAAAGGAGATAAAAGGTAGGAAGTTTGGATAAAGAAGAGAATGAAAAGAGCAACGCGTTTGGACTCAGGTTATAACAATCAGGTAGTTGCTAGGTTTTAAAAATTCATACTCTCCTAATATAAATATATACTTGATCCAGTAATCATCTTTCATTTTTTGTTCTTTGAGAAGAAGAAATAGAAGAAGAATCTTTTTGAAGTTATTACTAATATACAACTTGTGCTAGGCGTAGGTACGACACCTGATGCCACTAGCCGTCCCGGCCTCTTGCCCTTTACCCGGGGCTATATAAATAGGGCGTGCCCTCGGGCCGTGGACGCACAGGGTGGGGAACCTGTGCGTACGTGTTGAGCGGCCCTGAGGAGTATGGCAGTCGGTGTGGCCCGAATGCCGTACACTCTTCCTTGAGAAGCGTAGGGAGGCATTCCATCTTGCCCCTGGGACCGAGCTCTACCAGCACAGTGCTCGAGATGCTCCGGTTTTGAGTTCTGTAAGAGATTCCGGAGCCTCTCTCTGTCATTGAGGTCAGCCACCGAGGAGGTTTTAGTGGTTACCCATGAATGACCTGTCATGGAACCCCACATAACCCGGTTCTCCTCCCCAGGATGTCGGGAATCTGTGAAGCAGATTTCCTCCCCGACAACAAAAAAAAAAGGCGTAGGTACGACAACGCCCATACTATAGTTGAGTTATTAAGACCTCAATTCAATCTCTAACTACTAAATCTTTAGATTTCTAAATCAATCCAAAATTTTCAAAATTGAAACTGCAAAACCTCATAGCCCTGCCATATTCAAAGAACGATCCTTTAAAAATCTCAATGTGTAAAGGTAATTCTTAAATACCCAAAAAAGGAGCATATAAGCCTTAACATCAAATTAAAAGCTTTCCAAGTAGTATAAATGAGTTTCGAGTTCAAAACAAGTTGTTCGTTAAACAAAAGGATTCGGTCGTTGTACATGGATATTCACTTTGCGAGTCGACCTTCCATGAGACAATACTTCGTCCATTATTGCCTTGAAGTCTAAAATAACAATTAAACATAATTTTCAGTACCATTATATAATACTACTGTGGGCCCACTGGTACAAAAAAAAGTGAGACGCGATAACTGCGCCCTCTACTTGGTCCAATTGTCAATCTACCATTTTAGGATCCACCGGAATATACACAAAAAAATACATCAAAATCGATGTAGCCGTTTCGGATGAGTTCAGTGACATACACACGTACAGTAGAATTATAAATATAAAGATATTGTGGTTGGACTTAATCCTTACCAAAGAAGTAACATAGACAGATAAGATCACTTGGGACAAATACTGATAAAAGGTAATAAGATTTGTCATGATCACAAAAATCCTAATAATAAGGTACTAGAAATGTCAGTCTCTTATTACTTTCGAAACACGTGTCACCGCCCCCACACGCTGTCACGACATGCGCAGAGCAGGACGATATCGTAAGTTTCACGTTACATCGCTACGAAAGCTTGTAACTCTTCTGATATTGAATAGCTTATATAGTAATGGTATTTAAAATTATTATAATTAACAATATAATACAACCCGCTCGTACCGCTTGTGGCTTTTAAGTCACAATTGTGGCGACAAGGTCATCCAGATATGGGACTTCTAGTACCTTATAAGATTGTATGGTCGTGATCTTCGCGAAATTCAAATTTGGGATTGGGTGTTCTTGAACTTAATTACGAATTCAGTATCTCTACTCTTACAATCGTTGTATGAGTAGGAGTTCCAAGCTCTCACTCACTCAGTGTCATCCTTTACTTCTTTCTCTTGGATCAGTTACAGATTTATGCTACTAATGTACTGTAAGCCACTCTAGCTTATGTTGACCACAACATCAGTCCGTACTGTTACAGACTACACAAAAAATTTACAAAATAAAACATACCCTCAATACATTTATAAGCCATTTTAAATCCCTTGCTGATAAATTTCTCGTCGGTACTGGAGTTATATTATTCTAAAATAAGAAAATTACATTTTAAAATGAAATTTCTAAAGAATATTTAATTATACTGTCACTGAAATAACTTACCAGGAAAATCAACCAAAGTAATAACATAAAATCCATTTTTCTCTTTATCTTGACTTCATGGAAACGCTGTAATTTAATTTATAATATTCCAAGTATAGCTCATTTTATATTCTTCACAATTATAGTTGAGTTATATAATTATTACTTTGCAAGAATATTTCTACAGGATAAATTTAAAGTTCACTTTAGTGGTAAAAATTATTTGATATATAGACTTGCAAACGCTTGCAATGGCTATAGCTTTTTCTGGCTTCTGGTTTTGGAGATGTCAGAATAATTAAATATTCAATTGAATTTAATTTGAAGATTAATGCCTTTTATTTGTGACAATGGAGCTTAGATCAATAACGCTACACACTCAACACACAACGGCCTCCATTAGGATATTTATATCCTGTGTCGGGAGTCCGGAAACATACAGAAAGATAAAGACAAACACACTTAAATTAGAACACATGCCTGTATGGTCAATACAAAAATCTGCTACTGAGTTTAAGGCAGGTTCAAGCATACGGTGTCAAATAATTAAGCATCTAAAATAAGAAACTAACTTACCTAAACATAAACAAAAATCAGCGTTGAATATCAGTATTGCTGCCTAAAATATTAATTTTAGACAACTGAAAAGTATTGCAAATAATCAACAAGTACTACACCAGGTTATAGGATTTTAGCTTAAAATACAAAACAATAGAAACTATTTTCGGGTGGACAAATACTGTCTGTTGTACAGCTCGAGTACAATTCAATAGAATTGTACTCGAGCAAATATGTACTGAAAGTTAAATATTGAATGCAAACCGTGAAATGGAATACTCTAAAGTTAATCGCATATTTCGGTCTTTCGGTAGTCTTTATTAGAACTGAGATAAAAGGCTTAAAATGCTTTCCAGTTTTATATATTACAGAAAGATTTTTTATAAAATTGTTTCGAAGTAGTCTTCTACTTCTTAGCGTTGTTCCTGGTATCATACGAATATTTACCCAGGGACTGCTTATTACTTTTGTCCGGATTTGACAGGTTACTAGTTTTTACCCAGAGCGATTGTCGTCTGACCTTCGTAACCCTAAGGGTGAACTAGTGTCTCATTGGATAAGAGCAATTTACTTATCAAGAGTTAGCGATTATTATCAGATGATATGTGATAACAAGCGAGACCGACAGCTTAACGTGCTCTCCGAGGCACGGCATCAGAAGATTCCAGGTTCAAATCCTGGCAGCGTCGCCATGTAAGGACGTAAGCAATGAGGATACGAGTTGTTTCTTTGACGTCTTTATTATAACTGTTACATGATACAATTGTTGATGGGAAGCATACACACTACAACGGACCCACAATGACAAACGCCCAGACCAAAAAAGGCATTTAGAAGACCAATGCTTATCCAGATGTTTATCTGCCCGACCGGGAATCGAACCCGCAGCGGTGGGGGCTAAAGACAGACTCGCTACCCACAATGCCACATGTACACGTAGTATCATTTATATGTAGCATTTACTGAAAATATTTATAGGTTGTCCTCAAAACATATTATGATATTCTAGATTATATATTATATTATATATTATAGAGTTCTGTTTAATGGTTTTAATTATGACTATTTATAGACATTTTAACTATGAATAATTAAATTTTGTTTCAACTATCATCAAAATTCTACTATAATTTAATTATTAACATTTCTCTTAGTTTGAAAATATTTCTAAAATAAGTAGTTAAAAGAAAACTAAATATGTCTTTCAAACGTTCTACTTCAACACATAAAGAAATATTGATGGTTTTTTCTGGAGTTAAATATCATCTTTGTCACTAGAACTTTGAGTTGAGATTACATTAACATTCAATTTCTATAAATATAAATATCATACAGACACTTATGAACAATCGCTGTTCTATCTACATCTTGGTTAGATGTTCAGGAGCTACTCAAAAAAGGGTCGACTTATTTTTATAATTTGGCTATAATACTGTATATTTTACTCGAAACTCTCGAAAATGGTTAAATAAAAGTAAAGCCATTTTTTGACATTATATATTAACTTAAAATCAATATAAAATAATACATTTATTAGATAAAATTACAAGAAGATAATATTAATTGATTTACGTTGTCATAGCATTAAACAAAATTATATTAAAATATGTAATTTTAATACTTAAATCTATAACCATCACAATTGTAATACTATTCGTTCTATTTAGGTAGATAATATAAAATTAATTAATTCTATTTAGTTATCGATTAAGATAACATAGATTATGTATTTCTTTGGAATGTCTTTGTGACTCTTGTCTTTGGTGCTGTTCATATTTATAATCTAATTCACAGGTGGGCGAACTTTATTACTAAAACTTCCCATTACGTTGCCAGGTGGATAGTAATATGCCACAACATAAATTTGGCCTTCCTTTGTTTTAGCAACACCCACTCCTAATTCCTTGCTATCTTCCCACACAACTTGCGAGAAATGTCCTGACCCCAAATTTTCGGGCTCTCGACCAAATGAATGATTTTTGATTTCACTATACCATTTATCAACAGGGTCTCTTCCACTGAGCGTAAAATTGGGATCAGAAGACCAAGCGTAGAATATGTTTTCACCATATTCGTTTTGGTCCCTGTGTTCCACTCTTCCTTTTTTTGAAATAGCCTTAGCCCATTCTTCAGCGTATTTACACAGCTTCTTATTTAATTCTAGAGGAACAACTCTGTGTCTATTTCGATATTCGTTATGGGCTTGCAAGAACTCTTCTTCAAATTTCTCATTCGATATTGCAACTGATCTAAATTTTGTGACTAAATCTGTAGCCAATTCACCAAAATTTTTGCTACTTCTTGAACTCGGTGATGGGGGTCCTGAGCTGTTTTTTATAATGTAAGGTGAGGGTGGTGACAAATTATTGTTTGACTCTCGAGTAGAACTAGCTGAGCTATAACTAGAAGTTGATTGAAATTGAAAAGCTCCTGGTGGTGGAACATTCTTCACAAATTGCCCACTAAAGTTCCCGGGAGGATAATAATTAGCTACA
Source organism: Hestina assimilis (assembly GCA_023373885.1). Lineage (NCBI taxonomy): Eukaryota > Metazoa > Arthropoda > Insecta > Lepidoptera > Nymphalidae > Hestina > Hestina assimilis. The sequence goes on along the minus strand of CM041741.1, from coordinate 4,279,602 downwards.
ACATACAACTTGCCAGATTTACTCTTAGCGCTACCTATACCAAGTTCTCTTGTATCTTTCCAAATTATTTGGGTAAAGTGACCACATGTCAGAACTTCAGGTTCCTTACCAAAAGAGAAATCATTTATTTCATTATACCATCTATCTATGCAATCTTTTGCTTTTATTTTAACATTAGGGTCCGGTGACCAGCCGCAATAGACACTTTCTCCATACGTCTGATTCACACTGTAAGACATAGTGTCTTTCCTCGCAAGTTCCTCAGCCCATCTTTGACTGATTTTACAAATTTCTTTATTTAAAATCAGCGGTGATACACCATGTTCTCTTCTATACTCATTGTGAGCTTCCAATGCTTCGTTCTCGAAGTCGTTAGATTTTGATCGAAAGAGTTTGCTCTGAAAATAAAATAAAAAATAGTTTAATTACATACAATAGCAATAGGACTACTCTTAGTAGATTCACACTCTCAACTCGTACGACCATGAAGCTGGGGATGTACGCTTATATGCGCATATAAGCGTACATCCCAAAACCACTTTATACGCTCGAAAAAAAATTCAAATTGATTAATAAATGTCGGAGTTTTGTATTAAAAAAACATAGATTTTTTTTTTTTTTTTTTTTTTTATGTTAGAAATTGGCAAACAAGCATACGGCCCACCTGATGGTAAGTGGCTGCCGCAGCCTATCAGCGCTTGCAGCACCATTAGTAGGTGCCACTCGCGCGTTGCCAACCTCGAGATATTAGTTCTTAAATCTCGTTCGCCCAGTAATTTCACTAGCATACAATGCCCTTCAAACTGGAACACAGTAGTGCCTAAGCACTACTATTTGGCGGCAGAATATTGGACACTGCGGTGGTACCTACCTAGCCGGCCTCTTGCAACAAAAGACCTACCACCAGTGTGACAAACTTCGAGGCTATCAAAAAATTCATCACAGGAAGCACACCTTTTAAAGAAAAAACAATACAATTTAGGACCTCCCCTTTTTAAAATAGGAGTAAATATCGATCGAATTTAAAAACCATACGAAATATGAGTCAATTGCCATAAGCATTAAGAAGAAATGGCATAATTTATAGTATAGCCACAGCTGTGTAGCGTCTCCCTATCGTGCCCTTGGAAACTGATTTATCAATGACTAAAGCAGCCAAGTCGGTACGTTTCCGCTTTAGTAATAGTGTTTTGATAAGAAATATGGATTTTTTATTTTCTATTTGCTTTCATTTTGTTTTCTTAGTTTTTGTTTTTTTTGGTTTGCTCGCTTAAAATTATTATTCAAATTTTTATCTGTGAAGAATGATTTAAAATACTATAAACCTCGTATTTCATGTAATTTTTGTACTAGTAAGTCGGTTTAAAGAACTTAAGTACTTATAAAGACACGACGACTATCGATCGGACGTTATTGACGTCAGTACTAATAATTAATTAACAGACCGTGTTAGTGAAAAGTAATTTATTTTATGTAATATATTTTTAATATCGATATACAACATCAGATAATATTTCTTATATAATCACAGTAATGATATTTCTGATAATTACAAAGCGAGTAAGAAATTTACAGTATTTTTTATTGATACAAATAATTGAAACGGATCAAATTTTATTTCCAAATAGAAAAATTGAGTAATTTTTAATCGAATGGTTTAATAATAGAGAAACACAATGATGCATTTCATGTACTAAAAGGTAAAAAATCAAAACGGCACGCGTAACTAGAACGTGGTTCCTTCATTCTGCTCTGCCAATTTAATTTATATCTCCACCGATGCCACCCCATCCCTTGTAAAGTGTAACAGGGGGTGAAATGGGTTGGCTATTTAACCCATTGCTACCCTTTACCACCCCACCCCAAAAATCAAAGAGGTTAACGCTATTTTGTAACCTTAGGTTAATGTTAATTTCTACCAAAAATTCATCGGTAGGTACCAGGTACCAGTCATCATATCCCTCTTCTTATATGACTATAATTAAACCATTGATTCTCACAAGACACAAACATGGCGAGATAAATAAAAACATTAAAAAAACGAGGTTACTGATCTTTTTACCTAAATAGTCTTTTCGTGGTAAATAAAATTATATTCAATTTGTTAACTACGTAGGCCAAATCATAATTACCGAACCGTTTCAAGTAAATACAAAAGCCATTAAAACTTATTTTCCTAATAATGAATCACTACAACAATTGTTAGCATGTTTCCAAACGATAAGGAATAATTTTTTTTCCGTATTTTATTATTCTCACGTCATTTTTACGACGTTTTGAAAGTACAAAATAACAACGTTTTATCATTACTCACAGGTGGTAGGTGATTTTGGAATCTTTTATTTAAATAACAATGTTTTTTTTTGTTGCAATGTGTGTTAGCTGTTCAATTTACAAGCAAATAATTGCAAACAAAAAGGCATCTATTTTTGATAGCGTCACCGGTCAGCGTTGCTCCTACGAAGCCAAACAACCACTGCTTAGGAAGTCATCGGTAATAGAGTGAACGCTTGGAGCCATAAACACTGGACGCACTCTACGGTGTAAGAGCGTCCCGAGATGCGATACTAGGGAAAAACCGCCGGCCGAAAACCTTTTTTTATTTTCTATAAAAATAAATAGATACTTGTAAAATGACATGTCCTTATCATTATTATAAGTCTTCTATAAATTGTAGTAAGCTTAATGTGAATGCGTCATTTCCTTTACGATAATATTAGCGACAATTTCCTTGAGCACTATGCGAAAGTGTATACTTATCCATATGAGCGCTTTAAGTGGGTAAATAAAACTTCCTTGCCACTTCCTACGCGTTACTAAATTCCCTACACATTGTCAAAAATACACTTCGAAATAATAAACTTTTTCTTAAAATATGGTTAGGTATCAATAATCTTAAAGTAAATATGTATATTATATGTTTCATTAAAATTATAAATTAGTTTTCTATAAATTCATAAGAAAATATCGAGTATGGTCGAAATACATACAATTATTATGTTATTAATATAAATATTTTTTCTCAAATTATGTTGTTATTCGTCTTTTTTTAAAATTATGTACTAGATTAAAAACATACAAAATAAGAAAAATTGGTAGCGTTTTATAGGTGAGTGGGAAAGTTCTTTATATCATGACGGCAAAAGTTTTGTGTACACTAAAAGTAACACGCCTCTTTGTGCTTGATATATTTGTGCATTTGTCGCAAATATTCTGAAAATTTTGTTAAACATTTTGTAAACTTTGGGGCAATATTACTGGTACAAATAATCGTAGTTTATATTATGAGTATGTTTGTTTTTGACGTTTTCACGCCAACTAATTGTGGTTAACTTTAAGCGCCACAGGTCACGGGTTCGATTCCCGTTCGGAGCAGATTTTTGTTATGACCATACAGCCATGTTTTCTGGTCTGGGTGTGTTTGTTCTTGACGTGAAATGTTTCCGGACCTTCGACACTAGATATTACTACCCTAATGGGGGCCGTTGGGTATGTAGCGTTTATTTATTTAATTATGATGATTTTTGGCATAGATATAGAACGGACCATATGGAGATGGTTATAGGCTACATTTGGTCACGAAAGTAAAACGGGGAGGGGGTTTAGGAGAATAGGAAATGTAAGTTTGGGGAACCAATTATTATGATAATGCCACATTTCAATTCGTTATTCACGCGGGAAAAGCCGTTAAAAAAGTTAAGAATCAAGAGCTAGTGTACTCTATTTGGCCATAAAATAAGAATTTAATTTTAAGAAAAATACTACTTATTTCAAGCAGTAGTAGAGCCATGCTTAATATTCCTATTATTTTTCCAAATAAGCACGTAAGTTGCTCTAGGAGTGGGTACGACAATAGCCCAAGGGGGCTTCGAATCCGCAACTTTCGCATTAACGGAGTAGAGTAGGCCCTTCTACCGTTGAGCTATTGGGGCTTCCATTTGACTTTCGAACCCTTTTAACGGTGAACCAAACACTCAATTTCCTACTAAGATTTAACGGTTATTATAATATGGTATGTGATAAAGACCGGCACCGTTAGCTCAATGTACTCTCTGAGGCGTGGTGGGGAAGCCTTTAATGACAATAGGCCTAAATAGATATTGATCTACTGTACATATACAATTATATTGAAAAATAATTGTAAAAACTAAAAACAAGCTTTTATAGGAAATCCAACTAAATATGAAAAATAAATAACGAAAAAAATATGTTATTGCAAAAAAGCGTAGGTGCTTTTTAAGGTATTATCAAAACCCTCGCTTTTTACTTGAATCTTCTATAAAAGCGTGTTTTTTAGTCTTTTAAACTGTTATTTATTTTTAATTTTTATTTGAATTTTTTTAAGATTATTAAATTTTCATAGGTCCTTGATAAATATGCAAAATTTAGATTTAATCCGACGTACTGAAGGAGGTCAAAATCATGTTCAAAGTTTCCATTACATACATATGAACCTAACAAAAGCGTGTTTAAATATATTGCTGCTTTAACACTTCCGCTGTACAATAATTTAGTATAGATAATATAATGCCCTTGTAGTATTGTTACGTTCTAGTACCCTTGATATAGATATCTGCGGGTCATATCTCTGATATTTTGTTTTTAGAACAATTGACCTAGTCATGACTCTTGTCATATATGACTCGTGTTAAGACCTAGTGCGGTCGGTCGTTCCCAGCAATATTAATTGAAGGATCAAGTGGAACGAGCTATTTAATCTAATCTACTGTTATATTGGTACCCGATGGTATTTTTACTAACTCCAAAAATTAAGAAATTCTTAAATGTGAGTGTGTAGTATGTTTTGTTTTTATTATCTATTACTGTTGGCCCTAGTGGCCCTAGTGGTGACAGCGTCACCGGTGGGGGCCGGTTCTGGAGACCTCAGCCGGTAAAAGATGGACTGCCCGCGCGAGGCACAAGTTGAATTCGTCCCAAGGGCCCCTCCTGCGAGGTCGAGCTTGGGCCTGGGGCGTCATCGAGAGAGGGGAGCGCTCTGGAGCGCAATCTAACGACCGTACGCGGCGCGGGGTTTGCTCACCTTCCGGGGTGAGCGGGCGAGTTGGCGTTGTGTCGGGCTGTTCGAAACAAGGGACCTCGTCGTTAAGTTATGTCTTCTTCCTAGCATTATTCCCGGTATTTACCCAGGGTCTGCTTATACTCTTATCCTAATTTGACAGATGACTAGTTTTTACACAGAGTGATTACTATCTGACCTTCGCAACTCTAAGGCCGAACCTTCAGTAACTCATTGGATAAGATTTGGAAATTACCTATCAAGACCTAACGATTGTCCTCAGATGGTATGATAACAACCGGGACAGACACTTTAACGTACTTTCCGAGGCAAGGGAATTAATGTTATAAATGATTTTAAGGAATTAATTTTAATTACGAGGAAATTAAAACAAAACTTTTTAAAAATTATAATGATAACAGTGACAGTTTTCTCTAGCTAAGTCTGAAGAACTAAATGGAACAAAATAACAAACATACGATGTATAAAACTGAATGCAAAAATTCGCACCATTAGAACGAGAACGCCATAATTTAAAAATACAAAAATTTTGTTATCAACGTAAGATAGCTTAAAACGAAATTCTCATTATAAAAATAGTCCAAACATAGCCATATTTGAGCGTACATAACTGACGTAAATAACCAACAAATATAATATACGAAAGATAGTGCAGATTTCGATATTTTAAAACTTATTTTGATGATTCCCAAGAAATTGCATTTTGAGTTACGTCGTTTTCGTTCTAAAGGTGCGAAATGTCTTAAGCACTTACATTAATCATAATTCTGTTAATTCTTATATAAAAATGAATCATTGTAATGTTTAAAAGTAGTTCAAGTAATTTTAAAACGCAATCAAGATTGCAAAGACAAAAAACGTTGTACGCGGAAGACGATAAAAAAACCGCTCCTTGCATATGTGTATGGATTTTTTGTACTTTTGTAACATCTGTGTATTCACTTGTTTTGTCTTTTAGTCAACTTCAAAAGGATCTTTTCTCTTTTAATAGCATTATTCTCAGTATTTTGTTCCAAGGTCTGTTATGCTTCCCCGGGTTTAACTGTGTTTTTCACACAGAGCAATTGCTAGCTATACCCCATTGCCCTAAGTGAAACCAATAAGTCATTGAATACTAGCAAATTACCTATTAAAAGTTAACGACAACTTAACAAGCCCAGCAAAAACTTGATATTAGCTCCTAAAAACCGGTTTATTATGAAGTACAGCACCCCCCTAAATTGACGCTCGAAGCAGGGACAGTGATTTAACTCCCCTTAAATCCGGGCCTTTACGTCCATTTCAAACCACGGAGGAGAACCCTACAAGGAAAACGCCCAGAAAAAAACAATTATTTATACATAAACAGATGTTTGTAAGATCTATTCAAATATCTGCTCTGAGTGGTAATGGAACCACCGATCTTCAAGGCTAAAGGCAGGTTTTCTACCAACACCAACAACGGTCGCATCAAAAGGAGTTACCAATTTGATGAATATTTGACACCGTTGTGGCGTTGTTGCGGGTTCGATTCCCGCTCGGAGCAGATGTAATCGTACAGGCATGTTTTCCGGTCTGGTTGTGTTTGTCCTTGTCATTGTGAATGTTTCCGAACCCCGACACAGGATATAATTATCCTAATGGGGCCGTTGAGTGTGTAGCGTTTATTTATTATTAAAAAAAAAAAAAAAAAATAAGCTGAGGGAAGTCATCATCATAAATCGATTTTGATGATTTTCAATTTTGGTTTACAATGGCTTGGTAATCCTCTGAAAAAGTTATGCTCAATTAATCAACGACACGGGAGATATAAAACTCTTTTATGTATTAGAGGCAATTATCCGTGAACACTGTATTCAACATTTTTAGGGTTTCGTACCAAAAGGGTGCCTATGGAGCCCTATTACTAAGTTTCTGCTGTCCGTCCGTCTGTCAGCGGGCTTTATGTCACGAACATAATTCACAGTTCAAATACTTTGTCGAAAAATAGATAAATGGTTGATATTGTTGTAGATTATGTATTTCTATAGCACACTTACAAGAAACTTGATATGTTTGTTCTACGGTGGTACGGAACCCTTTATTTGCAAGTCCGAAACGCACTTGACTGGTTTTCGTGTCTATCTATACGACGTTGTGGCGCAACTGTAGCGAACCTGCCCTTAGGTTGGGTTCGATTGCCGCTCAGACCAGATGTTTGTATTGACCACACAGGCATGTTTTCCGGTCTGGGTGTATTTGTCCTTGTCATTGTGTATGTTTTCGGACCTCCGACACAGGATACACTCATAACTACACTAATGGGGGCCGTTGAGTGTTTAGCGTTTATTTCTTTATACGTTAGGCGATGGAACTCGGCTATATTTATTTTTAAACAAACCAGTATTATTTTAGTTAAAACTAACTAAGAATTCTATTTAAAATAGAAATGTGGATACTATTTTGTACGTTCAAACTAGTGAAAATTTCGTGTGACTAATTTTTGTTTCCATTTCTGTAACAGGTGCTAGTTTTGTATAGTTTATAGACTAAAATGTATTTAATATTTTACTATGAACTACGATTGCAAGCTGTTTCTTGTTAGCTAAAATGTAACATTCAATGAAACTTATTTATCTTCTATACATCTATGACGACCCTTGTGGCGTGGAGGTAGCGAGCCAGTCATAGGACTCGATGTTCCAGGGATCGATTCTCGCTTGAGGCAGATATTTGTACCGACGTTAAAAATCTATGTCTCGGTCCGGGCGTTTGTCCTTGTTGGTCTCCCCACCGTACCGGAGAGCACGTTAAGCTGTCGGTCCCGGTTGTTATCATAACATCTGATAATAATTGTTAGCTCTTGATAGGTAATTTTCTCTTAACCAATGATTATGGTTATTGGTTTGCCCTTAGGGTTGCGGTCAGATGGCAACCACTCTGTGTAAAAACTAGTAACCTGTCAAATTCGGGTAAGAGTATTAAGCAGACCCTGGGTAAAATACCGGGCTTAATGCTAGGAAGAAGAAAAAAATCTTCTATACGTCTATACAAATAAAGAAAATTGAATTGTAATATTAAAATAACAGCTTAGTACTAAATGCGCAAATGATAAAATAAATGGTTTTTAAAAAAAGCAATTTTTGAAATTTCTGTCTGTCTGTTTGTTCTAAGCTTTGTATAACGCATAGCTGATGATAAAAGGAATAACTTAGAATACCTAATTTTATAAATAAAAAATAATCAAGCTTCTACGTAAATTTACACTTAAACAATTTAAAACAATAATTTGGTATACTATGCAAGTGAACCTGTGGGCACAGCTAGTATATAGTATAGTATAGACAATACTACTACGAAAAATTTAACGGTTGATTTTCAGTTATTATTATTACCTTCGTCGTCCATCATCAATTTATGAATATATGCGATAGTTTTATAAAACTAATTGCGATTGATTATTTAACTTTTGAACCAAAAACAATTATTATTAGATTGTTATCTAAGATAATAATGCGGGTGTTTCCGTTTGATGACTTAGTTCAGTCAAAGTTATAAGTTTTGCATTTCACTAGAGACTCGTCTATGTAATACAAAATTCGATTAAAAAAGGTACAGATTTTTATAAGATAAGAAGTTTGATTTTGTAAAACTTCGAAACGACATCTAATCTGAATAATAAAAAAAATAATATTCACCATTTTGTCCTTATCAATGTATCCAAAAAGGCAAATAAAAAGACTTTGCTCGTTCTGTTATTGCACTTATCCTGACCAATTTATGCGGCCTACTTCTTCATCCTTTGGACTGAATGCGAATGCTCCTAACATTATGAAGTTTAGTGGTGTTATCACAACATGTCACTGTCCCTTTCTTCGTCCATATAAACGAATGAGCTAGATATAGTTTGTGATAAACGCGAATTCAATGGTAGAAGCGTCCTATCAGAGATTACAGATTTGAATGGAGCTGTTAAGCGTAATTTAATTTATAAAACGTGACCAAATTTGACAAACAAATTTATTTAATCTAGTATCCTTTTCAACTACTTCACATTATATGTTCTGTGCCAGTAACAATTGACGCGGCGTCACTCGCGAGTTTCAAGTGTAACTGTTCGCGAATTTGAAAGGAACAATGGTGTGATTGTAATTACGTTATTAACTCGCCGGAAATAAGGAAAATGATGCATTACTACACAAAGAGAACAAAAAATACGAAAGTCACGAATATTTGATACAACACGTAGCAAAAAACCAATGACTCCGTTTGACCCGTGCGTTTTTATAACGATAGTACAAAGAGCATGATTTGAATGAAATCATAGATTTGTAATACCTATACCTTCGTTACCGGCTCTATCGGTTTATGGATATATCAATAAATATATCCTTAACGCGGCTTACGGATAGTGCGATTTAGTATTATAGAAATCGTCACGTTACGAAATGCCGAATGCTGTGTGTGTGTGTGCGTGTGTGTATTGAAAACTTGAATTAAAAACATTTTTTTACACATATATCAGTCAATCAAGTCAAGTCAAATTGCATTTCATATGTACAAGTCTTTTTGTGTGATATGATAACAAACTGACGGAGACAGGCTCTAACTGTTTTATAGTTCATATACTTTTAAAGAGATAGCAAATTCTTGTCGTTTTTCTACAAAACATCTTTAGTGAACAGATTTGGCTTGCACACGGAATTTACGTGACTGACCTACTGACATACGTTGAGATCATTTTTCAAAGCCTGGTCTCAATACACGGCCCTCGTACGTTGACGCTGTCAAGGCCAGAAGGGCTGTCAGCGACACATTTGGAAAAAACTATTTATGTTCGTAATGGATTCTTTGTGTGTTTTCTTAGACCTTGTAAGTTATTACACTTGACCAGTTATTAAAAACTTATATTCCTATTGAAATATACTTTGTTACCACATATGTAGAGTACTAAATGTGTAAGCTAATTTTGTCAGTTAAAGACTAGTGGGAACCGTCTTAGAATATTTAGATCCTAATTAATGATCAATGTAAAAAGGACATAATCAGGCAGAGTGTTATTTTAAACCTGTTGTCAAACAAGCATACGGTCCGCCTGATGGTAAGCAGTCATCGCAACCTATGAACGCTTGCCATACTTGAATTATCATAAGCCCGTTACTAACCCTAGAGATAGGAGGGATCCGGGGCGTCGTGGCTTATTGAGCATTCGCACCCATGGTGTCCCACTATGGCGCAAGGCGGTTCGTTGGGTTTTAGTGGGTAGTACGCGCTTAGCGAGCGGTGAGCCCCACAATACCACTTGTAGTGGTGCACGTAAATGCTTTCCGCAACGTTAAAAGAATATAAAAATGGGATAAGAGGGATGATTAGGGAAAAAGGAAGAGAACAGAGGGGGTGGCAGATTGGGCTTCCAGCGTTCTCACTCAAAGCTCCAAACGCAGTAGAACTGTGTTCTTTAACGCCGATTTTTTGTGAATCGTTATTACGAAAGATAGTATCATTAAAATTCTATTCTCAAGTAAAGATATCACATACCACTTACTAAAAGAATTCGCCTAATTAGAAACCATCTTCTCTGAGTCTTTTAACAACAGTAATAAAACTACTTCAGACCAAAAATTACCGAGTTCAAGACTAGAGCTATGCACATACCTTAGACATTTTACTTCTAATGTCAGAACTTTTGAGGCACTTGTTCTCATTTCGTTCGCGAAAAATAAACTTTAATATTTGAATTTCGCGCACCGCATTTAAAGTGTACCCTAAATTTCACTTTACATTTACATTAATTTATATTCACTGAATTTACTTTCCACTACTAAACTAGCGGTGAAAGTTTTTCGTTCTCTACATTTAAGTTTTGGTAACAATATTTTGGGCTACAAAAACTATTTACAGTACATAATAATAACGATAGCGCTATTATAACATCTTCTAATATATAAAATTCTCATGTCGCGGTGTTTGTTACCAAAATCCTCCGAAACGGCTCGACCGATTTTTGTGTATATTTCTTTGCATATCGGGTTGGTCTGAGAATCGGCCAACATTTATTTTTATACCCCTAAATGTGGTAGTCCACCCCAAAATTTTTTAAGTAAAAGATCTATCACAAATCACTTATAATATTTTTTTTTATAACATGAACATTATACATACGAAACATGTAGAAATAAGAAAGAGAGAGCTAGATGTTTTGTCTACAATGCAATGGTATGTATCGACTTCCGAGGAAGAAAGAAAGTCGATCATGACGTGACACGATTTTTAAAATTATGACGATGATGACTCAGCTCACTAGTAGATATTATTCTTTTCCTTTTAAGATTAGGTCTATTTTTACTAGCTTCTGACGCTGACTTCGCCCGCGTGAATTACTTTTCTAATACAAACTACGAACCCCTCTCCCTCTTTACAGGATTTGAATTTCATATTTATTTATATCGAATCAACAGCCTAAAAATAAGTTTCAAGCTCTAAAAATTACAAATTTCCATACAACTTTCATGCCCCTTTTCAACCTCTTACAACACTTTTTTCGACTAAGACTAGACTATCTGTGTACCAAATTTAATTGAAATCGGTTTAGTAGTTTTGGCGTAAAAGCGCGACAGAGAGACAGAGATTTCGCATTTAGATTATTAGTTAGAATAAGGAAGTAAGGATTTGAAGCTCTTCATAATATTTTCACGTAATGGTACATTCACAAATTTTTATTTCACTCCGTTACATCATTCATTTTGGATGCTGGGTATTGACATAGAATAAAGATTACTACTTGCAGTACTCTCAATAAAATGCTTCAAAATAGTATCAAGTACTAAGTCCCACAAAATTCTTGTAAGCTGTGTAAGTGATATCGTTCAATGTGTGAGAGAATGTAAATGTGTACGGTTGGCACTATTTCATATTATTTAACGTAAGGGCTTTATCACACCGTCGAATTGCGAGTGAGTTCTAAACGAATCGAATACGCAGCGAGCGCGTGGCAAACACGCAGTAAATTTAATTTTGCATCGAGATCGTTGTGCGCTCGTAGTGTATTCACCGTGTCGCCTATAACAGTTTCATAAGGATCATAAGGATTAGATCAATGATTTGGGAGTAATCGAAAACAAACAGACATTCAAACACCACATTTCAAGAAGTCATAGTTTCACTTAGTAATATTGGATATAGTATTGGTTTGTCCTTGTCTTTGTATATGTTACCGGCGTCGGGATGTGACGACCCCATCGCCCGCTGTTGGGATAACCTCTGTCACAGCAGAGATTATTCCACCAGTGTAATCAGTCACACTGGTGGTAGGTCTTTTGTTGCAAGAGACCGGCTAGGTAGGTACCACCGCAGTGTCAAATATTCTGCCGCCAAATAGTAGTGCTTAGGCATTACTGTGTTCTGGTTTGAAGGGCACTGTACGCTAGTGAAATTACTGGGCAATACTTATACTTATACTTACTTATACTTACTAATGGTGCCAACTTGTAACATAAAAAAAAAATGTTGTGCGGACCCCCGAATTTTGATATCACAGTCCTTATGAGGGCCATTGAGTGTATAGCGTTTATTTATTTATATAAAAACGGCAGCTCTAATGATTTCTTCGTCCTATTGAGTGAATAATTCTTATCACTGTTTGTCGATAAGTGTATTTGATACGCAAGATAATGGATTTTTTAGTACAATTAATCAAAGATTTTGGTCATTTTTTCATATTACAATACTAATCATTATTTCTTGTAACTTTATTGTAGCTTGTCCTTTTCCTTTCATCCCGTTTTTTCCTTGAATATAAAGACATGAATATAAAGACTACGGTAACCGTTTAGTGACAAAATATTATTATTTAGTGCTACCTCAATTTTTTTATATCAAAGGGGAAAACGTATAGGAGGCTTATGTTAGGCGATTACCGCTGCCCATCTTCTTCTTATCGATTGGTTAGTGGCCAACCTAGTGTCAGAGTTGTTCAGGTCGCCCGTAGGCCTCTGACTTGACTTATCGACTGCCTTTATCGATTGTCTAATTGTCATCAGCCGGGACCGACTTTTTACGTGTCCTCCGAAGCACGGAGACGCTCGGTTGAAATACCACTATGCGATCACCCATCTGGTGACTGACCGCGCCTATAGTTGCTTAACCTACCGATCGTTTACCGATCAGCGGGTGCACTCACCGCCGCCCATGAACATCTGCAACTAACGAGAGCATGCAGGTGCGTTGCCGCCCTTTTAGATTATACAATTGGTTATAAGTTTGCTGACCTTGAAACCCGGCTATTTCTTCCAGCACAAGTAGGTTTCCTCAGGATATTTTCCTTCATCGTTAAGGACGAGATAAATTTGAAACACAAATTAAGCACTTGAAAACTCATAGGTGCTTCCCCGGATTTGAACCCGCGACCTCCACTTACAGTCTACGTTTTCGATTCATTGGGCTAACTCGGCTTTTAAAATATATAAAAATATGTGAGTGACTAATTACGGTCACTTCTTTCGGAATTATTGCTTTTGGCTTAGCAGGGCAGGTTGTTGTAGACAAAAAATAATCAATTCCTTAGATATAGAAATCAGATTATGTATAATATGTAAGGAAATAGAAATATAATTTAGAAGACGAATTGAATTGAATTATTGATTAAATTCTAAAAGGTGGGCGAGCCTTATAATTTCAAAGCCTTTTACGTCAGACCACATTTCTAGTAGTTTCATACTAATAGAATTAAGAGTAAAAGTATGACAAGAGACACTAGTATGGGATGTTTTTTTTTCTAAATATTAGTACTAAAAATATCCCAAAGCACGGTGGCGCGGAGGAGCTTTACCATCGGGACCGAGCATCGCTAGCCAAGAGCAAGCAGCAAGGGCAGGGCGCCTTGGCTCGTACTGCGAAAGATCCCGTAACCTGTCACGCGCACGGAGATCGGCCTCCAAGGAGGTTTTATTATCTTGTTTATCTTCCCCAGTAACTCCCAAATACCTGGTGTATTTGGTAACCGACTTTCACAAAATAAGACGGCTTCAGGTCATAGGTTCAATAAAGCGATCAATAGATAAGAGAACATCGGTTAATATTTTCTACGTTAAGGATCTCCAGTCAGTTCAAAGTTAAAGGATCAGTATAAAGTTTTCACTGTACTCTAGCATATTGTAAACACAAGTACAAATCGAAATTTACCATCAAAATTGAATTTAATCGCGAATGGAAAACATATTATCAAGTCAATAAAGAACCTGCTTCTTTACGAAGTTAACAACAACCTTAATGAATCAAAATATTATAATGAGACTTTTCGAACTAAGATAAAAAATTCCATCTATAACACGTGAAGTTGAGCAACTTTTGGATTTTTCTTAAAGCTAAGAACAAGGGGTTTGTATAATTTAAAACTGATTATTTTGGTTTGTCCAAACTATTTATAGTAATGTTAAAACTTTACATTAATTAATTCTGATCGCAATAACACAAGCATTATGTATGTATGTACATAAAATGGTACTGACAACGTATGTGACTGGTCCTGCTAAATGCTTATGTAACAAACGAAAATTAGTTTTATCAATAAATTAGCTTATCTCTTTCTTAAAGATTAAAAAAATATACAATTATGTACTTCACATTACGATAGTATTATTGTTGCATTAAATTTATCGACAAAATTTCTATAATTTACTCACAATTTTAGAGCAGCCAGGGATGACACAGGGAATCTTCATAATTAATTGAAAACAATCGTAACGTAATGATTTTTTTAAAACACATCACTTTTGATTAAAAATATACTATACACTGCCAATGTCCTATCTTTAGTGGCCGACATTTTAATCGGAGATAAGTGACGTTCTCTGTGGTCGGGCTTAAGATAAAAGTATATAAGGTGTAATTATTAGCTATGTTTGCGATAAAGCTGGTTTTAGTGAGTTCTCTTTATCACTACAAATTCAAACTTTATGCTTTATTCACAACAAAGTTATAGGAGGGTCACAGGTGCCCCTAGTCGTTGCGGAAAAAGATGTTACACCTGGGCTATTTGCTCCGTACCGTGCCTCCTAATACCTGTTTGAAATCTTTTAACTGTATATTTTTAAACTATTAAAAACTGATCTTAACCGCATACGTACAGATACAATTTAAAGTGTGTGGTTAGAATTAGCTCTTATACATTGAGGTGATATATATTATCGCCGTAGCAATACCTTTAGAAATTAAAATTAGCCTAAAAACCAAGTTTCACGCTTCAAAAATGACGGACATCTATACAAACTCGATGGCGAAATGGCCCAATGTATAGAAAAAAGAGATTTTAATCGAAGGGCGTGGGTTCAAATCCTGGAAAGCACCTCTGACTTTTCAAATGCTTAATTTGTGTTCCATATATATCTCATGCCTTACGGTGACGGAAAACATTGAGAGAAAAGTGATAGTCTCTTGCTGAGACTTTTTTTTCAGGTGAGACTCATGCTCTCGCCCTTCTAAAGCCCCTCCGCACCCCTCTAAAGAGGAAAGAAAATCAGGAGGCTATGTTAGCATAAAAAAAACTTTTTCTCCTTGTATACGTCTTAAAAACTACACCTGTAAAATTTTTTTCTATGTTCAGGCTTTGCCTTTGTAATTATGTATATAGATTTCAGAGGCTTATTTATAGTTATTCCTTTAAGAAATGTGATATATTATTAAGCGCTAAATCGCTTTCCGCTTATCTTCTAAACCAAACTACTATCACCGTCAATGTTTGCCGGAGATAAGTGAAACAATTTACAACCAAAAATATCCCTTATCAAGGATTTTTTCAGTACATTTATTAGGTAGTCCTAGTAATTGTTCAGTAAAAATAAACGTACAAATTACTAGATAGTGCAGCGATAGATAATGAAAACACAATTTTCTCCAGTAAAAGTTTATTAATCGTCCACAGAAGTTGCTTATTAACTATCTTAATTTTTGTTATGTATTATCAGGGACTGGTTGTATCGAAGTTAGATGATACGAAAGTCTTCACCTTCGTATTATTCCCGGTATTTTATCCAGAGTCTGCTTACAATCTTACCCTAATTTGACGGGTTACTAATTTTTACACAAAGTGATTGTCATCTAGACTCCGTAACTCTAGG
Organism: Hestina assimilis; assembly: GCA_023373885.1. Taxonomy (NCBI): domain Eukaryota; kingdom Metazoa; phylum Arthropoda; class Insecta; order Lepidoptera; family Nymphalidae; genus Hestina; species Hestina assimilis. The sequence goes on along the minus strand of CM041741.1, from coordinate 4,263,492 downwards.
GCGAACCAGTAACTAATTGGAAAAGAGTAAACCTATCAAGAATTAACGATTATTATCAGATGTTATGATAACCGTCGGAACCGATAGCTTCTCGTGCGAAATATAAAAGTGTGTAATTATATTCTTGTAGTTATTAAAGCCGTGTATCGATTTTAAGGCTTTAATTGATGCTTTTTGCGAAGAATGTTAGAGTGAAGAGATGTAGTCGTAATAAACACAAAAATAATTTGAAAGCAGTGGTTGTATGGAGGTACTAAGGTATGATATGTCCATCCAACACCAAGGGAGGATCCTCCGACCAGGCGTATGATATTGCCGGGCGGGCCGAAGCCCCGGGCCCGAAGCCCAACGACTTACTTTGGGAAGTTGTATATAAAGGTTACGAGCGTAGAAAACTCTAGTGCGATTTAGTATCGTGACGATCATTGATCGTCAATATCGTTGCGTAGTATGCCATGTAAGTGTCGCTGGAGCTTGGTGCGAGATGTGAAAATCTTGTCTTTCTATCGCGTTACGTCGCGTTGCGTGTAGATGTCGCTACAGTTGCTTAGCGTTTATACTTTGACTGTTTCCGCTCCATATCTTTGGTGTCCTTAATAGTATACTCCTGATATTTATCAACCTGCACATGTAATGAAATATATTTTTTATTAAATTTGTTATTATGATTAAATTCGATTTACATTCGATGAAGAAGAGTCATATAACCTCTTCTTCTTGAAATTTACTATTTATTTAAATGTATCTTAACTAAATCTATTCCGATCTCTAAGGGAATTCTAAAGGATCCGATGGCAATCTTTGCGTACCCCAAAAAACACTGTTGACATATTGTCGATCAGTATAGCCCATATACTTTTTCGGGGATATTTAATTGAACAGAAAACTCGGGCGAACCAAATTGACTGATCTAATTCAAAAATATTAGTGGCATCTATCTGATGCAACGAACTGTTTCGGTTTGCATTAGATTGGATGTTTGGATTTCGTAACTATTCACTATTAGATTTTTTTATTTTTTTTTATTTATTTCCATACCACCTCGATGTCTGGAAATCCACAACAGCGCGATTTAGAAGACATTTTCTTCCTCGCACAACCACTCTGTGGAACCAACTTCCGCCGGCGGTCTTTCCGAACCGATACGACTTGGGAACCTTCAAGAGAAGAGCCTATTCTTTCCTTAAAGGTCGGCAACGCGCCTGCATGCCTTCTGGTGTTGCAGATGTTCATGGGCGGCGGTGATCACTTAACATCAGGTGAGCCTCCTGCCCGTTTGCCCCCTCTTACATAAAAAAAAAAAAATAAATAAAAAAAATAAAATGTGGTGTATGTAATGTCGAACGTCGGTATTGTGTTCAGTTAATAAAGAACAGTCTAAGAGAATGGTTTCATTTACACAAACGACGTAAATCTCTACAAGGAACTCCAACAGAAGTACATATAAAAGTACAAAAAAAGACAAGTTTTACACAATACTTTAAATCGAATTACATAAGAACACAACATGCCATAAAAAGTGTTGATAACTTATTTAAAAAAAAATAACAAAATTAAATTACAATAAAGCAAAAAAAAAAAACTTAACAAAAATAAAAACAGACAAATATTAGTTAATTCCAATAAAAGGTATAGCGTTTATTTTTAAACGAATCAAGTGTGTTCAAGACCAAGTCCACAGATGGTATTGCATTAAATAATCGTGCCATGTGATCTATTGGTGAATTTTTCCCAATATTCGTTATAGTATTAATAGTTTTAAAAAGTGGACATGGATTTCGTGGTGGTTATTGTGTTACATTTATATTAAGTTTTATATTCTGGTTCATTTTTCACCCAAAGAATCGGGATTGCAATTCAGCGGGGATATGCAGCTAGCATTCTTGCCACCATTCCCCTTGGACATGATTTGTACCGTTTTAATTATTTGTAAATATAGTTAGTTATTGAATTGTGAATGTGAATGTGTTGTAATATTGTAAATAAAAGGGACAAAAAATATGTACTTATTATATTTCAATCCATGATTTTATATTATACTAGCGGCCCGCTCCGGCTTCGCACGGGTATAAAATATATAGCCTACGTCATTCACTGAAAAAATGATTAAAATCGATCCAGTAGTTTTGATTTATTCATTACTGCCCGTCGCCCGTACGCGTTAAATGTAATTATTTACGACATAAGCATCAAAAAAAATTTTTTTTTCTTTACTATGTAATGGATGTTATTATACATATCAACCTTCCTCTTCAATCACTCTATCTATTAAAAGAACCACATCAAAATTCGTTGCGTACTTTTAAAGATTTAAGCATACATAGGGACAGAAAAAGCGACTTTGTTTTATACTATGTAGCGATTTGAATTGTACATCCTTAAATACGAAAATAAATTCTTACGTTAAACTTTATTATAATGAAAACACTTTCAGAGTTGCTTAGCGGAAAATTAACACATTCTTGCTGTTCAATTTCACGCTCCTATTTTCCGGGAATTTTATCAGGTACCGTAAAACTATAAAGCGTATACTTTAACATAGATAAAACATACCTTTTCTTGTATCTCTTTTACTCTCAGATAACATATATTATTCTTTTCTCTTAGAAGAAAATCATAACAAAAATTGTTATCAAAAAAGGGAACAAAAAGCTTTTCCCATTTATGAACTTATAATTATGCGTTTTTTAAAATTCGTGAGAAAGGTGTTCAACTAGTTTTTTACCGAATCGCTTGATACCCTCAGATGCTTTGATATAAATATTTGAATTAAAGACATTAAGCGCAAACGACCCCATGACGTCCCACAATGTCGATGAGGGTTGGCCGAGTTTTAGTGGGTAGCTCTACCACTTCATGCCGCCCAATCCACTCCAGCCTTGGTCACCCCACATCACCCCACCCTTTGGCACTCAATGCATATAACGCTTAACGATAACGTTTAATTTTTTCTGCTACGCTCCCGTACTCGATTCCAAAAAAGTATAGCAAAGTCAAAGAACACACACATTTCCTATTCAATAGCGTGACAAATCTGCATTAATGTTGAGTTCCGATTAAACATATAGTCGACGTATCGTATCGTGGGGTGGAAATGCTTGTCTGATGCTATCGGCTCGAAATGGAATTAAAATTGGGCTAGTTTCGATTTGACTATATGGCTAGTAATTTATTAATTGATATCATTAGTTGAAATAAACCAATTGTATTAAGCGTTTGATTAGTATAAAAGTTGAATATGTGTTTGAGAGCCAAAAATAGAATAAAAGCCATTGTTTTTGTGTTTATTACACTTAGCATGAAAAATTAGAAGAACTACGCACACACGCACACAGACTTAGTAACGAGTTAAGTTGTAGTAGTCATGCTCACCCAAATCGGCCGGCTCGACCGGCGAAGTACAGCACTGTTGCGTTTCGTGTGATGATCCAATCTCCAACCTCCTCTGCTCCCTTCCTTATTTCCTTTTTCGTTCCGCCCCCTTTTTTGCCAATCGTCATGAAAAAAAAAACAAAATATTTATCTAGACAAATAAATAAAACGGAAGTGTCTGTTTGTAATTCCAAATTAACAGCTTGTCTCTAAAGGCATATATATTTAATATACGGTAGTTGAATAAAAAAAAATTTAAAATGTTTGTCTGATTGTTCCGGCGGTCTCTGAAACAGCTTCAGCGATTGCAACGGGACTTTAACTGGCAGAGCTGATGTTATTAGGCTACTTTTATAGAGTTCTGTGTAGTAAAGAAAAATCGGTACAACATGTGAACAGAGCAACGAAACTAGTTTCTATGTAAAGATGTAAAACTGGCCAGTAGCATTCTATAAAATAGTCGTGAATGAGTGTCGTAAATGAATTAGGGCGAGCAATTTCCTGATCATACACCTTCGATCATACAAGCTATTACAGCGGTTATAAAGGAGACGATGTCTACAAGCTATTACAGCGGTTATAAAGGAGACGATGTCAGACAATCATATTATAGTATCGTTTAACCGAACTATAAGCGAGGATAAATATATTTAGTATAAAACTAACAAATAAAACCACTTTTAGTTTTAATTTTTAGTAAATTTTTATTTCAATAGCTCAACGTTAGAAGACCCGACTCGGTTTAGCGCGAGAATGGTGGGTTCGATGTTGGCTAGCTTGGGCTATTGTGGTACCACTCCTAGCCCTAGCTACCAGCTTTTTTGAAAGGTAAGCTCCCTGCCACACTCATACAACAATATAGAAAGATTAAGATACAATGTTATAAAAAAGATTGTTGTGTGAGTTTGGCATGGATTTTGTAAATTTTCGTACTAAAGATCTTATAGCGGAACTTATATCCTAACACAAAATATAAACATAGATGTTTGTTTGCAACTGATTACGTTTTGGCTGGACCGATGTTGATAAAATTTTCCAGAATTTTCATACTAGCCGAACGAGTAAAGCTGTGAATTAATAACGATTGAATTATCAGAATTTTTAATTCAATGTTATTTCATATCTTTAATAATTTCACACATGCGAATCCGCGAGCAATGCTAGTTTTATAATTATAAAATAACAATCATTTTGCAAGTAGAGTAAGTAAAAAAAATGATGATCGAGAAATACAATACAAAGAATAATTATGATTACAAAATAATGCTAGTATAATGTTCTTAGCGTTATTTTCACACTATTTGTAAGAAAAATACGACCTTTTTCCACGAAAATATTTACCTACGTCTCTTATATCAAAATATGTGCCTACCAGTAAATTTTATATTAAAGGGTCTCAATTTTACAACTATTTAATTAAATACCATAACTTTTATACAAGAAGATATGACATTCAATCAAAATATACACTACGCCACAATGATAAATTGAACCTACCCACCTCTAAAATAAAGATGCATTCTACTAGGACTTACGTAATGTTGATAAAAATTTACAACAATTTACCCTATACAATTAAAGAAGAAACTATACTCCATACATTCTCAAATAAACTAAAGAAAGTATTACCATCTAAATGTTACTACAGTATTAATGAATATTTAATTGATAAATAAATTAAAAACATTAAAATTATACAATCAATTTTTTTTTTATATTATGAGGCCAAAAAATAATATCATTAAGAACGATCAATATTATTATAATTCAAAAGAAACTATATGAACCATTTACAGTTGACCTCCTCTACATAATAAAGCCATTTAGTAATGATAAATAACAGACCATTTATCGTAGAAATACCTATCAACCAAGGTCGTTCGCGTAATTACTTTAAAGTTTTTGTTGAACTTTCAGTTCAACTAAGAGACGCAGATAGCCGGGTGTGCTCACTGATTGGTACGCGATCGGTGGGTTAAGCAACTGTAGGCGCGGCCAGTCACTAGATGGGTGATCGCATAGTGATATATCAACTGAACGTCTCCGTGCTTCGGAGGCCACGTGAAAAGTCAGTCCTGGCTGATCAATTTGATGACAAACGATAAGTCAAGTCAGAGGCCTGTACGGGCGACCTGAACAACTCTGACACTAGGTTGGTTTAATATGTAATTTTCATTTCACTGATGGCAGATCCAATTCCCATTAGAAAGCATACGAATACAATAAGATATACGAGTTTGGACGTTGCCTTTGTGTGCTGTAACAATCGATATCATAGGAAAAATGAACATTTCCTTTAATATATATCAATACGAGATGAGAAGACTGGTCTTCTTTTTGAGCAAACTTAAATTCTATATGAAATACTTGTGCCCTCGGCTCCGCTCGCATTATATAGTTTTTTGTAGATCTCACTGCAACCCATCACTTTCACATTTATACAACTTTCATATTTCTTTTTTTTATAAGAAAATAAAATAAAATATCAAATGCTTACATTCAAACTGTTAATGTCAAATACCTGTCTGTTGTTTGATTTTCAATTCATTTTATTAAATCCCAATTTTTTGTTCTGCCATTAAAGATACATACAACGCTAAATTTTCAGCCTTCCATTAGTAATTCTATATTATGTAATTCGATATTAGTAATTCTATAACTTTCACCTATGTGAATCAGACTCAGTAGATAGGCGCTGCTATTGGGTCCCAGATTTTTTTTCGGTTCAGGACAACGTCTACTAGGCTCACTAGAAGATAAAAAATATTGTAAGCATTCCCTTTCAGTAATACATACCTAAAACCATTCCAATCTTACATACGGAATACAATACTGATAGTTAGTAACACTAACGGTCGGAAACCACCCGAACAGTGATTTATCGTGTTCTGTAGAGGTAATACGGAACTTTGACCCGGTTAGATAACGATAATACGTTAGCAGAACGATATATGTAGGTCTACCTAAAATCCAATATTTCTCCCTATACTTTGTATCACATCAAGCCTAATGACATTAATAAAATTTATTTTTGACATCACATCAGATTTCTTAGGACTTGATCTTACTTTGCAAAAGAAAAGACAACATTTGATATATTTTTATTATTATTATTTGGACGCAAATAAGCAATACCATGTCAACCCACAAAATTGAAAAAACTGAGTTATATATGCAGAAGTGTTGGTAAATAGCTGAAGAACATTATTCTTTAATAATATTTGTAGGGTTTTAAGCTTTAAAACTTCTAAAAAGCCATTTTTTCAATAATGCAATTTATGTATTTTTAAACATTTTTGGTTACATTATATACCAAATATGCAGTTTGTATACTTAGCTTTTGTGAAAATAAGTAAAATAACTTATATAAATCTGAAATTGCCAAAAACTTGATCAATAAATTAAAAAAAAAATCATTTAGAGAAAGTTGTTCAGTATTTTCAAACGTGTTTTTCTCGAAATGACATTCGAGTGGGTTGACATGGTATTGCTTATTTGCGTCCATTTTACCCTGCGTAGAGTGTTACATTTCGAAATAAAACACTGATTGCCGAAACTGAATCTAAATGACTATTCAACGTTCGTGGCAAACAAACGTCTGCTAATATTAAACGTTCCTTTTTTGGATAGAAAATCTATTACCAGATACCTGGTTTTCTGAGGGAGAGCCAGGGTATGTGGGGTTACTTGACAAGACTTCTGACAACCTCAGGGCAGCCAGACAGGAACCAAAAGGTGATTGAGGGGCAAATAAGCAGTAAAGAGAGAGCTGAAAACCAATGTGGGGATCTACAATAACATTGTTTAATATTGTTTAAGTTTATAGAGTATGTTTCCTTAAGTCCATAGAGTCATAGTTATGTATTGTTTCAAATTATCCGAATTATGTCTGAATTGTGTTTGAAGTATGTAATATAAAAAAAAGGTAAATAACACAATAGAAGAAATGAATACATAATCAAAGCAATTATAAAAAATAATAATAATAATATATATAGCATCGATAGTATCAATAGTATATATAGTGTAACAGGTGTACAGAGTGTTAGGTTATAGTCAAAATTAAATTATTTGTTTTTATTTTTTAAAAAACTTGTAGTTCAAATTAAATAAGTTTCTGTTTTGTTTTTTAGTTTAGTCTCTGTTTTGATTACGATAGAAGTGGGGGTTGACTATAAAAACGAATGCTTGGTCATTGAAAGGGAGAGTCGTTGTAAAGAGTGTGAGCTGTAAGTTAAAATAAAGTCAGTGTCGGTGGATTTGGGTTTCTTTTATGCACCTACCCCTACGAGTATAGTAAGACGCAGTTTTATTTGGAGTCATCTTCTTACAAGATACACATTCCATAATGTAATATACGGAGCAAAGAAATAAAATTAAAAATACAGACAAAAACGTTAAAAAAGGCACGGACAGGAAAAAGTCCGTGGAGTTTTATTTGCACCAGCAGTGCTACATGTATGCTGCCAAATCAAAGCTATAGAAGGAAAGAGAAGAAATAATAGAAGAAAGAGAAAGTAGATGAGCTCTCACGAGTCAAGTGAATGTTATCACTATCACTACAAAGTATAAAACAAAGTCGCTTTCTCTGTCCCTATATCCCTATATATGCTTAAATCTTTAAAACTACGCAACGGATTTTGATGCGTTTTGTTTTAAAGATAGAGGGATTGAAGAGGAAGGTTTATATGTATAATAACATCCATTAAATAGTGGAGAAATACTGTTATTTTTGAGGTTTCTAATGTGATGTCGTAAATAGTTACATTTGACGCGTGCGGGCCACGGGCAGTAATGAATAAATCTGAACTACTGGATCGATTTTAATATTTTTTTCACTGAATGACACTGGCTATATATTTTATACCCGTGCGAAGCCGGACAGGGCCGCTAGTATATTATAATTCAAATAGTCACATTATAACTCACTGAATTATTATGTCGCTAGTTAAGTTATTATTTCATATAGGTATACGTGTATGTATGTGTTAACTACACATACTCGTATATATTGTTAAGTTTTATCTATATAATATAAAAGGCGAAGTGACTGACTTATTACCCAGCTTAAGCCCTTAGACCTAAAAAGCTTATTTGTTTCACAGGTGTTGTTTTTAAAA